>CAUOFW020005103.1:186978-223124 GCA_963454935.2 Ilex paraguariensis | reverse complement strand
GAAATTAGTTAGTAAAATTAAGTAGGTAGAAAGGGACAAAAGAACAGAGAAGAACAAGTGGAAGTAGAAAACCTTGCTTGCAACCAATAAAGCAAATAGCCAATTACTGATAGGGATTTATAAAGCTGATCCCTTACTTGTTTGCTTGGATTATGAGGCTCTGCAATGTTGAGGTTAGTGATATGATCCCAGGTGTTATGTTCGTCATTATGGGTAATTTATTATATGATATCTAGATAAAATTGCTACACGTTTGATAATTTGATTTTTGATTACTGGAGAATATTGAAACTATCCTTCATTTTTTATCCAGCATGATTGGAATGCGGTTGTGATTAGTAGCAGTTAATGTTGACCGGTTCCTTTTTGATACACTCAGTGTGTAGTTGGTTGGATCATTTGTCCACAATCTTTGTAACTCTTGTGTTTACTAATAAAATTTTGTTGCTTATCATAAAAAATTGCCACAAGTTTGACCGAGACACTGAGCCATCTTGTACAACGCAGATACATCTTACCTGCATCGATTTTACTCTACTTTCAGCATTTGCTCCTTTCTGGGTTTACAATGACATGACAGCTCGAAAATGGTGAGCTATCAACGACACTTTTATGCTTCTTTTCTAGATTTAGGTCCTTGCCTTGAGAATTTATGAAGAACACGGTTCAAATACTTGTTTTTTTTTCCAGGTATGATAAAGGGTCTTGGCTTCTTCCGATATCACTATTTCCATTCTTGGGTCCTGCTTTGTATCTTCTCCTCAGACCATCTCTATCAGTAACACCCATTGCACTAAGCCCAACCGCCTCAGAAGAAAAATGACGGATTTTTCTTCATGGTCTCGGACGTGGTTTATCAAATCCAAGTAGATCTGCACAGGGATAGCAATTCAATTGCAAAAGCTAGGAGTCTCATTCCTTCCTTCTGTAAATTTGGATTCCAAAGAGGAAAATAAATGGAGTTAAAAAAATATACATAAACTTGTCTCCTAGTAGAACTGATGGTTGTTATTTTAAACAAAATTTGCCAATGTTTCCTCTTTTTCTTATTTCCAGATCTTATTACCACTAATTTCCTTTTAGGCCAACTTGCGGCTGCATGCCAACTGATGTGGAAAAAGGCAACAATTACATCAATATTACATGAATTGTGGGTCAAATTGATACGTGTGGTACCAGTGTGAGTGTGCAGTACTATACATTTTCTAATACTCGACACAATTGGAGTTAATCTTAGTTGGTACATTGTTGAATTGTGATTTGTTTTCTATAAAATCGTCTTATCTATTATTATGTGAAATTGTATATAATCAAATACAAATAGTGAATTAATATTTATTTTGAGATTTGAGTTACAATTTAAGATCCAGAGTTTAAGCGTTCTACATCACAAACCTATTTCTCTTTTTTGGGTCGTGCTATCCCATTCGTGAGACTAGAGGTATAAGCGTTCTACATCACAAACCTACTTCCCTTTTTTGGATCGCGCTACCCCATTCGTTAGACTAGAGGTATCTACGATCCTGGAATCTAAGAACTAAACTCAACAAAGTGTTCTCACATTTTAAGGTAGGCTACATAAATTCTATTTCACCATTGTTCTGTATTAAGAAGTGTACACTTAGATAACCCTTAAATTATTATATTTTTTTAACTATGTTAATCTAAAATAATTTTAATTTATCTCTATTCTTTTTATTACCATCAATAATTATCACATCGCCATTTTGCTATAAGAGCAATGCTATGCACACCAAAAGTGTGCACCAAAACATCTACAACCGTCGCATCAATGAGCCTTGTCATTGATCCAACGGCTACAAATGATTTGGTGTACACAATTATATCCTTGCTATAATAAAGTGTGTACAAATGTTCAAACAACCTAAGTAGATTTTTTTCTTAAATTCTCTCTCATATGTGTTACCTCTATTTTTCACGGACCCAACATGAACAGAAAAAAAGGCATTAATTTCATTAAATATAATTAGTTTTTCTTCAGGCCAAATGGACAACAAAACGTACGATAGCAAACCATCTTAAAACAACCATTAATTAGGAAAATCAGTGGTAATCAGTAAGAAAAATCCATTTGGAGGATAACCATACAGAATAACCATAATGTGTCACCAGCGATTCATAGAGCAGAGAAGAGGCAAACATGGGACTAGTATGACACTTCACTGGTATAGCTTCTGGAGCTCATCTTTAAACTTGGCTTTCAACTGTTCCCGCTTTAGTTTGAGAGCTGCAGTGACCAATCCGGATTCGGGAGTCCAGGGATCCGGTATCAACTTGATCTTTGCAGGAATTTCAAATTTGTCCAACCTTGCAGCCTTTGCAACCTGCACATGGTTAAGTGCAAAAACGAATTGTCCTCAACCCAAATCACCAAATATCTCAATGGCCAAGTATTGCAAATGACGCCGTAACTAAACAATCAAATGCAAAAAATGAGTTTCATTTTTACTAATAGTTCATTTCATTCATTGAGTAAGCTACCAATCTCATATAACTTGTATCTTGGCCCAGACCAACAAATAGAGCTCTTGTTTCTCTACTTTCTTTCAGCATACATCAAAATGATTCACCTGTTAATGCTAAATAGACATAGATGCACAAGTTTAGAAGGATGTGAGTTAATGAGAGTGGAGTTGGTTTTGCAACAGAGAGGAGTCGTAAATCCTAGAAGAATTATATTTCTTCACAGGAAATAGATTCAATGCAAATGGATGAAGCAAGGATTAAACTACTAGTTAAATTGGTGAATAGTTCTACTAGTAATGCCAAATCTGAAGCAAGAGTGCAAGACCTGTCTACATGTCCTACAGTCAACTCCTAAAACCACATGTGTTATTTATTTATTTGTTTTTCGTTTGGGATGCAGGTGCGGGGTTTGTATTGACGGGGAGCCAAGATCTCCTAAATCTAGAAGAAAAACACAATCGTGTTTCAAAAAAAGTCGATATTTTTTGGCACTCTAAATACAGGTAGCCTACGGATTTGTAGTTGTTATGAATCTTTTGTTTTTGTCCATATGAACTAACTCGCTTTTTAGTGCTCAACTGATAAGAACTCTGCAAGTTAGCACTTGTTAGCATATGTACCATGCACAATATTTTATGGCAAATCCATTAGCAATAGCATTATGAAATCATACTACTTAAGGATTAGCATGATAGTTTCCTTTGTAAGCTTCACTGGGTTCCTTCGTACATCATTTACATCATATCAATACAATTTTTTTTTTTTTTTATAAGTACAAAGTTTTTATTTGCCGACAAAGAAAATACAGGGACTGGCAGAGATAAACAGCTTTTCTAATGACCTGAATTACCGCCAACTATGAATGTTTAAAATTGGCACGCAGTAATTGTAAGACTTTTCAAATGCTGGGCAGTATTAGAATAAACTTAAAGTGCAGCAATGAACAAACCTTGGAAAGGGATTGTTGGATCTCACTGACAGCTTCATCTTTGTTGCACAATTCAGCAAAATCTTTGTACACTATGCCAGCTTCTTGGGCCCACTTCTCAATGACCTGATGAGAGGGCACAACTAGAGCTACACAATAGTTGTGAAAGGGGTCTACATAGACCATTACATTATCAACATAGTTGCTTGAGATAAGTGCTGCCTCGACCTGCAATCAAGTATCAACCTATGTAATGAGTATGACAACCTTACATGCCCCCAAAACCCAAACAATTAAGTAAAACAAGTTTACAGCATTTGCTTGACTCAAAAACAGAAATAGTTAAGTCTTCTTCCTTTGCTAATTATAGCAAACAAGTAGTTGAAAGGAAAATGTCTTTTGGCAACTGACTAGTGCTAAATATGTAGCACACAGGTAGAAGACAGGAATGAGGAAAGACTTATTGAGAACTAAACTAATTGATATCGAACATCGTTCATATCATTTAGGGTTGACCCTGTAGTTCAAGAAACTTATATTGGCGACAATGACTATGCAGATGTTGGTAAACCCCCCAGCCCGGTTCTGTTGGACAGACACATCAAATCAAGGCGTACTAAGAAAGGTTTGAACACACACCTTGCCGAGGGAGATGTATTCTCCATGTTGAAGTTTGACAATATCCTTCTTCCGATCAATAATTTCAAGACATCCATCTGGGTGAAACCTTCCGATGTCACCAGTATAGAACCAGCGCATGCCCATCTCATCAACCTGTTCAGAGTAATTAAAAACAGTGGTGATGCTGCATCATCAAGCAGTCACATTCAAGCCACACAGCATAAGTACTTACCTTGAAATCCTCCTTAGTTTTTGCATCATTGTTGAAATAACCAGCAGTTATGCTGCAGCCACCAATTACAACCTCTCCTCGGGCCATTGGTTGGTCAGATGTCAGGTAACCACCTTCTTCCCAAGAAACAAGCTGCAATATCAAATTAAAAATATCCATTTTCAAATGGGTCCATCTTTTATAAAGAAACCTCCAGACCCTTTGAGTGATTCAAAAGGATAATGAAAGGCTGAATATTTCAAAAAAGCTGGAAGCACAACTCCTAATATTTCCCCCTTTTTTTCTGAATTGATGAGAGTTTCTACATTGAACATGAGGTCAGACGGGTATGAAAACATTCCAGATGATAAACTTGCACAACAGGAAAATGTATTTTCATAGAAACATAACAAGTAAGCAAGATTATGAACCTGCCTGTCTTGGCCATGTGGCAAGCACGTGGCCCCTCTAAATTGGATATATCCATTTAATTTCATGAAGAAAATAATCCTTATTATTTATTCTTCCATTCAGTAACGGACATAAAATTTGTACTCCAAACTGCAATACAATAAATTTGCGAATATCCCTGTCTCAGGCATGCTGCATGCATATCAACAGTTAAAATATGACATCCAATAAAATCAACAAGAGAAATTCCTGTTATTTTTTGTTCAGTGGTGAGCTTCATATCTGTACTTTGAACAGCAATCAGCAATACATTAGTTGCATTTGTCTCTTTCATCACAATAGCTTATGGTGGTCATTTTTAGGATGACAACAAGGATCTCTGATGGTAATACTCACGACTCCAGTACCCCCTACCTTATTATGGGTCTTACGTTCTATGTAAAACAGAACATGCAGATTCAATGTCTATGAACATGTCCCAGCAACTTTTCCTCAGATTGTTCTGAAACAGCACAACTTCTGATGAGGTTGCCCCCCCCCAACAAAAAAAAAAAACAGCACATAAAGAAAAGGAGAAAAAGAGGAACAAAAATGCTAAACTCAACTTAACTCAGCCTTCATCTCAACTACTTGGAGTCAGATGTAAAATCTTGTTTCTTCATTGAGCTTTATCAAGGAAAAAAAAGATGAACACAGATACAGCCTGTAAATTTGTAGTTATCCTGGAGTTGATCAATTTCTGATTGTCTTTACTCATTTATTGGCTATTGATATAGACGTGCTAATCTGAAATTGCATCAATCTTTTTTCAAAATACAATCAACAAGATCCATACTAAATGTGACATACTTCCTAATAATAAACTCCCTGCTGATCCACTTTGAGTAAGAAGACCCCAGATATTTTTGAGCAAAATTCTGATTAATCCTTGACAAGTCGAATTTGGTATACCTTGATGTAACAACAAGGAAGAGGTGGACCAACACGCCCAACTGAAATGTCATCCCACTCGGTAAAAGCAGCACCAGCGAATGTTTCTGTCAGGCCATATCCTTGACCAATAGGAGCCCTGAAGAACAACTTGTCAAATACTGCTATTAAAGGGAAGTGGTAAGATATAAACAGTGCTTCCTGGATATCTTTCTCATGTTATTAGAACTGTATTGTCATTCTTGTTGCTTCCTTGCATGTAGTCTCTTGAGGACAACAAATCTGTCGGCCACTCAGGTCATGTAAAGTGTAAACACCATGGAGGCTGTCCACAGTTTGCAGAATACATCCCCCTTTACAAAACTCTTTTTTAATGTCCTTTCATTATGTACTCCTCTTGGGGGTCTGTCTTTTCCTTCCAGTTTTAACTTACTAGCCTTCCTGACAAAAACTAAAGCTTTTATATTTTTATTCCTTTGAAAAGGTTGTGTCCCAAGAGTCAAATTAAGATGAAGTACAACAGTTTTCATTTTCCATCGACTGTAAACCTCGAGGAAATGTTGTATTTAATCTCTAGTCACTCTAGTTGAGACAGGGCATATCATATTGGAACCTTAATTCATGGCACCTCCAAAATAGCAAAATCACACAGCAAAAAGTGTGAACAAAATAGCATGATGAACGTTCAGTTACTGTTTCCCCATCCCCCACACCCCCTTCTCCTTTGGGTGCAATAATAACTGCCTTCATGTAATTAGCATGTTTGAGTTGAACAGAATTATCATTAGCAGTACTGTATAAGGCCACATATTCTCAAGGTAAGCAAACATGGACATCAAGCTGATCAGGAACTACTACTAAAGTTGGTTCACTAATGCTAGTCTATTCACCTCAATCCTCACCATATTCAGATAGAGGGCCTCATTAAAGGTGTAGAATTTAATTACAAAAGAAAAAACAGTCACAATAATTATTTCCTTGATGCCTAGATGGAAGACAAATACCCCATGCAGATATTGATGAATCGCTGTGTATCCCCAGATAAAGGAGCACCACCGCAGAGCATGAATCGGATTTCACCTCCAAGAAAAGAGCGTATCTTTTTGAAAACCATTACATCCCATAGTAATTTCTCTAGTCCCCAAGCTCCGAGCCAGCTTCCTTCTATAGCTGCCAGGCGGCGCTTATAGACAGTATTGAAAAATGTCTTAGGAAAACCTCCTGTCTCCTCAACCTATAGTGCATTCAAAATAAACAGGAAGAAGGCCAGTTATTTTTTATCATCTCCATCCAGAAAATGCATTAAAGTAAGGCTGCTATACCAAATAGAAAAGACATCAGTGATCAGTCCACTTCAAACCTTCTTTAAAACTCCATCTCGAACACGATCTAAAATTGCTGGAACTGCTGTCATCAGGGTCGGTCTTAACTCAGAAGCGTCTCCCTTCGTTCCTTTCTTGATTTTATTAGATGTGTCTGTTAAAGTCAAAGTGGAGCCATAACCAATTGCAGCACCTGCAGTCAACATGACAGACTGGACGACAACATAGTCTAATTAGAATAATCTCCCTCACTAGTTTATGCAAGAAGAATTCTTTGATGATGTTACCTCAGCTGCCAACTCGAAAACATGAGCTAAAGGCAAGTATGCCAAGTAGACATCATTTTTCCCAAGTCTTGGGATCACGGTCATAACTGCAGCTGCAGTGGCTACAATGTTGGCGTGAGTTATCATAACTCCCTAGATTATCATCACGTTGCCATGTTAGTGACTGAAGCAATGAACTTGTGGAGGAGAAGTAATATGGATAACAAAACAACAATCATTCACCAAACGACATGATATAAAACTCACAATTGTCACTCTATTTTTTAATTGACAAAAAATTGTCACTTGAATGCTAGTTACGTATCAGCATTATACTACTCCTGCTCCAGCTCTTGTTTGTGCATCCAAGAACATTTCTATGTGTACTTTATCTTATCATATTTTCCAACTTATTACCCTGCCATCAATGAAAGAAAAGGAACTTTAAGCTTGATCAAACCTTTGGTAGGCCGGTACTGCCACTTGTGTACATTATAACTGCAATATCCGTCTTGATTGGTAGTCTTGGATGAACAGGATTATTCTTCCCAAGTACCTCAACTTCAGAAAAGGGAAAAACCGACCAATTGTCTGTATGTCTAGAGACATTAGAATCCCGTGAAGTCTCGTCATCTTCAAAGTAAATGACGTTCCTTATAGTACTTAGGCTAGAACTTATTGGAGCCAACTTCTTCAATTGCTTTGAATCGCAGATTAAGGTTGATACTTGGGTCTGTCAAAAACTCAAGGAAATGAGTGAGTACTGTTCATATTTCGAGATATTTATTACCATTAAAAAATATAAGTGATTAAAAGAACCGCAAAAGCACTGGTGTCCCCACCTCATTGAGTGAGTGTATTAAGGCATCATCGCCTAGGGAGGCGTAGATAGTAACAACAGTAATATTCTGGCGGAACAATCCCTGAAATCAAAATACAAAATTTAACCGGTGTCACCTCATCACAAACATATCAAAACACAATAGAATGGGAAAATGCATCAAAACAGAGGACAATAGGCAAAGTACCTGAAAGGCAATGGACCACTCTGCCCGAGTTTCAGAAAATATGGCAGCACGAGTATCAACATCATGGCCTAATTTGACAAGTCCAGACGCAAAGTTGCAAGCACGATCAAATACCTCTCCATAAGTTTCCCATTGATACTCCCCCAAATGTAGCTTCTCAAACTTCCTCCCATCACTAGCAGTTACAAAGTCCCTACTAATTAGCTTCCTCGTCCCAAGAAACCGTTCTCGTGCATGCTTCTTACAAGATTGCTCAAATAACGATGCCATAGTTGTGGCCCCTTCCCACGGAACCTCAATTAATCTGACTGATCTAGCATTTCGCACTACAAGACCTGCCTCACCAGGAACTGGCACTGGAACTCCTCTCTGTTTCATTTTTTTCTTCCCCACAAACACCATTGAAATCAATAAAGGTATCAATATGGCAACAACAACGGCACCCACAATCCCATACACTCCATAGTCTTTGAAAACCGACAAGTAACCTTCCCTTGCAATCTTCTCCATTACACTAAAATTCAAAATACTTCCTTCAGAATCGCCCATTTCCTAATCTTAAACCTATGAACAGCATTCCTCCAAAAAAAAGTCCAATTTTATACCTAAAACCACCAGTATATACACTAATAAGAACATTAGAAACTGAAAATCATTCACAAAAATCAAAATTACAAATAACATGATCCGATTTATAGTATATATAAGTATGATCAGACTCAAGATCAACCTACTGGTCTCAGGGCCACTGCACCAAGGCACATCGTCCTCACCATTAACATAACTGAACTATATACGCAATTCATCGAATCACTAAAAAAAAACCCCAGAATACTCTTTCCAGGAAACAATACGAACCCATATAACTTTAAAACGAATAAAGTTGACAAGAAAATTCTGGCTAGATAAAAAAAAAAAGCTAAATCCTGTTGGGTTTTCACGGAAAGAGAAGAGAATCGTTTTTTTTTTCACAGGAGATATAAATCTAACAGTGAAACGCAATCTACGTACCTTCGGAGACGAAGGTGAATGATGGGTATGTATGGTTTTTCCGATTCCTTCCTCTCAGGTCGTGAAAAAAGCAGGAACACGCAGGTTTGATTGCAAACGAGGAGAGTCGAAAAGTTTCGCGCAATAGATCATACATACGCAGTGTATGTTTGTTATATTCGGGGCGAATTATACTTTATACCACAAAACATTTAAGAATTTTTTTTTTACCTCTTTAAAAATTAGATTTCCTGCAACTTACTTTTAATATATTAAAAGTGTTGCAATATGATCTTATATTCCATTGCTCGTCCCTCAATGACAATGGAGTGATTTTTGACGTAATAAATAATGGAAACTAATAACAGAGTTACATTACAACTAGGAGCGGGGGTCATATTTGGTGTTAGTGTGTTTATATAAAAAATTATTTCACCTATATTTGAATTGTTTATTAATTCGTGTTTAATAAATCATATCATATCGAATTCGTATCGTGTATAAATTATTTATAACTGATATATAAATAAATTGTGTCGTATATTTTTTTTAATTGATTTCACTCATACTTGATTTGTTTGTTAAATATATCTTGTTAAGTCCACTCGTTTACGAAAACGGATAATTTAAAAAAGACCTAAATCCTCTAATCTCGCGTCATATTAATAAATCATATCATATTTTAATACTCCTAATTACGATACTTTTGGTATATTACTAGTATAATATAAAAAGTTTAATCTTTAAAGATATAGGAAAAAATATTTAAAATTTTTAGGGTATGGAGTGCAATTCCTCGTTTATATTTTGAATTATGTATATAATATATTTGCTTTTTCCCAAGAAAAATAAATGTATTTGCCACTGTTCTGACCGAGTTTCTCAAATTCAGAAACTTTGAAGTTGGTGACATTCTGATAATAAATAAATAATAAAGTTGTTAACATCTTCGTGGAGCATATTTTCGAATTGAGTAACGCTATAATTAATATAAAAAAAATAATAAAATTAAAATTGTCATGATGGTATTTACTAAACAAAATTATGATTTTATGCTTAATTTTTGAGACTTTTTAAAAAATTTTGAGTCTTCATTTATTTTAAATTATAATCTAAAAATTTTGCTCTATCGTAAAATAAATATTATATCATTTGATCATATTGTTGTCATGCTGTTTTTGCAGTAATTGAATTTTTTATTTTGTAATTCTAACTTGGTTTTTATTTTAAATGCTAATAAATTATATAATCACGGAATTAATTGAGATCGAAAGCCCACCTTAAAGTTACAAATATATGTTAAAAGTTACAAATTCTATCCGAGCATAATATTTTGAAGAGGTGCAACTATAGTAATTTTTCAGTACCATACGCTCATTTTTCATCTAATAAAAATGTGACATATTTTTTTTAATTTATTACTTTTTTAATTAATTGTTATAAATCATCTAAACTAAAATTAATAATCGAAGATCAACTTCTACACAATACAGCAACGATAATGTTGCCCTATCCTATTTATAGTGTTAGTCCATAGATCTCCGAGCTTTTTACCCAAATCATGTATTTCTAAAATTGTAATGACACTCAATAGATTTGTATTTAGTTGTTGGTCATAAAAATTGTAAAGTATAATAAAGTATAANAGAATTGTAACGACACTCAATAGATTTGTATTTAGTTGTTGGTCATAAAAATTGTAAAGTATAATAAAGTATAAAAAATAAAAAAATTCCCAATCATCTGAAAAATGAAAACCTCTCATAGAGGAATTTGACTATGGTACCGAGATTTTTTTTTTTCTCAATATCATACCTTTATTTATCGCATTTATAATTATTTTTATCACATTTATGATTCTTTTTTCACTGTTGTGGTACCCAAAAAATAATAAAAATAGTTATCATAATAATAGTAAAAAATATATAAATACGATAAAAACGTTTATAAATGTGATAAATTACTTATAAAAGTAATAATTTTTTTATACCAAAAAAATGATAAAAATATTCTCAACAGTAATAAAAATAGTCCCAATAGTAATAAACCACCTGTCAAAAGTGATAATTTTTTTTATTATAAAATAACTAATAAAAATTATAAAAATATTTATTAAAATAGTAAAAGTTAAAAATAGGGTACTCTTCTAGTCAAGTCCTTGGTAGAGAATACGTAGGAGAAGTTTCTACACATTAAAGATGTATTGAAGTCTGTGTGTTATCATGACAGATGTTCTTCTGTGAAAAACCTGAGTCATGACGACCTATAACATAACAGATGTCGGCCAAGATCAATGTTTTCTAAAATCTAAACATTAAATTAAGAGCACGAGACGGGCCCACTTCCCCACCACCCCGATATCTAGTTTTTTTTTTTTTTGGCTGATTAGGAAGAAGGGGTGAACGGTAAGGAAGAACATCTAATGACCACCCTGATAAATTCTCATTGATGAAATTATAAGATTATTGATCGCGCCTAGAATACCTCTCGAGACTAGACCTAACTAGACTAACATAGCAACTAACCACCAAACTTCAATGAGGACTCCAAAATTCAAACTCTCAACCTCAAGGTGAGGATAAGCCCGATGTCCCACTAGACCACCCTACTTGTGGTCCGTGATATCTAAGTCATTGTATGATGTTCTCAACCCAACGCTGACTTACAGGGTTCTGGATAACCACCATAAATAGTGATTCTCCTCCATATAATTATTCAGCACTGTTGCAATGTCGGCACATGTGATCGATTTTAAAAATATTAAACTAAAATTTTATTAAATCAAGTTAGAACTAGTAATTTGGAATTCCGACTGGCTCTAGAGACGCCAATCTTTGAGAGAGATGTATGCTATTTTTATGTATTATGTTGAATACTAGTCATATGAGGCAGAGCCAAGAATTATGTCTAAAGTGAGTACTTTGCTAAAAAAATTTAAATTTTTTTCTTCTCATCAATACAAATAAAATAATATATTCAAATTTACTATATTGTATTCGATACTTAAAAATATAACATACATAAATAAAAATAAACAAAAAAAAGAGTTTAATTATACTCCTTCATAACAAATGAAGCAAACTGCATAAATGATACTATAGTATTTCTCCATATATATGATCAAATTATTAGTCATTGATCACTCATTTAATTAAATAACCTAATTGCCATAATTTCTATAGTTTTTTTTTTTAAATTGGAATCTCTATAACTTAAAAAAAATGAGTTCAACATGTCAAAAACTTATATAGATGTATCCCTAAAGTGTCCAAAGTATGTCAAAAAATTCATAATCATTTAGGTATGGGGACTATACTAATTGATAGCCTCCCCCCCCGGTCCTCAAGTAGCTCCGTCTTTGCTAGTCATATCAATGGGCCTTTGGTCCAATGATACTCCTTTCCTTGTGAAGAAGCTATTTTCTTAAGGTCAATTGTTCAAGCCCCGTTCTCCCTCCAAAAAAAAAAAGTCATAACAAACATAAAATTTGAGTCTCAAAAAATTGATTTTACTATATTAAGTAATTTTTTTTTCCTTTCATCTCTTTGATTACATCATTCAAAATTTATTTTTACCTATTATTTTTTTAAAAAAATTGATAAATTTTTCTCAACATATGTATACTATCGTGTATGAATATTATCTGAAATAAAAATTATGTTAAACCACAAATTAATCAAATATTAAATAATTGAACATGTTATAGAAATAAGTGATGTGGTGATTTTGGAGAAAAAATATATAGGGATAAAATTCAACTTCTTATGTGTTTTATTATATAGATATTTTGTATGTTATTATGAATACATACAAATGTAGCCAAATTTTATATAAAAGATGAGTATTGATGATACCTCAAACAAGCCCTATCTGTAAGTTCGGATCAGGAGCTCAGGAAAGACACGAGGAGCTCAGAGAACCAGGGGTGGAGCTCCCCTTGTGGAGATCGTAGCTGAACCAACCAGAAAACAGTTGGATGACTGCAAAAATTGGGTCTCATGCATGAAACTCTTAACCAACCAAGATTCTCTCTTAAAATCAAGGAAGATCCCATGAATAATGGGCAAAGATCTCGGCTGAAATCCCACGGAATAGGGGACAGCTTTATAAATACTATGTAACGCCTCCATAGAAAAGATGGAGAAAAAATCCTAATTTCGAGATATACCGTATTGTAATACATTTGAGTATGAGATAGAGGAGATGGAGCAAAAGCCTCCATTGAATACACACGAGCCTTGTAGCTCTGATCCACACTCATCACACGTCATCTGCACCTTTTGCTCATTCACGTTGATTTACACCATTAGTTTGACACCGTCTGTGGGAACAACTATTCCTGTTACAAATAAGTTGATCTTTCAATGATTGATGGTGTAAACACGAAACATGAGCAAAAACCAAACAAACCCATCTTGGATGCAGGACCAACAGGGAGCCACCAATGGCAGACAGCCCGAGAACGTCCCAGAGACTGATCCTCTCATGGGAAATTCCCCCACAAATAACGAGATGGAGGCCCTTCGCTTCGTCAATCAGCGCTTGATAAAGCAAAACGAGGAGCTCTCGAAGCTCTTACAGCGCCCATAGGAGGCACGTCCGGCCCAAGAAGGTCAGAACAGTCCCCACTACAAGGATCAATAACACCTTGATCCACTCAAAGAAGACAACGAAGGGGGGAGAACAGCCAGACCTTGGGGCAGGTTTACCAACTACCCCTTAGGAACGGCCACAATGAGGAAGTACAAAGTCAAAACCATGAAGGTGAAAAGAATGATGTCTTCCTTTATCAACAGGAGAGAAAGGAACAATGCTTCAAGGGCATCCAACAGGAGCTCAGCCACATGAAGGAAGTGGTCAGAAGTAAAGCTCCAGTTACAATGGACATCTTGGTGCAGCAGACTGAATCTCCATTCACGTCTGGGGTGTTGTATTTTTCCCTCCCATCAAAGTTCAGGATGCCACAAATAGAGTCCTTTGATGGAACCAGGGACCCCATGGACCACCTCAATACTTATAAGAACCAGATGAAATTGCACGGGTATCAGGACCCCACACGCTGTCGAGCATTTGCCATCACTTTGAAGGGTTCAGCCTTGACGTGGTTTAACAGGCTCCCCCCGACCTCAATCTCTTCCTTCAAAGAGCTATCCATTTCCTTCATATCCCACTTCATAGGGGCTTGAACCTAGAGAAAGCTCGAACCTATAGAAAGCCGAGCTATTACCTTTTGAATGTGAAATAGGGACCACAAGAAAACCTCAGGTCATATGTCCAAAGATTTAATTCGAAATTGTTAAAGGTGGATATCTCAAATGAAAAGTTTGTTATCACTGCCTTCATAGCTGGTCTAGGGGTGCAGTCTAAAGATTTGATGTTTTTCATATCAAAAAATCCCCAAGCAAGCATGGCTGAGGTACTTGCCAAAGCAGAGAAATACATAAACGACGAAGAAACTCTTCTTTCTAAGGTAGGGAGCTCTTTCGCACATAGAGACAAGGGAAAGGAAGAGAGAGAGAGGAATCGAAGTCCTAGGAAAGAGAGGGAAAGAAACAGATTGCCAAAGAGAGATAAATCTCCCAGAAGAGACAATGAGCGATCCCCAAAAAGAAAGGGGAACGTTAGGGACCGCTTAGGCCCCCCGCAGCCTGAACTACAGTCGAGGTATGCACCTCAGCAATATACCCCTCTCACTGCGACAATGTCCCAGATCCTATACGAGGTGCAGAATGAAAAATTCCTAAGGTCGCCTCCACGAATGAAGGCAGATCTATCTAAAAAAGACCCTATGAAATATTGCGAGTATCATAGGGATCATGGCGTCATCATACCGACGATTGCATCCAGCTAAAGAAGGAGATCGAGTTCTTGATCCAGAGGGGACAGTTACGACGATTTGTCGCCTATGACAACCAGAACAGAGCTCCACCACCACCGGCACCCCAGCAACAAGCCCCTGCGCAGCACCAGCAACCCTTAGGGGAGATCAGAGTGATATCTGGAGGATTTGCTGGCGGTGGAGAATCCAATGTAGCCAGGAAAACACACATGCGCAGGATCAAAGCTGGCGAAGCATTGGAAGTACACATCGTGTCCAAAATACCTCGGTTGAGCACAATCATCACTTTCTCGGATTCAAACTTGGAAGGCTGTCAGTATCCCCATGATGACTCGTTGGTCGTAAGGGCCATTGTGGCAAACTAAACTGTTCATCGAGTTCTAATTGACAATGGAAGCTCGGCCGACATCATTTTCGTCTCTGCCTTTGACAAAAATGGGCGTACGAAAGGAGAAGTTTGAGCCAGTGAATGCTCACTTGATGGGGTTCTCAAGGGAAAGGGTGCTACCCCTGGGATCCATCCAACTCGTGCTCACTATGGGGGACCCTCCTTGTCAAGCCACCACCACTGCGAAATTCCTGGTAGTTGACGCCCCTTCTGCGTACAATATACTACTTGGGAGACCATTCCTCAACACAATGAAGGCTATCCCCTCAGCATATCACCTGGTTATAAAATTTCCTATAGAAAATGGAGTTGGAATGGTTCGAGGAGACCAGCGAACAGCCAGAGAGTGCTACATGGCCTCGGTGAAGCAGAAAGAGGTTGAAACTATTCAGCTAGATGGGCTTGACATGAGGGACGAGCTGGACACCAGGCCCATACCGTCAGAAAAGCTAGAGCTAGTCCAGCTCGATGAAGAGCCTGAACATATTATTTACGTGAGATCTAAGTTGAGCAAAGAAATGAAAGATCTACTCACCCAGTCCTGAGGAAGATCATGGGGGTGTTCGCTTGGAAGCAAGAGGACATGGAAGACATTGACCCCTCAATCATCACACACAAGCTAAGTATGAATCCCATTTACAAATCTGTTAAACAGAAGCGAAAAAGTTTTACTCCGAAACGCCAGAAGACAATTAACGAGAGGTCAGTAAACTCCTCCACGCCAAAGCCATCAGAGAGGTGGACTACCCTACCTGGTTGGCGAATGTGGTACTGGTCAAGAAGACCAATGGGAAATGGCGGCTCTGCATTGATTTCACTAATCTCAATCGAGCATGTCCCAAGAACAGCTTTGCCTTACCTCGAATCGACTTGATCGTGGATGCAACTGCTGGGCATGAGCTCCTCAGCTTTATGGATGCTTTCTCAGGTTATAATTAGGTCAGGATGGACCTAGCGGACCAGGAGAAGACTTAATTTGTGACCGAATAGGGAACTTACTACTACCAGGTCATGCCTTTTGGATTGAAAAATGCTGGAGCCACCTATCAGCGCCTAGTAAATAGAATATTCTAGAAGCAAATTGGGACATCCATGGAGGTCTATATCGACGATATGTTGGTAAAATCACTGAAGGCAGAGCTGCACATCGAGCACCTAGCAAAATCGTTCGAAATCCTCAAGGAGTACAAGATGAGACTCAACACTGCAAGTGCGCCTTTGGAGTATCAGCAGGGAAATTTTTGGGATTCATAGTCAACAGTAGAGGAATCGAGGCTAACCCAAAAAAGGTTAAGGCAGTTCTGAATATGTGACTACCGTCCAACATCAGGGAGATCCAACTCCTGATAGGAAAGATAGCCGCCTTGAGTCGTTTTGTATCCAAATCAAGTGACAAGTGCCGACCTTTCTTTCAGGTGTTGAAGAAGGCTTTTCAGTGGGATACCCCGTGTGAGGAAGCGTTCAAAGCACTGAAGGAGTACCTATGCTCTTCCCCTGTCCTAATAAGCCCCCTTAGAAGGGGAAGTGCTTACTCTTTATTTAGTTGTCTCAGATTTCTCAACCAGTGCAGGACTAGTTAGGGAGAGAGACAGAGCTCAGCAACCAGTGTACTACTGTACCAGAGCTCTGAGGGGNATGAAAAATTCCTAAGGTCGCCTCCACGAATGAAGGCAGATCTATCTAAAAAAGACCCTATGAAATATTGCGAGTATCATAGGGATCATGGCGTCATCATACCGACGATTGCATCCAGCTAAAGAAGGAGATCGAGTTCTTGATCCAGAGGGGACAGTTACGACGATTTGTCGCCTATGACAACCAGAACAGAGCTCCACCACCACCGGCACCCCAGCAACAAGCCCCTGCGCAGCACCAGCAACCCTTAGGGGAGATCAGAGTGATATCTGGAGGATTTGCTGGCGGTGGAGAATCCAATGTAGCCAGGAAAACACACATGCGCAGGATCAAAGCTGGCGAAGCATTGGAAGTACACATCGTGTCCAAAATACCTCGGTTGAGCACAATCATCACTTTCTCGGATTCAAACTTGGAAGGCTGTCAGTATCCCCATGATGACTCGTTGGTCGTAAGGGCCATTGTGGCAAACTAAACTGTTCATCGAGTTCTAATTGACAATGGAAGCTCGGCCGACATCATTTTCGTCTCTGCCTTTGACAAAAATGGGCGTACGAAAGGAGAAGTTTGAGCCAGTGAATGCTCACTTGATGGGGTTCTCAAGGGAAAGGGTGCTACCCCTGGGATCCATCCAACTCGTGCTCACTATGGGGGACCCTCCTTGTCAAGCCACCACCACTGCGAAATTCCTGGTAGTTGACGCCCCTTCTGCGTACAATATACTACTTGGGAGACCATTCCTCAACACAATGAAGGCTATCCCCTCAGCATATCACCTGGTTATAAAATTTCCTATAGAAAATGGAGTTGGAATGGTTCGAGGAGACCAGCGAACAGCCAGAGAGTGCTACATGGCCTCGGTGAAGCAGAAAGAGGTTGAAACTATTCAGCTAGATGGGCTTGACATGAGGGACGAGCTGGACACCAGGCCCATACCGTCAGAAAAGCTAGAGCTAGTCCAGCTCGATGAAGAGCCTGAACATATTATTTACGTGAGATCTAAGTTGAGCAAAGAAATGAAAGATCTACTCACCCAGTCCTGAGGAAGATCATGGGGGTGTTCGCTTGGAAGCAAGAGGACATGGAAGACATTGACCCCTCAATCATCACACACAAGCTAAGTATGAATCCCATTTACAAATCTGTTAAACAGAAGCGAAAAAGTTTTACTCCGAAACGCCAGAAGACAATTAACGAGAGGTCAGTAAACTCCTCCACGCCAAAGCCATCAGAGAGGTGGACTACCCTACCTGGTTGGCGAATGTGGTACTGGTCAAGAAGACCAATGGGAAATGGCGGCTCTGCATTGATTTCACTAATCTCAATCGAGCATGTCCCAAGAACAGCTTTGCCTTACCTCGAATCGACTTGATCGTGGATGCAACTGCTGGGCATGAGCTCCTCAGCTTTATGGATGCTTTCTCAGGTTATAATTAGGTCAGGATGGACCTAGCGGACCAGGAGAAGACTTAATTTGTGACCGAATAGGGAACTTACTACTACCAGGTCATGCCTTTTGGATTGAAAAATGCTGGAGCCACCTATCAGCGCCTAGTAAATAGAATATTCTAGAAGCAAATTGGGACATCCATGGAGGTCTATATCGACGATATGTTGGTAAAATCACTGAAGGCAGAGCTGCACATCGAGCACCTAGCAAAATCGTTCGAAATCCTCAAGGAGTACAAGATGAGACTCAACACTGCAAGTGCGCCTTTGGAGTATCAGCAGGGAAATTTTTGGGATTCATAGTCAACAGTAGAGGAATCGAGGCTAACCCAAAAAAGGTTAAGGCAGTTCTGAATATGTGACTACCGTCCAACATCAGGGAGATCCAACTCCTGATAGGAAAGATAGCCGCCTTGAGTCGTTTTGTATCCAAATCAAGTGACAAGTGCCGACCTTTCTTTCAGGTGTTGAAGAAGGCTTTTCAGTGGGATACCCCGTGTGAGGAAGCGTTCAAAGCACTGAAGGAGTACCTATGCTCTTCCCCTGTCCTAATAAGCCCCCTTAGAAGGGGAAGTGCTTACTCTTTATTTAGTTGTCTCAGATTTCTCAACCAGTGCAGGACTAGTTAGGGAGAGAGACAGAGCTCAGCAACCAGTGTACTACTGTACCAGAGCTCTGAGGGGGGCAGAGGAGAGATATCCAAAGATGGAGAAGCTAGTTTTGGCCCTGGTGACTACAACTAGGACACTTGACCATATTTTTAAGCTCATACTATCGAGGTTCCAACAGATCAGCCAATGAAACAAGTGCTGCATAAACCAGAGTCTTCNGCCTATGACAACCAGAACAGAGCTCCACCACCACCGGCACCCCAGCAACAAGCCCCTGCGCAGCACCAGCAACCCTTAGGGGAGATCAGANACACTTGACCATATTTTTAAGCTCATACTATCGAGGTTCCAACAGATCAGCCAATGAAACAAGTGCTGCATAAACCAGAGTCTTCAGGAAGGCTGGTTAAGTGGGCGATAGAGCTCAACGAATTTTATATTAGGTATAAGCCAATGACTGCAGTCAAAGGGCAAATTTTGGCAGATTTCATCGCAGAATTCACTACAATAAACCCGCGGAAGCCACACTACTAGTACCTGACCTTCCCGTATGGAACTTTCGGTAGACGAAGCTGTTAATGCCCAAGGAAGCGGCACATGATTGATCCTAACCTCTCCAGATGGAATAGACGTGGAATACGCCCTCAGGTTTAGGTTTAAGGCTTCAAACAACGAGACAGAATATGAAGCTGTCATTGCTGGGCTCAACCTTGCTCATTCAATGGAGGCAGAGCAGCTGGACATCAGCAGCGATTCCCAGCTTGTCGTGAAACAAATAGAGGAGTCATACGAGATCAAGGGTGAGAAAATGGTTCTCTACCTCAGGAAGGTACAGGAATTGATCAAGAAGTTTGTGCAAGTTAAGTTCAAGCACGTTCCTAGAGCCGAAAATTCAAGAGCAGACGCCTTGGCAAGATTGGCAACAGCTTCGCAGGAGAATTTGGATAGGTTAATTCCAGTGGAGCATTTAGCAGAGCCATCTGTATGCATGAAAGATAAAGAAGTTCTGTCTATGCAAACACCACAGAGCTGGATGGACCCCGTCAGAGGGTATCTTCAAACTGGGACTTTGCCGGAAGATCCCAAAGAAGCTGCGAAACTAAGAGTCAGGTNCCCAAGAACAGCTTTGCCTTACCTCGAATCGACTTGATCGTGGATGCAACTGCTGGGCATGAGCTCCTCAGCTTNTTTGCCGGAAGATCCCAAAGAAGCTGCGAAACTAAGAGTCAGGTTTACCAGATTTTCTATCTTGCAGGAAAACCTATACAAATGAGGATTTTCGACATCTCTACTTAAATGTGTGAGAGATGAAGATGCTAACTACATACTTAGAGAGGTCCATGAAGGAGTCTGGGACAATCACATCGAAGCTCGGGCCCTCGCAGGAAAAACATTGAGGCAGGGGTACTACTGGCCCACTATGCTCAAAGATGCTACAGATCTGGTCAAAAGATGTAAAGCTCGCCAAATACACGTCAACATTTCCCACTGCCCACTAGAGCTCTTAACACCGATGGTGAGCCCCTGGCCTTTTCAACAGTGCGGTTTAGATATACTTAGCCCCTCCCTACGGGGGTTGGATAATGCAAGTTCGCCATTATTGGGGTGGACTACTTCACTAAATGGGCAGAAGCAGAGCCTTTGACAACAATCACAGAACAAAAAATCTAAAACTGTGTCTGAAAGTCAATAATCTGAAGGTATGGGATTCCAATGGCAGTTGTTCAAGACAATAAGAATCAGTTCGATAACCCTAAGTTCAAGAAGTTTTGTGCCGAGTTGGTGATAAGAAATTTCTTTTCGGCCCCAGCTCATCCCCAATCCAACAGGCAGGCAGAGGTCACCATTCGAACAATAAAGACCGCCCTGAAAACTAAACTGGAAGCACTGAAAGGAAAATGGACAGAACAACTCCTTGAGGTGTTGTGGGCTTATAGAACCACAACCAAGACAACCACTCGGGAAACTCCGTTTGCGTTGGCTTTCGGAACTGAAACAGTGGCTCTCGTGGAGATAAGACTCCCGTCCCCTAGAACTGAGTTTAGCAACGCAAGGCATAATGATAAGGCGCTGCTACTCAACCTCGATCTATTGGATGAGAAGAGAGACGAGGCCTTATAGCGTATAAAGCATTATCAGAGGAAGACAGCTAGGTACTACGACAAAAAAATAAAGCACAGAAGTTACAAGGTAGGGGATCTAGTGCTTAGAAAGCTTCTGCTTGCGAGGAAGGACCCATCCCACAGGAAACTAGGCCCAAACTGGGAAGGTCCTTATATCATATCAAAGGTTATCAGGTCCAGGAACTATGAACTGCAAACTGAGGAAGGAAAAATCCTGCCTCATTCTTGGAATGCAAAACACATTAAGAGGTTTTTTTCAGTAAGTTTTTTCTGTAATAAAATCATTCTTTCAATTAAACTGAGAGCTTTTTGACCCTTCCTTGTATATGCCTAAAAAAAAAAAAGCTTCCAACTCAAAGATGAGCTCTCTAGCTCATAAAACCAAGATAAGCTCTTCAGCTCATAAGATAATGATGAGTTCTTCAGCTCATAAAATTGAGATAAACTTTCCAGTTTATAAAGATAAGATGAGTTCTTCAGCTCATAAAATAATAATGAGCTTTTCAGCTCATAAAAATTGAGATGAGCTTTTCAGCTCATAAAGATAAGATGAGTTTTTTAGCTCATAAAATTGAGATGAGCTCTCCAGTTCATAAAATAATTGTGAGCTCTTCAGCTCATAAAATTGAGATGAGCTTTTCAGCTCATAAAGATAAGATGAGTTTTTCAACTTATAAAATAAAGATGAGCTCTTCAACTCATAAATTGAGATGAACTCTTCAGTTCATAAAATAAAGGTGAGCTCTTCAGCTCATAAAATTGAGATAAGCTTTTTAGCTCATAAAGATAAGATGAATTCTTCAGTTCATAAAATAAAGGTGAGCTCTTCAGCTCATAAAAGTGAGATGAACTTTCCAGCTCATAAAGATAAGATGAACTCTTCAACTCATAAAATAAAGATGAGTTACTCGACTCATAAAATAAAGATGAACTTTTCAGTTCGTAAATAGAGCTCTGCAGCTCACTTTGAATAGTTCAGTGCATAAAAAAAGCCTTACAGCTTAGGATGAACTCTTCGGTTCATAAAACGAACTCTGTAGCTCACATCTTACCCTACCAATCCACTCAAAAGGATCCTAAAAGCCGTGAATAGAACATATAACTAGATTCAAGACTACAAGTTCAAGAGTCCACAGAAGAACCAATAGCCATCAAATAAGAACAGAGGTTCATATATCTAGCAATAGTACAAAAAAAAAAAAAACAAAGGGGGTAACAAGAGATATTCTCAATCCTTATTCGTCCTTTAAGCGTCTCTGGATCTCGGAGACTTCCTCCTTCAGGCGGGCATTTTATTCTTTCAGCTCATCCCTTTTCTTCTAGGCTTTTGTCAGAAGATTTACAAGTCTCTGCCCAGATAAGGAGAACAGTATGGCAACCAGAGAAGATTCAGATGAAGAAGAGGAGTCACTGGCATGACCATTTTTGCGTTTCTCAGAGGAAGTACCAACGTCCTCAACCTCATCAGATTCAGAAGGACAAGAATCAGCAGAATCTGGGTAAGAAACAAAGCATGTAGTGGCACCGACAACACTGAACAGAAACATGATATCTGATGTCACTAGCTTAGAATAGGACACAAACTCAACTTCTATCATCTGATCAATTCGCATCTCCTCTAACAGATCCAATTCGAGAAGACCTACCAACAAAATTAAATCCTACGATAAGGAGACTACATCAAAAGACCTGAACAAATACAAGTTGCCGAGATACTTACCTGAATAAGAATAGCTCCTCCAGAATCTGGAAACTCTGTACTCTCTGTAGTGTAGCTCTATGGACCTCCAAGAATCCCCAGTAACATAGAAGAAGCAATTGATCCATCGCTCAGGAGGAGAAGGAAGGTCAAACACCAGACATCGCAGCTTGAAGTGCCTCCACCGGAAATAGACAAAGCACGGGACTTCATCCTCCTCGATGTCGAAAAAGTAGAAGAATTCTCCTACAGTGGGGAATTTTTCATCACCATGCAAGCGCCAAAATAGAAAGAAACTGATTATGATGACCCACCCCTTAGGAGAGAGACGAGAAGGGCATAACCCACAATAGGTCAAGATGTAACCAACAGCGGGATGAATGGGAAGACACAACCCCATGTCCAAAGCCCCCTAAAAAAAACAAGTCTCCCATCGAGGGAGATAATTGCAGGGCTCGTCAAAAGATGAGGCTTGCAAAGATAGTTCCACGTCAAGAAAGAATTTCTTCTTTACCCCGACTAAGTCTGAGGACGACAATGACGAAGACACTAAGTAACGGGTCTGCCACTCCTACTCAATTCCACAGGAGCGTCGTTCGCTGAACAGGGGGGAGATTGGGGCAGCCATTGGCGTTGCAGGAAAGCAAAGAAGAGATGTCGGAATAAGATAACAAAGGTGAAAATCTTTTAGAGGGAATGAATGTCCACATAATCAAGAAGTCACGATATTAAAGAATCAAAAAGCACGCCAAACCCAAAAGCGGCGGACCTTTGGGTTTCCAAATTAAGGCAACAAATATGTTTAAAGAAGACAATAAAATATGGACAATGAAAAAGGAGTTAATGACAGATTCTACCAGTCATGAGCCATTAAATAGCCAAGGAAGGCTTGATACAGCCTTGGATAAGCCTAGGAGGTCGGATTCTTTCCTCGGTTATGACGGGGTTCAATAATTTAAACAGTTAAATCACCTCCCGAAAGAGGCTTCTTAGATTTTTTTGGGCTGACTAAAAGGGAAACTTTATTCCTAAGGCACAACAAGGCTTCGTGAGCATAAGCAGCTGCTAGGACTATATCCCCAGCAAAGCTAGTAGATGCACTAGAAGAAACCACACCCTAGTCTTTACACCTAGCAACAAGGAGAGACTTTTCAAAAATGAAACCAGATTTTCAGGGGGTTAGTAAGCTCTGCTGACCCTAATAGAATTCTAGGAGGTCTGCACCAAGGGTTTTCAAGCTCCGAAAAATTAGGAGCTCAGTCAGGGGTATGCATGGTAGCTCTGGGCCCCGTTGCCTCAAGGGGAAGGAAAGACGGGAAAAAAGAGCATAAGTAGTTATGTAACTTAGCAAAAATAAGACAATAGACAAACCCTATGGAAACAGGGGCTTCTCGGTAGAGGTTCGTACAAGACCAGCATCTAGAAGCGCTTAGAGAAAGAGACTTCATGTGGTGAGGTTGGATTAACATAAGGAAATAATAGCCTCAACATTTTCTTGTTACCCCTCATCCGCTTCAAGCATTTTCAGCACTCGGTGAGCCTAGGCAAAACTCAACTCTTGATTTTGAAGGTAAAATGCTTTTCCAGAAAGACCAGCTTGTATGGTTGTGTGGACCTTCTGATATATCTCCTCGAAAAAGCCTTATGTGGACCTCGGGTTAAACTTCCAGAAAGACTCTTCTTCCAACAAAGTTCCTATGCATGCAACAACATGGCCTCCAAAGATGTACTTGTGATGGACCTCAGTATCAAGTTGCTTACTCTCTTTCCCAAATCCAGTAAACCTCTTGTCACTGTGAGGAATGTCAAGTACATTATCCAATGCTCCCTTTAGGGTGGGCTCTACTTTAAGATTTTCAAAAACATAAAAGATCAAGAATCAGATGTACAAAAACAGAAGGTTAACATCCATAAGACTCCAGACCAAGTAGCCTCAACATTCCCTTGATACTCCTCATCCATCTCAAGCAATAACAGCCCTCGACTGTCCAGCAAAAGTTCAGGGCAACAAGCTGCAATATAACATGGGAGATTAACTACAGGTCTGCGGTAGAGCTCGGCAATTCTAGAAGACTCTCTGAGGTTCCAAACATTCGGATATTTATGAGTTAAGTGTAGATCGTATGGCTACATGGACCTTCCAAGGCAGCTCTCAACTATTCAAACAAGCAACACACTCTCTTTGACCAAATACAAGCATGGTAATCTCCCAAAGTCAGATCTCAATTCCTTTTCTCTCAAAAGAGCTCAGGAAGCCAGCAGACTAGCAGTTCCAGCAGCTTTGCTTTCAGAGGAACTCAGTTCCCCTCATAGCAATGGGGGGTAATGAGAGTACAGAGCAGTACGTGAGCAGCTAACCACAAAATAATGAGAGTAGATTTGAAAAAAATAGAGTAGACTGCATTGAAGAGCAAGTTGGATTGTATTATTGTGTTAGAGCAGAGTNATTATCCAATGCTCCCTTTAGGGTGGGCTCTACTTTAAGATTTTCAAAAACATAAAAGATCAAGAATCAGATGTACAAAAACAGAAGGTTAACATCCATAAGACTCCAGACCAAGTAGCCTCAACATTCCCTTGATACTCCTCATCCATCTCAAGCAATAACAGCCCTCGACTGTCCAGCAAAAGTTCAGGGCAACAAGCTGCAATATAACATGGGAGATTAACTACAGGTCTGCGGTAGAGCTCGGCAATTCTAGAAGACTCTCTGAGGTTCCAAACATTCGGATATTTATGAGTTAAGTGTAGATCGTATGGCTACATGGACCTTCCAAGGCAGCTCTCAACTATTCAAACAAGCAACACACTCTCTTTGACCAAATACAAGCATGGTAATCTCCCAAAGTCAGATCTCAATTCCTTTTCTCTCAAAAGAGCTCAGGAAGCCAGCAGACTAGCAGTTCCAGCAGCTTTGCTTTCAGAGGAACTCAGTTCCCCTCATAGCAATGGGGGGTAATGAGAGTACAGAGCAGTACGTGAGCAGCTAACCACAAAATAATGAGAGTAGATTTGAAAAAAATAGAGTAGACTGCATTGAAGAGCAAGTTGGATTGTATTATTGTGTTAGAGCAGAGTAGACTGCATTGAAAAGTAAGTTGGATTGTGTTATCGTATTGAGTAGAGTAGATTGTATTAAAAGAGCGAGTTAGATTGTGTTAAAAAGCAATTAGAGAAAGAGAAAAAAACCAGTGCGTTTACCATTTAGACGAGCCAGGAAAGTAAGCCAAATTTACATTCCCCAATAGAAGTTACAAATGCTAAAAAAAAAAAAAGGAATTAAAATATCCTAAGTTTCTAAAGAAGGAACAGGTAGAAGATCCTGTAATGAAGTTACTATAGCCTTAGCAGCAGGAACAGAAGCACAGCTCGACAGCTCACCAGGCAACCCTTCTAGCAAGGCAGCAGTTAAAATCTCAGAAGAGCCAAGAACAGGTGAGGAGGCTCGGGCCTCGATCTCAGGCAGAGCTCTTGTTACTAGATCAGCAGGAAATGACGTATCAGTAGGAACAGTTGGAGGAGTAGACATTTCAGTGCCTTCCAGAGCCCTATCAGAGGTAGCGGGAGCCAAGGTGCTGTCATCGCCCTCTGAATCAGACTCCTCCAACTCCTCCTCAGTGGGGATGACAAAGTCAAAATCGAGGTCTGGGTAGGCCTTCTCCGCTTTGCGCTGAAAGGCCAGCCACCCTGAGGCCTACTTGGTGGTGACATCATCCTTCAGCTCGACTATTATGTCATCCCTCTCTTTGACAGCTGTCTTCTGCACCTCGAGCTCACCGCATAAGCCCTCGTTTGCCTCAGCTAGTATAACATACTCCTTCCTAAGGCTCTCGAGGGAGCCTCGAGCATCAAAGGCTTCCTGGCTAGCATTGTTCCAGGCATTGGTTTTGAGCAGCAGCTCTTCCCTAGTCATCCTCAGCTCATCCTTGACCTTCTTCTCTCTTTCCTCAGCAGCTCTTCCCTAGTCAGAGGTCTGCTTCTCCATTTGCTCCATGAGCTTTTGCACCTGAGCTCTAAGACCCTCATTGTCAAAGGTCAACTTAACGACCTTAAACTCGTATGTCTTCAAAACTTTGCCAGAGTCCTCCAAAGATCGGACCCTGCCCATCAAGTTCTTCAAGTGAAGAGTCATCTGTGAACAAAAAAAAAAAAGAAGAGGAAACAGACATAGATCAGCACAATTCAACCGCGTCGAGCTAAGAACGAATGTGAAAATACTTATAGTGGCTGCTCCCTGGAGAGCTGAGCAGAAAGAGACCTTAGGAGGCATGGTAGATGCCCTCTGAATATCAAATTCAGGGAGAATGGATAAAATGGCCCCAATAGCCAACTCAACATTGTCGAAGAAGGAATCTTCATCAGTCTCCTGGCCCTCCCTCCTTTCGACTTTGGGACTCCGGAGAGGCAGCTGGGATGATTGCTCAGGCGGTCCGGGGGGTGCAAAGTCTGACTTGATTCCAGTAATCAGCCTCAATGCTCCCTCAACCTCAGAAGAGGTGGGGGAAGCGAGCCCTGACTCGGAAGTCTTTTAGGGGCCAAACTGGACCCCTTGAAGAGGAGAAGGGGTCAGGGATTGAGATGAGAGAGTCTGTCCTCTCTTGCTCAAGGCAACAGAAGAGGGCACTCCCAGCTTCTGCACTTTAGCCCTGTCAATGGGGCTGCTTCCAGAGCTAGTATCGGCCTTCCATTTGCCACTTTTCCTACTCTTCTTCAGTAGGTCAACTTTAGCCTGGAGTTCCTCAGATGTAGATTTCATTATGGAGGAGCCTAGAAGATATGGACCGAGCAAGTTAAATAGGAGAGGAAAAAGAAGGGAAGGCAAGGGGAACCACCTCAGAAAGTGTTACCTTCTATGTCTTCAGGCCTAACAACTGAGATAGGGAACATAGCTTCTATCGATACCTCAGGAGGACTGAATCTCTGTGTTACTAAGACCTAGGGCTTGATGAGCTCGAAATACTTCTCTGGATTGCACTTCTCCAACTTTTGTTTTACCCTCTCGTCCTCAGCACTGAGCTCTGGTCGAATGCCTGAAAAACAACACAAGGAGAGCAAAGGTCAAAAATGCGACTCAACGATTCCCAAACCAGAGCTCAATCAGTTCGAGCAAGGGCTTACCTAAGTTATCAGGGGGGGACCAAATTCTAGGAATACCTAGAGTATTAGTCCTGTCAGCAGGGTTGTACTCCCAGTTAGTGCCCCCAACAAAAAAAGAATTATTTCTTTCAACCCCTATGGGAGCTCGGGAGATGAGTAATGATCTACCTAGCCGTGGTTCGCTTGGAAATATATAAGAAACCCTCTGATGAGGTGAGCTTGACGTTAAAAAGATTCACAAGCAAGGAAAGGCTGGAGACCTCGAGTCCATGAATCTTGAATAAAATAAGAAGACCCACAAGTACACTCCAAAAATTAGGGGAGAGCTGAACAGGGCAGACATTGAAGTGTTGCAAAACACTCTTAATGAAGGGATGCATAGGGAAGCGAAGGTCATTCTCAAAAGCGGCCGTAAAGAAACATACTCTCTTGTGAACTTAGGCAACGTATGAGGTGTATTTATCTGGACACCAAGAGGAAAATCGTAATAAGCACTGAGAATTTTCACATGAGAAGAGTCAACCTCACTAGGTCCTATGAGCTCAGCATGCCTAAAGGCGGCCCCTGTGCCCGCTGCGCTGTCAGAGACTCCTATCCCACTCACCTTGCCCTTACCTTTGTTAGGATTATAAGGCACAGAAGAAGACGATGGGGATGATTTCTCAGTATTTTCCTCGTCATCGACAGCATCCACACCGAAAAAATTGTTGATTTTCTCGCCTACATCCCCTAAATCAGTGTCCCCTTCGGCAGACCTTTCCCCTAAGAGAGAAGCAGAGGAGCGTGTAACTCTGGAATGAGTATACATGACTGGACAGGAGAAAGGTAAACAGAAAGAACGGTAGAGAGGAGGAATACTGATTAAGCACTCCCTAATAACCCTAGGGTCAATGCAGTAGCTTCCAACATCAAGGATTCGCACGATAAAAGACCAGTCTACGAAGTGGGGGAGAGGAGACAAGCAGTAATTTCGATTCCAAAAGTAAAAAAATCGAAAGGCTCAGAAATGCAATGACCACCTCGAATTCGAGGGATCTAGAACGAGGAAAGATAAAAAAGGGACAAAAGGGCGTACTTAGGTGGGAAAGAGCAACGAACAGCAGCCTAGAGCGAAATGGAAGAAAGAGGGCCATGCGAATCTTCAAATCAAACCCACAGAACTCGATCTTGAACGAGGNAAGGGACAAAAGGGCGTACCTAGGTGGGAAAGAGCAACGAACAGCAGCCTAGAACGAAATGGAAGAAAGAGGGTAATGCGAATCTTCAAATCAAACCCACAGAACTCGATCTTGAACGAGGAGTCAAAGAACTCCAAACCAGAAAGTCAAGAAATCACAAAAAGAGAGAAGCAGCAGAGAAGCTGAACAGTGGAATAGGGCAGTTCAGATAGCTGTTTGAGCATTTAAAGCCTGAGAGACGTGAATTGAAATGTGCATGAAAAACGAGGAAGCCATGATTGCTGAAAATCATAAAAAATGCCTAACTCACGTGCAGGCTAAGGTCAGTCACGTGCAGATCCTGCTCGGTTTAAAAAACAGCTCAACCCCTGCCCAAGCCCGCTTGAACCAGGGGCTGTGGGGCAACTGATGATACCTCAAACAAGCCCTAGCTGTGAGCTCGGGTCATGAGGTCAGGAAAGACACGAGGAGTTCAGAGAACCAGGAGTGGAGCTCCCCTTGGGGAGATCATAGCTGAACCAACTAGGAAACAACTGGATAACTGCGAAAATTAGGCCTCATGCATGAAACTCTCAACCAACCAAGATTCTCTCCTAAAATCAAGGAAGATCCCATGAATAATGAGCAAAGATCTCAGCTGAAATCTCACGGAATAGGAGACAACCTTATAAATACTATATAACGCCTCCATAGAAAAAAGGGAGAAAAAACCTTAATTTCGAGATATACCGTATTATAATACATTTGAGTATGGGATAAGGAGAGGGGGCAAGAGCCTCCATTGAAGAGTGGACTAGCCGAGCTCCTGAGCCGGTGAACCACTATATTTTCACTTTGTACACCCCTTTTAATCCCCTCAGTATTTCACTGCAGCATCACACACAAACCTTGTAGCTCTGATCCACGCTTATCACACATCACCTGCACCTTTTGCTCATCCACATTAATTTACACCATCAGGTAGGAACTTAAATTTAAGCTCAAACTTGATTATTTTAATTAGACAAACAAAAGCAAGTCAAACTAGTCTTGGAACATAACTAAGCTTAAACAAGACGTTTGAAACTTATTCCAAACTAGGGGTGCAACTCAGACGGGTTGAGAGGTCAACCATAGCCTAACCTTAAGTATATAATCTTCAATTCGAACACTGACTGAGTTTAATTTGGGCGGACTTGAGTTGAATTCGGGCTGATTTCGAATTAAAAATCGGGTTGGACTTAAGTTACTTAATTCGGGTTGATTTTTTGAAGTGTAGATTTAATTTTTTCAAGTGATTAAAGATGAACGGCAAGACGCAGATGAAGAAAGAACCAGAAAGAGAGAGAGGAGTGACGAGTGAGAGAGGGAGGTTGAAAGTCTGAGACAACTCATATGAATGACGAGTGAGAGGTGGAGGCTGAAAGTCTGAGACGACTTAGACGAGTAATGATTGAGAGAGGAAGGCTGAGAGAGAGGAAAGTGATGAGTGAGACAGGGATTTGAGAGTGATGAAGGCACAGGAGTGAAAACTTAAAGTGCAGTAAAAGTCTGGATTCTAAAGAGTGAAGATAAACACTAACTCTAATTAAATATATTTATGTATATTCAAGTAACCCGATTTAATAATTGAATTCAACCCAATTTTAATATTCATGTTAAACCCAACAACCAGAGGCCTCAACCCAAAGCTTGCCCAAATTCAATTCAGGTTGATATTGTTTTGCCCAAACCTAACTTAAGTATTAAAAATTCTAACCCAAATATTTTTTTTCGGATTAGACTCGAATTGAATTCACGTTATCCCGCTAAAGTTACACCCCTATTCCAAACACAAACAAATCTGACCACTCATCACGAACAAACGAGTCAAACCCAAAAAAAAAAAAAATTGGTGCTCAACTAGACTCATATAGAGAGTAAGTTCTTTCTTAAATCTTAAGTATGTGATCTACAACTAAAAAGGTTAAAGAGGAGTGTATTAAAAATTAGATTGATAATCAAATCGAGCTACTCGAGTTCGACTCGGGTTTAGTTTGTTTTTGAATTATTCAAGCTCATCTCGTTTAAAAAATCAACCAAACTCGAATAATTTTTTAAGCTCATTTTAAAAACGAGTCCGACAGACTCGACTCGTTCAGGCTTGACTTATTCTCTAAACGAGTCAAACTTAAATAATTTTTTAGACTCGATTAAGACAACAAACTTTTTAGGTTCAACTCAAACTCGTTCAACTATCAACTCTAATTAAAAGTAACCAAGTTTCCTACTGAAATGATGTTTTAGCTCAGAGAACACAAAATTCTTTTCCTCAGATTCTCTCAAATTAAAAAAGAGAACCAATTAAGTATAATCACCTTTTCCCTATAGAGGGACAATATATAGTATTACAGTTGGGATGAGTGAAAGGAATGTTTTTGTTTAGTCCTAAAGAAGTGGATAATACAAATCTTATTTATACATGGATTCCCAAATAGCATCAACTCTTCGGATTGAACTTGGCATCAGCTCCAAGACTGCAACAAATTTCTTCCTATGGTTTACCCATTGGCAGACATTTTGTAGGATATTACATCAGGCAGCAAAACTTTCAAGATTTGTGTAAAAAAAAAAACACACACACAGTGCACAAGCCATTGCGCACTGCAGGATCTGAGAAATGTTACAATTACGTAGTCTTATCCCGACAAAAGAAGAAGTTGTTAGCGCGACTTGAACTCCAAGTGGGTCCAATAAAACAACCTTAATTCTGCGGCAAGACTCACTCAACGAAACTTCNTGCCTAATCAAGTGATTGATAAGTCGCTTATTCACGATAATCAAATTTTGGTTTAACTAGTGTTGATGATAGGATTTGACTTGAGTCGTCATACCCATTTTTAGTTGATTGATTTTTATGAATTATCAAGGCATGTTGACTGGGTTTGAGTCGTGACGCTCGTGTTTCAGTTGATTTTTTTTTTTATTAGATTGTCAAGCCTGCTTTACGGTGCAAAGGTTTAGCAAGAGTGTCGATTTATTATTATATTAATGACTTGCAAGATCAATTGTCTCGAGTAAGCTTTGAAAAGTCTAAATTTATGTTGGTGAAGAACAAAGTTTACAGCATACTGAAAACAACCCAAGCCACACCAAGCTACACTGAACCCCCTTACCCCAAAACCACCGATAGTAGTGGTCTAGACTTTGGACAACTCTCTGTAATGTACGTTTGGTTTGGTAGGAGGAAAAAAAAAAAAAAAAAAAAAAAAAAAAAAAAAAAAAAAAAAGAGAAAAAGGGGGGGGGGGGGGGGGGGGGGGTACAGTATTAATTTAAGAAAGCATTGGCCCGTCATTATCAGTTTTCCCCCCTTTGTCAAAGGCTTCCATAAAGACACAGACCCATCAATTTCTAGAATAGTGTCAAGCCTGCATTTGGCATCCTACACTTTACCATCAAACAACAGATGGATAAAGAAGGCAGGGATAAAATATTGAGCTTTACCACGTGCAAAGGTTCGCCAGTTCTTATCCGGGCATTTGGCCGAGCAAGCTTAGATTCAAACGGAGTCCTTGGCCGCAATTCTTGGATTTCTTCCCACTCCTCTCGAGTGAGCATTCTAACAGTGCCTTGACCAGCAGGAGCATTCTTTATTTTGCGCTCAATCATCTCTTGGGATTTTGACTCATCATACTGCCAGCACAGCAGATCAATCATGTTATTTTCTAGGACTACAGATACATACGATGTGCAGCATCAAATTCCAGCCCTCAAAAAGGAAGGCAGAAACTTAGCTTAAATTATGAGTTAATCATTCACAATTTGAGCTGCCAAATGAAGCCTCAGTTAATTTGATTACCTGCCTATGTTAAACCAGACTCAGGCTACATGATAAACCAAAACCATGCATCTGCAATAACGCCAAGTTGTGAAAATTCCCCAAATCTAAGCTCAATAATAGCCATTGAAACACACTAATAAGAAGACATCAATAGCTTTTTATTTCTTCTTTTTTTTTTTAAGCTTCAATGAACAATTGTTCACATTGGCAAATAAGCTAATTTTTGGCAGAATAAAATTGGGGCCAAAGAATTAGAAGTGGGCAAAATTAGAACAAACGCCAATCCAATCTTCCCTCATTTCCATGCTGCCAAAAGAAGCTAAACACTAATTCCTAAACACAAGAAAATGTGCAAAATTTTTGAAAAAGATAATAACACTTAGGGTGAAATGCATATCTGGAAACAGATTGAATATACCATCATCAGGAGCTTTGCAAATACTGCAACTCCAACTGCAGTGAGAATCATCGGCATAGTGGCTGTATCCAAGTATGATTTCGATTCGGGAGTCTCCACAAATAACTGATTTTTCTTGGTGTTCTTCTTCTTCCTGATCTTCTCTAATTCAGCAATTTTCATCTTTAGGGTTTGGCTAGGACCATCACGGGATAATACATGCAGCTTTCTATGGAATTGGAATTGGAACAGTGTTCGGCCAAATTCATACATAATGATCAAGTAGGCCGGATTGATTTAGTACTGAATCTGCAACAATTAGTCAATTAGAAACCCTGAGCTTTTACCCCAATGTGGCAGCAAAGAAGGCCAGAGAGTTGCAATGAACAAAACCGGTTTTAAACCGACTAAACTTAAAGCCCAGCAATCACAATTAAACTTGAGCAAAATTCTTGAAATTATTTTTTTTTCATTTTATATTATTCATGTAAAAATCACACAAACACCCATCTAAGTTAACATAAACTTTGCCCCCACCTTGTGTTTTCAAAACTAGATAAAACTAAAAATGAGCCCCAAAAACTGAATGCTAAATTTTTANGAGCAAAGATCTCAGCTGAAATCTCACGGAATAGGAGACAACCTTATAAATACTATATAACGCCTCCATAGAAAAAAGGGAGAAAAAACCTTAATTTCGAGATATACCGTATTATAATACATTTGAGTATGGGATAAGGAGAGGGGGCAAGAGCCTCCATTGAAGAGTGGACTAGCCGAGCTCCTGAGCCGGTGAACCACTATATTTTCACTTTGTACACCCCTTTTAATCCCCTCAGTATTTCACTGCAGCATCACACACAAACCTTGTAGCTCTGATCCACGCTTATCACACATCACCTGCACCTTTTGCTCATCCACATTAATTTACACCATCAGGTAGGAACTTAAATTTAAGCTCAAACTTGATTATTTTAATTAGACAAACAAAAGCAAGTCAAACTAGTCTTGGAACATAACTAAGCTTAAACAAGACGTTTGAAACTTATTCCAAACTAGGGGTGCAACTCAGACGGGTTGAGAGGTCAACCATAGCCTAACCTTAAGTATATAATCTTCAATTCGAACACTGACTGAGTTTAATTTGGGCGGACTTGAGTTGAATTCGGGCTGATTTCGAATTAAAAATCGGGTTGGACTTAAGTTACTTAATTCGGGTTGATTTTTTGAAGTGTAGATTTAATTTTTTCAAGTGATTAAAGATGAACGGCAAGACGCAGATGAAGAAAGAACCAGAAAGAGAGAGAGGAGTGACGAGTGAGAGAGGGAGGTTGAAAGTCTGAGACAACTCATATGAATGACGAGTGAGAGGTGGAGGCTGAAAGTCTGAGACGACTTAGACGAGTAATGATTGAGAGAGGAAGGCTGAGAGAGAGGAAAGTGATGAGTGAGACAGGGATTTGAGAGTGATGAAGGCACAGGAGTGAAAACTTAAAGTGCAGTAAAAGTCTGGATTCTAAAGAGTGAAGATAAACACTAACTCTAATTAAATATATTTATGTATATTCAAGTAACCCGATTTAATAATTGAATTCAACCCAATTTTAATATTCATGTTAAACCCAACAACCAGAGGCCTCAACCCAAAGCTTGCCCAAATTCAATTCAGGTTGATATTGTTTTGCCCAAACCTAACTTAAGTATTAAAAATTCTAACCCAAATATTTTTTTTCGGATTAGACTCGAATTGAATTCACGTTATCCCGCTAAAGTTACACCCCTATTCCAAACACAAACAAATCTGACCACTCATCACGAACAAACGAGTCAAACCCAAAAAAAAAAAAAATTGGTGCTCAACTAGACTCATATAGAGAGTAAGTTCTTTCTTAAATCTTAAGTATGTGATCTACAACTAAAAAGGTTAAAGAGGAGTGTATTAAAAATTAGATTGATAATCAAATCGAGCTACTCGAGTTCGACTCGGGTTTAGTTTGTTTTTGAATTATTCAAGCTCATCTCGTTTAAAAAATCAACCAAACTCGAATAATTTTTTAAGCTCATTTTAAAAACGAGTCCGACAGACTCGACTCGTTCAGGCTTGACTTATTCTCTAAACGAGTCAAACTTAAATAATTTTTTAGACTCGATTAAGACAACAAACTTTTTAGGTTCAACTCAAACTCGTTCAACTATCAACTCTAATTAAAAGTAACCAAGTTTCCTACTGAAATGATGTTTTAGCTCAGAGAACACAAAATTCTTTTCCTCAGATTCTCTCAAATTAAAAAAGAGAACCAATTAAGTATAATCACCTTTTCCCTATAGAGGGACAATATATAGTATTACAGTTGGGATGAGTGAAAGGAATGTTTTTGTTTAGTCCTAAAGAAGTGGATAATACAAATCTTATTTATACATGGATTCCCAAATAGCATCAACTCTTCGGATTGAACTTGGCATCAGCTCCAAGACTGCAACAAATTTCTTCCTATGGTTTACCCATTGGCAGACATTTTGTAGGATATTACATCAGGCAGCAAAACTTTCAAGATTTGTGTAAAAAAAAAAACACACACACAGTGCACAAGCCATTGCGCACTGCAGGATCTGAGAAATGTTACAATTACGTAGTCTTATCCCGACAAAAGAAGAAGTTGTTAGCGCGACTTGAACTCCAAGTGGGTCCAATAAAACAACCTTAATTCTGCGGCAAGACTCACTCAACGAAACTTC
>CAUOFW020005103.1:124708-184706 GCA_963454935.2 Ilex paraguariensis | reverse complement strand
CCTTACTGGATCGTTCTTCCGCTCCCCCAGGGTCTCCCGTTGCCGTTCCAGGTTACCACCGGACCTCGCAGGCTGTTCCAAGCAGCGTGGTTGGTCACTCAACTGGCTCACTCGAAGTTCACCAAGGGAGAGATCTGTTCTCGTTTTTTATATTGTGCAGGATCTTGCACGCACAAACTCCTAGCTAGTTTTAATTTTTTTTGAAAAAATACTTTCTATCACCTCTAAACTTCTATAATTCTTTGTCTACATACCTTCCTAACTAGTTAAATGGTGAATTGGTGGGAGAGGGAAAGAGAGAGAAAGAGATAATGAAAGGAGATGAAATATAAACTTCCTTCATCGATAAAAAATATAGTTAATGGATCACCTTTTCTTAGCTTCAATATAATCTTTTAGGGTTTCTTAAAGTTTGATTTGCACAATGATTGAATCTAATAGACTGATTTATTGATGAATACACAGAAGAAACTAACAAAGAAACTAAATAAAAGAAAGAAGAGGGGTTGTCGGCTGGACGCCTGGATTGGACTGAAAATCTAGACGAAGGCTTATGGAAAAAAAAAAGTAGGCGTGAAAAGAAACTGCCAAAAGTTAGTTTTTAAGAATTTAAAGTTAAATTAATATACCTTATACTTTAAGAAAATTTCACTGGGTAAGTTTAAAAAAATTTTGAAAATTTTAAAATTACACTTAGGTCTGAAATTTTTTAAAAATTTCACTGGAGCAACTGTGAGGCTTGAAAAATAAGGAGGAACTGTCAAAAGTTAGCTCAGGGTTGAAAATTTTTGTTAATATACCTGATACTTTAAAATTTTTGTCAAAAGTTAGATCTGTCTTTCACACTCTTAAACACATACATACCCACACGCCAACACATGCGCACTCAAAGGCACACACACGTACCCAACACAAACCCTATTGAGGCTTACCTTGATAATGAAATCAGATCCTAATGTAGGAAGTTAACTTTGACCTAGCTAGCTAGTTGTGGTTTTCTGTTTGTTCTTCTGAACTCTGGATAAGAATGTTTCTTTATTTTCCATATCAATTTATCAAAAGTTTGTCTATACTGAAGAGGAATGAGATCGATGACTAGTGTCTTAAAGTGAGGAGGATGATTGGGACTTGTTTGTCTGGGTTACATCTGAATTAGAAACTCATGACATTTGACTTTATTGTTCCATTAAATTATTCATACCCAATTTACAAAGTTAAAGTGAGATTGAATATATTTTTTCATTTTTTTCAGCAGTCTGCAGTCTGATAAAACCTGACTTCTACGCACATTTAACATCTATCATATTTTCAGCTTCTTTTCTACTCACAAAACTGATTATTGCCTAATCAAGTGATTGATAAGTCGCTTATTCACGATAATCAAATTTTGGTTTAACTAGTGTTGATGATAGGATTTGACTTGAGTCGTCATACCCATTTTTAGTTGATTGATTTTTATGAATTATCAAGGCATGTTGACTGGGTTTGAGTCGTGACGCTCGTGTTTCAGTTGATTTTTTTTTTTATTAGATTGTCAAGCCTGCTTTACGGTGCAAAGGTTTAGCAAGAGTGTCGATTTATTATTATATTAATGACTTGCAAGATCAATTGTCTCGAGTAAGCTTTGAAAAGTCTAAATTTATGTTGGTGAAGAACAAAGTTTACAGCATACTGAAAACAACCCAAGCCACACCAAGCTACACTGAACCCCCTTACCCCAAAACCACCGATAGTAGTGGTCTAGACTTTGGACAACTCTCTGTAATGTACGTTTGGTTTGGTAGGAGGAAAAAAAAAAAAAAAAAAAAAAAAAAAAAAAAAAAAAAAAAAGAGAAAAAGGGGGGGGGGGGGGGGGGGGGGGTACAGTATTAATTTAAGAAAGCATTGGCCCGTCATTATCAGTTTTCCCCCCTTTGTCAAAGGCTTCCATAAAGACACAGACCCATCAATTTCTAGAATAGTGTCAAGCCTGCATTTGGCATCCTACACTTTACCATCAAACAACAGATGGATAAAGAAGGCAGGGATAAAATATTGAGCTTTACCACGTGCAAAGGTTCGCCAGTTCTTATCCGGGCATTTGGCCGAGCAAGCTTAGATTCAAACGGAGTCCTTGGCCGCAATTCTTGGATTTCTTCCCACTCCTCTCGAGTGAGCATTCTAACAGTGCCTTGACCAGCAGGAGCATTCTTTATTTTGCGCTCAATCATCTCTTGGGATTTTGACTCATCATACTGCCAGCACAGCAGATCAATCATGTTATTTTCTAGGACTACAGATACATACGATGTGCAGCATCAAATTCCAGCCCTCAAAAAGGAAGGCAGAAACTTAGCTTAAATTATGAGTTAATCATTCACAATTTGAGCTGCCAAATGAAGCCTCAGTTAATTTGATTACCTGCCTATGTTAAACCAGACTCAGGCTACATGATAAACCAAAACCATGCATCTGCAATAACGCCAAGTTGTGAAAATTCCCCAAATCTAAGCTCAATAATAGCCATTGAAACACACTAATAAGAAGACATCAATAGCTTTTTATTTCTTCTTTTTTTTTTTAAGCTTCAATGAACAATTGTTCACATTGGCAAATAAGCTAATTTTTGGCAGAATAAAATTGGGGCCAAAGAATTAGAAGTGGGCAAAATTAGAACAAACGCCAATCCAATCTTCCCTCATTTCCATGCTGCCAAAAGAAGCTAAACACTAATTCCTAAACACAAGAAAATGTGCAAAATTTTTGAAAAAGATAATAACACTTAGGGTGAAATGCATATCTGGAAACAGATTGAATATACCATCATCAGGAGCTTTGCAAATACTGCAACTCCAACTGCAGTGAGAATCATCGGCATAGTGGCTGTATCCAAGTATGATTTCGATTCGGGAGTCTCCACAAATAACTGATTTTTCTTGGTGTTCTTCTTCTTCCTGATCTTCTCTAATTCAGCAATTTTCATCTTTAGGGTTTGGCTAGGACCATCACGGGATAATACATGCAGCTTTCTATGGAATTGGAATTGGAACAGTGTTCGGCCAAATTCATACATAATGATCAAGTAGGCCGGATTGATTTAGTACTGAATCTGCAACAATTAGTCAATTAGAAACCCTGAGCTTTTACCCCAATGTGGCAGCAAAGAAGGCCAGAGAGTTGCAATGAACAAAACCGGTTTTAAACCGACTAAACTTAAAGCCCAGCAATCACAATTAACCTTGAGCAAAATTCTTGAAATTATTTTTTTTTCATTTTATATTATTCATGTAAAAATCACACAAACACCCATCTAAGTTAACATAAACTTTGCCCCCACCTTGTGTTTTCAAAACTAGATAAAACTAAAAATGAGCCCCAAAAACTGAATGCTAAATTTTTAATACGAAGAACTGTGCAATGACCAGATTTTCCAAAGATTTGTGATGAACTAATGGCTTTTTTAGATTGCCATGACTAGATTTGGAATATTTTCTAATGTTGATGGGAAGCTTTGGAGTTGTGGCTGCTATGGGGTTTTACATGTGGTGGGTGATGACAGAGATCGTGGCCTGGTGGAAGAGGGGATTTTCATAGGGTTATGTATAGCGGTATAAAAGTCATTTTATCATTATTATTATTAACGGTGTTAACAGTGTAGATTGGTCTAAAATCATATAGGATTGTGTGGTTATTTTTGAATGACAGGGTAAANCTTTTAATCCCCTCAGTATTTCACTGCAGCATCACACACAAACCTTGTAGCTCTGATCCACGCTTATCACACATCACCTGCACCTTTTGCTCATCCACATTAATTTACACCATCAGGTAGGAACTTAAATTTAAGCTCAAACTTGATTATTTTAATTAGACAAACAAAAGCAAGTCAAACTAGTCTTGGAACATAACTAAGCTTAAACAAGACGTTTGAAACTTATTCCAAACTAGGGGTGCAACTCAGACGGGTTGAGAGGTCAACCATAGCCTAACCTTAAGTATATAATCTTCAATTCGAACACTGACTGAGTTTAATTTGGGCGGACTTGAGTTGAATTCGGGCTGATTTCGAATTAAAAATCGGGTTGGACTTAAGTTACTTAATTCGGGTTGATTTTTTGAAGTGTAGATTTAATTTTTTCAAGTGATTAAAGATGAACGGCAAGACGCAGATGAAGAAAGAACCAGAAAGAGAGAGAGGAGTGACGAGTGAGAGAGGGAGGTTGAAAGTCTGAGACAACTCATATGAATGACGAGTGAGAGGTGGAGGCTGAAAGTCTGAGACGACTTAGACGAGTAATGATTGAGAGAGGAAGGCTGAGAGAGAGGAAAGTGATGAGTGAGACAGGGATTTGAGAGTGATGAAGGCACAGGAGTGAAAACTTAAAGTGCAGTAAAAGTCTGGATTCTAAAGAGTGAAGATAAACACTAACTCTAATTAAATATATTTATGTATATTCAAGTAACCCGATTTAATAATTGAATTCAACCCAATTTTAATATTCATGTTAAACCCAACAACCAGAGGCCTCAACCCAAAGCTTGCCCAAATTCAATTCAGGTTGATATTGTTTTGCCCAAACCTAACTTAAGTATTAAAAATTCTAACCCAAATATTTTTTTTCGGATTAGACTCGAATTGAATTCACGTTATCCCGCTAAAGTTACACCCCTATTCCAAACACAAACAAATCTGACCACTCATCACGAACAAACGAGTCAAACCCAAAAAAAAAAAAAATTGGTGCTCAACTAGACTCATATAGAGAGTAAGTTCTTTCTTAAATCTTAAGTATGTGATCTACAACTAAAAAGGTTAAAGAGGAGTGTATTAAAAATTAGATTGATAATCAAATCGAGCTACTCGAGTTCGACTCGGGTTTAGTTTGTTTTTGAATTATTCAAGCTCATCTCGTTTAAAAAATCAACCAAACTCGAATAATTTTTTAAGCTCATTTTAAAAACGAGTCCGACAGACTCGACTCGTTCAGGCTTGACTTATTCTCTAAACGAGTCAAACTTAAATAATTTTTTAGACTCGATTAAGACAACAAACTTTTTAGGTTCAACTCAAACTCGTTCAACTATCAACTCTAATTAAAAGTAACCAAGTTTCCTACTGAAATGATTTTTTAGCTCAGAGAACACAAAATTCTTTTCCTCAGATTCTCTCAAATTAAAAAAGAGAACCAATTAAGTATAATCACCTTTTCCCTATAGAGGGACAATATATAGTATTACAGTTGGGATGAGTGAAAGGAATGTTTTTGTTTAGTCCTAAAGAAGTGGATAATACAAATCTTATTTATACATGGATTCCCAAATAGCATCAACTCTTCGGATTGAACTTGGCATCAGCTCCAAGACTGCAACAAATTTCTTCCTATGGTTTACCCATTGGCAGACATTTTGTAGGATATTACATCAGGCAGCAAAACTTTCAAGATTTGTGTAAAAAAAAAAACACACACACAGTGCACAAGCCATTGCGCACTGCAGGATCTGAGAAATGTTACAATTACGTAGTCTTATCCCGACAAAAGAAGAAGTTGTTAGCGCGACTTGAACTCCAAGTGGGTCCAATAAAACAACCTTAATTCTGCGGCAAGACTCACTCAACGAAACTTCCAAGGTTTGTAATGGCCCCTAATAAACTAAAAATGGAGAAAATAAAGAAAGGAGGAGGATTTGGGTTTTGTTTTTTGTTTTGGGGGAGACGGGAGGGGGGGGGGGGGTGTTTATAGNTTAATTTTTTTTGAAAAAATACTTTCTATCACCTCTAAACTTCTATAATTCTTTGTCTACATACCTTCCTAACTAGTTAAATGGTGAATTGGTGGGAGAGGGAAAGAGAGAGAAAGAGATAATGAAAGGAGATGAAATATAAACTTCCTTCATCGATAAAAAATATAGTTAATGGATCACCTTTTCTTAGCTTCAATATAATCTTTTAGGGTTTCTTAAAGTTTGATTTGCACAATGATTGAATCTAATAGACTGATTTATTGATGAATACACAGAAGAAACTAACAAAGAAACTAAATAAAAGAAAGAAGAGGGGTTGTCGGCTGGACGCCTGGATTGGACTGAAAATCTAGACGAAGGCTTATGGAAAAAAAAAAGTAGGCGTGAAAAGAAACTGCCAAAAGTTAGTTTTTAAGAATTTAAAGTTAAATTAATATACCTTATACTTTAAGAAAATTTCACTGGGTAAGTTTAAAAAAATTTTGAAAATTTTAAAATTACACTTAGGTCTGAAATTTTTTAAAAATTTCACTGGAGCAACTGTGAGGCTTGAAAAATAAGGAGGAACTGTCAAAAGTTAGCTCAGGGTTGAAAATTTTTGTTAATATACCTGATACTTTAAAATTTTTGTCAAAAGTTAGATCTGTCTTTCACACTCTTAAACACATACATACCCACACGCCAACACATGCGCACTCAAAGGCACACACACGTACCCAACACAAACCCTATTGAGGCTTACCTTGATAATGAAATCAGATCCTAATGTAGGAAGTTAACTTTGACCTAGCTAGCTAGTTGTGGTTTTCTGTTTGTTCTTCTGAACTCTGGATAAGAATGTTTCTTTATTTTCCATATCAATTTATCAAAAGTTTGTCTATACTGAAGAGGAATGAGATCGATGACTAGTGTCTTAAAGTGAGGAGGATGATTGGGACTTGTTTGTCTGGGTTACATCTGAATTAGAAACTCATGACATTTGACTTTATTGTTCCATTAAATTATTCATACCCAATTTACAAAGTTAAAGTGAGATTGAATATATTTTTTCATTTTTTTCAGCAGTCTGCAGTCTGATAAAACCTGACTTCTACGCACATTTAACATCTATCATATTTTCAGCTTCTTTTCTACTCACAAAACTGATTATTGCCTAATCAAGTGATTGATAAGTCGCTTATTCACGATAATCAAATTTTGGTTTAACTAGTGTTGATGATAGGATTTGACTTGAGTCGTCATACCCATTTTTAGTTGATTGATTTTTATGAATTATCAAGGCATGTTGACTGGGTTTGAGTCGTGACGCTCGTGTTTCAGTTGATTTTTTTTTTTATTAGATTGTCAAGCCTGCTTTACGGTGCAAAGGTTTAGCAAGAGTGTCGATTTATTATTATATTAATGACTTGCAAGATCAATTGTCTCGAGTAAGCTTTGAAAAGTCTAAATTTATGTTGGTGAAGAACAAAGTTTACAGCATACTGAAAACAACCCAAGCCACACCAAGCTACACTGAACCCCCTTACCCCAAAACCACCGATAGTAGTGGTCTAGACTTTGGACAACTCTCTGTAATGTACGTTTGGTTTGGTAGGAGGAAAAAAAAAAAAAAAAAAAAAAAAAAAAAAAAAAAAAAAAAAGAGAAAAAGGGGGGGGGGGGGGGGGGGGGGGTACAGTATTAATTTAAGAAAGCATTGGCCCGTCATTATCAGTTTTCCCCCCTTTGTCAAAGGCTTCCATAAAGACACAGACCCATCAATTTCTAGAATAGTGTCAAGCCTGCATTTGGCATCCTACACTTTACCATCAAACAACAGATGGATAAAGAAGGCAGGGATAAAATATTGAGCTTTACCACGTGCAAAGGTTCGCCAGTTCTTATCCGGGCATTTGGCCGAGCAAGCTTAGATTCAAACGGAGTCCTTGGCCGCAATTCTTGGATTTCTTCCCACTCCTCTCGAGTGAGCATTCTAACAGTGCCTTGACCAGCAGGAGCATTCTTTATTTTGCGCTCAATCATCTCTTGGGATTTTGACTCATCATACTGCCAGCACAGCAGATCAATCATGTTATTTTCTAGGACTACAGATACATACGATGTGCAGCATCAAATTCCAGCCCTCAAAAAGGAAGGCAGAAACTTAGCTTAAATTATGAGTTAATCATTCACAATTTGAGCTGCCAAATGAAGCCTCAGTTAATTTGATTACCTGCCTATGTTAAACCAGACTCAGGCTACATGATAAACCAAAACCATGCATCTGCAATAACGCCAAGTTGTGAAAATTCCCCAAATCTAAGCTCAATAATAGCCATTGAAACACACTAATAAGAAGACATCAATAGCTTTTTATTTCTTCTTTTTTTTTTTAAGCTTCAATGAACAATTGTTCACATTGGCAAATAAGCTAATTTTTGGCAGAATAAAATTGGGGCCAAAGAATTAGAAGTGGGCAAAATTAGAACAAACGCCAATCCAATCTTCCCTCATTTCCATGCTGCCAAAAGAAGCTAAACACTAATTCCTAAACACAAGAAAATGTGCAAAATTTTTGAAAAAGATAATAACACTTAGGGTGAAATGCATATCTGGAAACAGATTGAATATACCATCATCAGGAGCTTTGCAAATACTGCAACTCCAACTGCAGTGAGAATCATCGGCATAGTGGCTGTATCCAAGTATGATTTCGATTCGGGAGTCTCCACAAATAACTGATTTTTCTTGGTGTTCTTCTTCTTCCTGATCTTCTCTAATTCAGCAATTTTCATCTTTAGGGTTTGGCTAGGACCATCACGGGATAATACATGCAGCTTTCTATGGAATTGGAATTGGAACAGTGTTCGGCCAAATTCATACATAATGATCAAGTAGGCCGGATTGATTTAGTACTGAATCTGCAACAATTAGTCAATTAGAAACCCTGAGCTTTTACCCCAATGTGGCAGCAAAGAAGGCCAGAGAGTTGCAATGAACAAAACCGGTTTTAAACCGACTAAACTTAAAGCCCAGCAATCACAATTAACCTTGAGCAAAATTCTTGAAATTATTTTTTTTTCATTTTATATTATTCATGTAAAAATCACACAAACACCCATCTAAGTTAACATAAACTTTGCCCCCACCTTGTGTTTTCAAAACTAGATAAAACTAAAAATGAGCCCCAAAAACTGAATGCTAAATTTTTAATACGAAGAACTGTGCAATGACCAGATTTTCCAAAGATTTGTGATGAACTAATGGCTTTTTTAGATTGCCATGACTAGATTTGGAATATTTTCTAATGTTGATGGGAAGCTTTGGAGTTGTGGCTGCTATGGGGTTTTACATGTGGTGGGTGATGACAGAGATCGTGGCCTGGTGGAAGAGGGGATTTTCATAGGGTTATGTATAGCGGTATAAAAGTCATTTTATCATTATTATTATTAACGGTGTTAACAGTGTAGATTGGTCTAAAATCATATAGGATTGTGTGGTTATTTTTGAATGACAGGGTAAAGTATCGGATCATTGATTCAACCATTGGGCCAACCGACCGGTTTGGTCATACAATTAAAAATACTAAAGAATTATTGAGAATAATAATTAAACAGAAAAAATTGAATTACTTATATAAATAACATGCTTTATGAATAGAACATCAAATAAAAAACAGAAAATGCCAAACCTATACACAATTCATTCAGAGGAAGACATTTTGACTGAATGGAAAATATAAGCATAAAAAACCCACTACTAAAGAACTTGGCGAATGCATTGGATTTTGGTTTTTATACAATCAGGGCAACAAAATTGAATATTTAATCAAATCATACCATACCAACTCAAAATAAATCCAAACGATGTGAATTCTACCAGTTCAAAAACTATAACCACGCTATGTTTCATTACCAGTACATACTAGAATTCCAACACCAAGATCAAGCAACCAAATACAGAAATACAGAAAGTATAAAGCTACAAGACACTGATTGACCACAAAAATGGGGTTCCACCTTCAAATTAATGTCATGTTTTTTTGTTCTGTGGTTTGCTTGTCAGGGAATTTGATGGTTGAAGTTCAAAAACTACGATGAAATGATGAAATTTAAATCTCTCCATAATGGGTACAGCTCCACTGAGACCCGGATGGCTAATTTTGTCATATTTCTCTGAATGGAATTTCAAATTTCAATACCGAAATCCATGGATTGTGATGATGAAGCAGAGAGAATGTATGAATGTCAAATCATATATTCATAGCAAGGGGAAGAAGTACCAGTAACAGTTACACATACACAGTTAAGTACTCCAGATCAAATCAATTATTTCATTTCCTCATGCTGCTATGAAATATCCAGAAGATCGTGACGCGAAAGATGAGAGAACTTACCTGGTGGCTAGTGGACGATGGACAGCGTGCTACGGCAAGTGAAAGAGATGAGTGGCCTCAGAGAGAGAGAAGAGAGCGTAAGGAAATTCTGGCTGTTTGGGCCAAAAATTGGTGCCTTTATGGAGGGGTTTATTTGTAAGCAGGTATACATAATTAGATTTATTTGGTAAAAAATATATAGAAAAAAATATTTTAGAAAAAAATTTACAGTTGAGTTACAAAGATATAAATGCTCATTTTAAGGTTATTTAATTCAAAGTATCTTATCTTTAATGCACTTTGATTCATGTGTGTTTGCTAATACATATAAATACGTATTTAATGTAACTTAATTCATGTATATTTGTTAATACGTATAAATATGTATATATATATATACATATGTTTATATATGTATATATATATATTCGTATATATATCTATCTATATATATATATATATATTTGTTATTAAATCTTTTATTTAAATTTTGAATTATTTTTAATCCACTTTGATTCATGTGTATTTTTTTTTTTTTGAAAAGTGATTTTGTTTTCAAATTATATTTAATGCACATTAATTCAAGTGTTTTTCTTTTTTTTGGAAAATAGTTTTATTTTTAAATTAATTTAATATCCGAATAATGTAATAATATAACAATAATAGTGTAACAAATACAGTGTTTAGTAGTTTTGTGTATATAGTAACAAATTCAAAATAGAGATGGACTATTTTGAATGAAATTATATGAAACTATATGTTTGACAAAATTTAATAGTACAATATTTTGTGTAAATAGCTTGTTACACTGTTAGTGTTACACTGTTACACTTTTATTAATACATTATTATTGTTACACTGTTATTGTTATACTATTACACTATTTGGATATTAAATTAATTTAAAAATAAAACCACTTTCTAAAAAAAGATGCATAAATCAAGGTGCATTAAAAAATAATTCAAAATTTAGATAAGAGATTTAACAAGTATATACATACATAAGTATATATATATATATATATATATATATATAAAATATGTATTTATGTAAATATAAAAACGTGTATATATATATATGTATTAAAGTTCTCCCATAAAACTAAGAAATGTTTAATGCACCACTTTCCAAAGAAAAGTGGTGCATTAAATACACGTGGATTAATGGAGGGCAAAAATATCACAAAAAAATTAGTAAAATTCAAATAATGTACTTAGATACAAATAAGTATCAAAATTAAGGACTTAATTACCCAACATTTTTTTCTATGTACTTTTTTACAATTAAGTCTAATTGGGTATACCTCCTAATTTTCCCTAACAAAAGATCCGACCGATTTTTACTAAACCCGTCATGTTTCACACGGGTTAATTAAAAACCGCCGGACATACGGATTGGAATTTATATAGTAGGTATAAAATCTTATCGTGTGGACTCGTGTTGTGTCTTATTATTTCGGATTCATATTGAGTAATTAACCATAACTCAGCTCGTTTAATTAATTATATTGTGTTTATTTATGTTTGTATCATGCTTATGTTGACCCATATAACCCATAAATAAAAAATTTAACGCTTAGTTTGATGTCTAAAAATTTATTATTATTTAATTGAATGTATGTTCATATTTTTTCTACAAACAAAAAACTAACTTAATAAAATATAATAATAGGTCAATACTTGATAAAATAAAATAAAAATTTGTCATTTTATTATTATAAAACTACTTAAACATGTTTCGAGTTATTTGTGTTTGACACTAACTCAACCTATTTATTATTTATGTTAAACAGTCGTGTCATGTACGAGTTCGTGTCGAGAAATTGTCAACCCTAACCTATTAATTTCGTATCGATTTAGAGTTGTGTTTTCGTATTGTGTCATTTGCCACTTCTATTATATATAAAAACAATGAAAAATTATGAGTAGGTACCTTGTGGAGGACGTTTTTGTGAGAAAAGACCTTGAAAAAAATGTGTTGTAAATAAGTACCGCTAGGTTGAAATGTATTATATAGAGATACACAATGACAAATTTTTTATTCTTCTCTTTACTATAATTCACTTTCCTCATTTTTATGATCTTTGTATTTTGGCAGTTACCTTTTATATGGGATTTGGTTTTATTGATAGACAACTTCCTAGTTTGCAATATTTTTTTTTTAAAATTTTGAATATCTAAATAATCCATAACCGACGCAAGATCTTAACAAAATCAATGTCTTTTTTGAAGTTGGGGTCATCATTTGTTGTTTTACCGATCGTTCACGACTGCGGTCATCATCTAGGTCATCGTTTGGTTATTCGTGTTATACTTTGATGCATGCGGTTTCTTCACCAACAGTTGCACAGTGTTTTGATTGCGGTCACCATCTAGGTCTTCATTTGCGGTCTTCGTTTGGCTATTTGTGTTATACTTTGACGCTTGCGGTTTCTTCACCAACAGTTGAATAATGTTTTGATCTTTGTCAACGGCTGTTGTTATTAATTATGGGTAATGTTTTTAATCCGTTTGAAACTCTGGAATGTCACATTAAAATGTTATTAATCACGAGTAATGTTGCATTGGAATGTCATATTGTAATATTTTTTGATACATAAAAATTCATTTTGTTAATGCGATAGTGAATACAATTTTTCACTTTATCCACTAATTAATTTGTTATTTAGAGTGTGACAATGTCATGTTAGATTGCATGTCACACAGTTACAATTTGTTTTGTGTTATTGATATGTCCTGACATAATGTTATGAGTATAATATTGTCAATAATGGCCGGATTTTGTGGAGATGGTGAATAGAATCTGGCGGTTTTCAAAGAAAGACAATGCGTCTATTCAGTTACCTTTGTGTGTTTTGGGAACAAAAAAAAAAAGATAACTTATCTACAAAACAATTTATTCGAAGAACTTTTATACAAACAAGTCTTATATAGGGTATCAGTCTACAAAAAACCCTAAAAACAGTTCAAATAGTGGCCCAGCCCGGCCAAGACACCGACTATCCTGAGTTGCGACCTTTTGGACAATGTGAGAGATGCATTTGGATTAACAACTACGACTAATTTGATCCAAGTATAATAGATAATATAACTTCATAGCCCCGTGCAATGCACGAGATATATATTATATTATTTTGTTAATTTATTTTTTCCTCTTTCACCTTGTCTATTTATAAAATGTCAATAAAAATGAAAATTTTGATTAACTACTATGTCCCTATAAAAAAGAGTAACGACACGTACATCCTTATGCATTTAATTATCCAATCTTGTCAACATTATAAAAAAACTTTTAACTACCTAATTTGTTTTTAAACAAATGCTTAAAGACATATTATCTACCCTTAAACTTTTTAGCTTCCCATTTTAGTTTTAAACATTTACATCATCCAAGAGCTACTCTTAGATGACTTCCATTTTATCTGATTTTTTTAGACCTTACAAATTCAGACATTGAATATTCAATTAATAGGTGATATATGTATCAGTTAGGTAGTGTTTGATAAAATTGAAAGCAGAACATTGAAAATTGAATACTGAATTTTAACTGCTGAGTGCTGAATTTTTTAATTCGTAGACTGTTTGGTATTAATTGAAATTTAAATATTGAATTTAATCAAACTATTTGACAAATATAAGGAGCTAAAGTCTAAAAATTATTATTATTTTAATTTTGCACTTCTCTTTAATCATCTCTCCACAATTGCTTTATTCCTATCACCACCATCAAAATGGTGGTGGTAGTGGTGGCGACGGCAGCAACATAATAGTGGTAGTGGTGATGGTGACAAAATGGTGGTGGTAGTGGTGGCGACGACAGCAACATAATAGTGGTAGTGGTGATGGTGACAAAATGGTGGTGGTGACGCCAATGATGATGGCGGTAGTGGTGATGGCACAATGGTAGTGATGATGACAACGATGGTGATGGTGGTGGTGGCGGCGGCAACACTATGGTGGTGGTGGCGGTGACACAATAGTAGTGGCGATAGTAACAATGGTGGTGACAATGACAATGGAAGTGGTGGTGATGGCGGTACAATGGTGGTGGTGGTGGTGGTGGCGATAGTGGTGGTGGTGGTAATGGCACAATGGTGGTGGTGGTAGTGGTGGCGGTGGCACAATGGTGGTGGTAGCGATGACGTAATAGTAACGGTAGTGGCAACGGCGACACAATGGTGGTGACAGTGGTGGTGGCGGTAATGGTGGTGGTGGCGACAATAGTGGTGATGGTGGTGACAGTGGCACAATGGTAGTGATGGTGACAACGATGATGATAGTGATGGTCATAGTGATGGTCATAGTGATGGTGATGATGGTAGTGACGATGACACAATAATGGTGATGGTAGTAGTGGCGGCGCCGGTGGTGATGATAGTGGCGGTGGTACAATGGTGGTAGTGGTGGTGGTGGTGATAGTGTTAGTGGTGGTGGCGATGACACAATGGTGGTGAGAGTATATTTGTTTGTTATGAAAAATTGATAAAATCCTTACTGACTAACATTTTCAGCATTAAGTGATAAGTAAGTGGCTTGCTACTTAAAATTTTAGTTTATTTTTAAGAAGTGCTTAAAATATTAAGTAGTATGAGTTTTAGATTATAAAACGAGTTTAATTTATTAAGTGGTTAAAATATTCAATTTTAAGCCTTAAGTGGTGTTATTAAACAGCCCTTTAATTATACTAGTTGATGTACACATACGTTGCATATAAACTGTATTGAGTATGAAATAGTAGGTATTAACCTTGGACTCCTACTCTCTTCATACAAGAGATTTTACGAAGCTAACTATACCAAGAAGAAAGCTAAGAGCAGACATCAACAACAGCAATGCCAAAATAGAAAATGCAAAAATAGTAGAAAATATCACTATATTCTTAACTAATTAATCTATCCAATTTTTTCAAGAAACAATTAATGGTTTTATTAAGAGGTGGATTAGATAGAAGTAACTTGAAACAATAGAGAGATGATTCAGAATTTGGAGATAAGACCAAACAGGCATTGAGACAAAAATACCTCGCTAAGAAGTAATTCAACCATCAAACAAACTGTAGATCATAAATCTGTGGTCGTCGTATATTTTGGTGACACCAAAATGAGTTCAAGAGCACGACAACAATTTGAATAGATTTAAGAAGTATTTGGTTTTCTTTTTACTCGATAAAAAGGTAAAAGAACAAAACTAAAACAAAGAAGCATACAACAATTACATGATGTCACAATAAAGGCTTATCAAAACTTTTACACCTCCAAAATCACATGATTTCACCCAATAGCATTGCTCCCACAATACAAAACTTTAAAGTACATGACATACCATGCTTCAGTTTTCAATATTGTACTACAACTAGGAACAATCCCTCGTTCCAACATTGCCACTATTCCAAAATAATATTTGAACACTATTAAAGTGTAGATATTACGTTTGAGAGATAGTGGTAAGGAGGGGCCTTGATATTTTCACTGTTTACCCCAAGATGTAAACAATCACTACAACAAATTTGTTTTTTAGTGACGAATTTTGGTGACGAACAATAAAATTTGTTGTATAAAAGTGATTTTCGATGACAATTTCATATGAATCCAAAAAATCCTCATTATTTGCATTTTAAATTATTGGAGATAGTACATGGATTCTTGGCGATGTTTATAGCAACATATGGCTAAATCAATTAAGCAAATGGAAAAAAGAAAAACTATAAAAGACAATAAAATAATGGGCCAACATTTGCTTCATCAAGCATTCAATTTCATACTTATTGGAAAAAAAAGCTTTCCATTTCATTCTCACACATATTCATTAATTACAAAATGAACTATTTCCTAACTTTTTTGCACAACTGATAGCCTCCCTTGCATGTGTTATTTGTGCAGCATTTGTATCAAGGGCATCATTTTTTTATAAAATGAAATTACATCCTTGGCACTATTTAATTCCTTGGATGAGAATGAAACTAAAAATTAATACAAGTTCTCCGGAAAGAAAAATTTAATAAACATCCAACAAAAATTGAATTAGCATGTTGTGCTTTATACATAGCATCATAGCAAGCAAGCTTGAAAGTGAATCACCACAAACACTCTTAAGTAAATGAAAATAAAGACGCTTAGTAAAAATGCTTAAATTCAACTATCATTGCGATAATATGGTTGCATGAATGGCCATACAAAGCCAGTCTTTTTGGATAATTCACAAGGTTGTGAAAGCTTTCCTACAAGTCTCATTTTCCACTCCCACCAAAATTCATTAGTTTATTACAATTTTTTTAACCATAAACTATGACTATATTTTTTTTTTTTTTTGATTAAGAAAAGATCCAAACATTTTACTAAAATCTATGTAATCCTCTTTTTCGTATGCCCATTCAAGTGAACTGTATTTGTTCACAGCAAATAAGCTTTAACAAACCATAGCTAAAAATAAATCCTTTTACTGGAACATAAATTTGGTCGCAACAAAAGAAAGAATTTATAATAACAACAAGAATCAACACAAATAGTAGAATAACAATAAACTGGAAAAAAAATTGGAGTATACCCTCCATTGCACGAGATAGTCACAAAAAAATGACAATGCTTTGGACTTGAGATGGACCCGCATTGGGATGATCGAGACTTTGATAATTATCAATCTCCATTTCCTCATTTCGGTGAAAATGTCTTCAACTACTCATATTAAAATTTAAACATTCAAGGTGATGTTTCGTATTTCTTTTCTGACAAAAAAAGAGGTGATATTCATTAAAAAAATGAAAAACAAAATTATTTGCTAATTCTAATTTGTTTGCTAAGAATGCACAAAATTAACGCCGGCCATGAAATCACCACTGCAACCATTCTAGCAAGACCAATTGCCATGGTTAAGTGGTTCTAGTTTCGGCGTGAGATTTTTGGCATCTTGTTTTCTCTAGTGTTGGTTTCGTGCTATATGAATTTTTACTGAAAACATGTAAAGTAACTCAAAAATCACCAGTCTAACAGTTTGCACAACCCTCACAATTACTAATAATGTAACATTGATGTTGTTAATTGAATGATGGTATTAACTTAAAAAGATAATATGGGCATTAGTTGTTTTAGTAGGGTTATCTTAGTCAATCAAAAATTTTTCACTTTTGTTGACATTTTAAAGTAGTATAGATATAAATATTTTATATTCTCTTTAACTTCACATAAAACTAATACAAAAAAGGCTTATATCTCTTTGTAAACCCTTTAATTTTGTAACTTCTATTATTTTTCTCCTCTTCACAAGTCAATTTCTCTAATTTCTTCACTTTCTCTATATATTTTGTGTTTCCTATGTGTATGTGAGATTTAGCCTTTCATCTTCTAATGATGGTTTTCAAATTTTGACAAGGAAAAAGACCCACCATGTAAGAGTGAAAGTGGCAGTAAAAATTTGATAAGGAGAAATCACGCGTGACAAATTTGGTGGTTTTTGTTGAATATGCTATATAGAATTCATGAATTGTATCATAAACACACCCAGTATTAATGTTTTTACCATTGCTTCAAAACTTTCATTGACAATTTTCTATTATCAATCTTTATTATAAATCATGTACTTGTCAAAGATTTTAGTGTACAAGTTATTGTTGGACCAAAACAGTTTTAAGGTAAAAAAGTTGAATTTTTGGTCGACTTTGAATCTAAAATAAAGTGGGACCCGTTCTTTATTTAGAATAAACTTTTATGGGTTCATATTCTATTCTGTGAAGAGAATAATTTAATATATTCACTTGCTCAAATCAAGTAAGAAATAAATGAGAAAATAGGTTCTAAAGTGACGCTCTTGAAGTATGAAAATAAAGGTTGTGCAATGTGAGATTTGACACCAATCCCACATTAGTTGAGGAAAAAATTCAACATGGACATATATAGGCCAAGTTTGCTATATGGGATTGGGCCCTAAGGGGTACCACAATTTTATGAGTGGAGCGAGAATCTATATGCCTTTGATTTGACCACATACGCGCGCCGCCCAACTGTCATGCCCCGACCCGGCCCCGATGGGCTCAGGTACGGGTGTGGTTTAAACCAAACCCTATCTTTTTGGAGAAAATTTATTTAATTAATTAGGCATAAATTTCTTAACCCGAATTTAATTTAATTTTTGGTATCCATTGGATCGCATTGGGTTGGATTTTTGCTTTCTTTCAGTCTAAAAATTTGGATTGTGTCTGTTAAAGTGTCTATAAATACCCAGTTCATACATGCATTTCGGCATTATGGTAGTATGCATTTATAGAGTACACAACACAATTTTTTGTTCGCTGGACGAGTAGATTAGAGTGTTATTTTTGTTCGTGTAAAGATTATTATATCCTGGGAGACAGACGCTCGATATTCCATAAGCACCGTGTGTGGGGGCGAAATTTGTCTTAAGGACATAGTATCAAACACTAGCCTTGATCTACATCAACTTTAATAACAGTACCTATTCTAAACAGGATTAGTATTTCTTTTGGTTTGACAGATAATTACATGTAACTGTTTATTGTTACTATTTCGAAAACTGTTGCAACTCTTTCCTGTAAGACTATTTATGTGTAACTATTTCACATTTGATTATTACTGTTTTGTTATACATTACATAGTTCAAATCAGAAATTTCAATAAGTGATTTTACATTATTTAAAATACCATAAACAACAATCTTAAAACAGACTTCTGAATTCGTATAGTTGTTTGTTGTGTTTCTGATACATGTTTTAATGTTTTAAACTGTTCCAAAATATTACAAATTATTAAAACTTGTTTTGTTTACAATCTGCAATATTTTAAAGAGACGTGAACATTTTGTGAAAAATTGCATGTTCTGTTTGTGTTTAATTTAAACAGTTACACCAAACAGTAACTATAATTTAAACAGTTATACCAAACAGTGACGCTATACAGAAACTTCAAAACAGTGATACTAAACAGTAACATAAATTGTCTCTGTTTTAATAACTTGCTTTGAAAAGTGTTATTGTTTTCTTATTTTTGAATAGTTTGTAATCTTTATTGATCAGAAATGTCTGAAAATGATAATAATGTCCTGCTACTACAAATCATATTGTGTCTGTGGTGCTAATTTCTATTCATACTCATGTGTCTCATGGGGAGAAATTCGAAAAGTTTAATGAGAACGATTTCAAGAGATGGTAACAGAAAATGTTGTTCTATCTCACTACGTTGAATCTTACAAAGTTTCTTCGTGAGGATGCTCTTGTTTGTGGTGAGAATGAAACCGACAACCAAGTTGTTACTACGGTANTACTATGGTAGATGCTTGGAAGTATTCTGAGTTTTTGTGCAAAAACTATATCCTCAATTAATTGGATAACACATTATATAATGTGTATAGTCTAATTAAGACGACTAGAGAGCTGTGGGAATCATTGGATAAAAAGTACAAGATAGAGGATACTGGAATGAAGAAATTCATTGTCTGCAGATTTCTTGACTACAAAATGATGGATTCTAAGACTATCATAAGTCAAGTTCAAGATCTTCAAGTGATCTTACATGAGATTCATGCCGAAGGGATGATGCTTAGTGAATATTTTCAAGTGGCTGCAATTATTGAGAAATTACCGCCAAATTAGAAGGACTTCAAAAATTATTTGAAGCACAAACACAAAGAAATGAAACTTGAAAACTTAATCGTGAGATTGAGGATTGAGAAGGACAATAGAGTCTCCAAAAAGAACGTTGGTAATCACTCTATGGAGTCAAAGGCACATGTGATTGAAGAGAGACATATAATCAACAAAAAAAGGAAGTATGTTGGCCAACAAAGGGCCAAGGGTGGTGATTTCAAAAGGTTCAAAGGCAACTGCTTTGTGTGCAATAAACTGGGACATCGTGCAAAGGATTGTCGAAGTTGTAAAGCACAAGTGAACCACAAGAGGAAGGCTACCCAAGTTAATATAACTGAGGTAGAAAAATTTTCTGAAAATGTTTCTAACATGAGTTTTTCTGCTATAGTATCCAAAGTGAACTAAGTGGAAAATACCAAGGAATGGTGGATGGACACCAGGGTCACTAGACACATATGTTCGGAAAGAAAGATGTTCTTTTCATATGAAACAATTAATGATGGTACTTCCAAAGTTGAAGGCAAAAGAAAGGTTATATTGAAAATGACTTCCGGAAAATAACTTATTCTCATTGATGTGTTACATGTTCCAGAAATTCGAAAGAATCTTATGTCTGGATCGTTGTTGAGTATGAAGGGGTTTAATTTAGTTTTTGAGTCCAACAAATTTGTACTCACTAAGAGTGGGATTTATGTGAGCAAGAGATATATGAGTGATGGACTCTTTAAGATGAATGTAATGACAATTGTATCTGATTTTAATAATAAAAACACATCTTCTGCTTATATGCTTGAGTCTTCCAATGTATGACATGGTAGATTAGGACATGTTAATTTTGATACTTTGTGTAAATTAATGAATTTAGAATTGTTACCTAAATTCAATATTGATACAAATCATAAATGTGAGGCATGTGTTGAATCAAAATTAACTAGAGCGTCATTTTATAATATTGAAAAAAGTACTGAACCTCTAGAGTTAATTCATAGTGATACATGTGATTTGAAATATGTTTAAGCTAGAGGTGAAATGAAGTATTTTGTTACTTTTATTGATAATTGAATAAGATATTGCCATATATATTTGCTAAGGAGTAAATATGAAGCATTAAAAAAATTTATGCATTATAAAAATGAGGTTGATAATCAACTTGACAAAAAGATTAAGGTAATAAGAAGTGATCGGAGTAGTGAATATGACGCACTTTTTGATAGGTTCTGCCAAGAACATGGTATTATTCACTAAATTTCTGCACCTTATACGCCTTAGCAAAATGGAGTTGCTGAACGTAAAAATAGAATATTGAAAGAGGTGATGAATGCCATGTTGATTAGTTCGAGATTACCTCAGAACTTGTGGTGGGAAACTTTGCTTTTAACAAACTATATTTTAAATAAATTACCCTCCAAAAAATTAGACAAAATCCCTTATGAATTATGGAAAGGTCGGAGTCCTTCCAACAAATATTTAAAAATGTGGGGGTGTTTAGCTAAGGTGATGGTTCCTATTTCCAAAAAGATTAAAATAGGACCTAAGACTATTGATTATATATTTATTGGTTATGCAATAAATAGCAATGCATATCGTTTTCTCGTGCATAAATCTGAAATTTCTAATATACATGTCAATACAATCATTGAATCAAAAAATGCATCATTCTTTGAAAATGTCTTTTCTAGTAAAAATGCATGTGATGAGAGTTCTCTTAAAAGAACTCATGTTACTGTGACTAGTAATATAGACCATGAGTCTATAGATGAAGAAAATGAAGAGGCACTTAGACATAGTAAAAGGGTAAGGACTTCCAAGTCCTATGGTCCAAATTTTCTAATATATTTACTAGAAAATGAGCATCAAAGTTTCAATGAAGCGATGTCTACTCCTGAAGCACGTATGTGGAAATAAGCTGTAAATAGTAAAATTGAGTCCATCATGCAAAATCACACCTGGAAATTGGTAGATCTTCCTCCACGGAGTAAACCATTGGGTGTAAATGAATTTTTAAGAGGAAATTGAAAACTGATGGATCAATTGATAAGTACAAGGCTAGACTTGTAGCTAAAGGTTATAAATAAAAAGAGGTCTTGATCACTTTGATACATATTCTTCTGTCACGAGAATAACATATATTCGTATGCTTATAGCTATTGCAACGTTACATAATCTTGAGATACACAAAATTGATGTGAAAATTCTTAAATGGTGACTTAAATGAGGAAATTTATATGGATCAACCCTAAGGGTTTGTTTCTTTGGAACATGAGAAAAAGGAGTATAGACTTATTAAATCACTTTATGGTTTAAAACAAACACCAAAACAATGACATGAGAAATTTGACAAGGTAATGATGTCAAAATGGTTTCACAATTAATGAATGTGATAAAAGTGTCATTGTCAAAGACATAAATAATGGATATGTCATTGTTTGCCTATATGTGGATAAAATGCTTATTTTAGGTAATAATAATAATATCATTACAACTACAAAGAAAATATTGTTCAATAAGTTTAACATGAAGGATTTGGGTGTTGCAGATGTTATACCAGGAATTAAAATTTCTAGAACATCTAATGGACTTGTATTATCTCAATCACATTATATTGAGAAAATACTTGAGAAGTTCGACAAAGATGAAAACAACATTGCTAGAATACCAGTTGATATAAATCTTCATTTGTCTAAAATATTGGTCAAAGCATATCACAATTGGAATACTTTTGTATCATTGTCAATCTAATGTATGTCATGAACTGCACTAGACCAGATATAGCATGCTCAGTTAGTAAATTGAGTAGATATACGAGTAATCCGGGAGTAGACCATTGGAAAGTAATTGTCAGGGTTCTTAAATATTTAAGATATACCCTGAATTTTGAATTGCACTATGCAAGATATTCAGTTGTACTTAAAGGGTATAGTAATGCAAATTGGATATTTGATATGAAAGATACAAAATTTACAAGTGATTATATTTTTACACTTGGTGGTGTAGTTGTATCTTAGAAATCCTCTAAGCAAATGTGTATTGCCAGATCCACAATGAAATTTGAATTTATTGTTTTAAATAAAGCAAGAGAGGAAGCTGAGTGGCTTCACCAATTTTTAGAGGATATTCCAATATGGCCTAAACCTGTGCCAGCAATTTATATATATTGTGATAGCCAATCTGTAGTTGGTAGGGCACAGAGTGACATGTATAATAGTAAGTCTAGACATACACGTCGTAGACATAATACCGTTAAGCAATTGCTCTCAAATGAGATTATTTATATTGATTATATAAAGTTAAAGGATAATTTAGCGAATCCGCTTACTAAAAGTTTGGCGAGAGAATAATTAAATTGCACATCGAGGGGAATAAAATTAAAACCTATGACATAAGAGTCACCTTAATGACAACCCAATCTAGTTGACTGGAGATCTCAAGATCTAGGTTCAAAGAGGTAACCGAATTATGCGTGGTTCAAAAGAAACACTAAGGAGATAATATCTCATATATATTCCTATGATAAACTAGTGTTGCCTCTAGTGTTTATTCGAGTAAGCTATGTTTTTAATGACTCTTATACCTCGGAAAATTCAAATAGGATATTGCAGGATATTCTTAAAATGAGTCACCTATATGGGTGTGAAAGGACCGCTTCTGTGAGAATTTTAAAGGCTGAATTCTCTAAAACAGTCATGAAAATCAAGAGTTGTTCAGGGTCAAAATGAACACAATCATGAAAACCAATTGTGTTAGGAAAGAGACTATGTGAAGTCTATTCGATCTGATTTATTGACATTACGTTTACTATTTAGCCGGTAAGTCTGATGGGCTTTCACTAGGGAAGGTTCAAGGCCAAAAGCTACTTATCTCGATGCCCGATCTTTTCAAATATGTACTCTCTATAATATGTTAGCATTTTCATTTGCATATTAACAGCCAATTTTACATTCATGTGGGAGATTGTTGGACCAAAACTGTTTTTAAGAGAAAAAACTGAATTTTTTGTCGACTTTGAGCCTAAAATAAAGTGAGATTTGTTTGTTATTTCGAATAAACTTTTGTGGGTTCATTTTCTAATCCATGAGGAGAATAATTTAGTATATTCACTGGCTCAAATCGAGTAAGAAATGAATGAGAAAATAGGCTCCAAAGTGATCAAAGTGTGGAAATAAAGGTTGTGTAATGTGAAATTTGACATCAATCGCATATTGATTGGGAAAAAAATTTAACATGGACATATATAGGCTAAGTTTGCTCTATGAAATTGGGCTCCAAGGGATACCACGATTTTATGAGTGGAACAAACACCTACATGCATTCGGTTCGACCACACACGCGCGCACGCAGCCTGCCATGCCGCAACCCGGCCGGGCTTGGGTACAGGTACGGGTGTGGGTGTGGTTTAGACCAAGCCCTATATTTTTGGAGAAAAATTATTTAATTAATTGGGTGTGAATTTCTTAAACCCGAATTTAATTTTTGGTATCCATTGGTATGTTCGATTTCTATAAATACCCAGTTCATGTATGCATTTATTTCATTCATTCATCAGTAAAATTTCGGCAAAAAGCCAGACATTAGAGGATAGCATTTCGACAATAAGGCAATCTGCGTTTGGAGAGTACACAACACCATTTTTGGTTCGCTAGACGAGTAGATTGAGATGCTACTTCTGCTCGTGTAAAGATCATTGTATCATGCGAGACAGATGCTCGATATTTCATAAGCACCGTGTGTGGGGGCGAAATCCGTCTTAAAGACATAGTGTCAAACACTAGCCTTGATCTACATCAACTTCAATAATAGTACCTGTTCTAAACCGAGTTAGTATTTCTTATGGTTTGACAGACAGTTACGTGTAACTGTTTGTTGTTACTCTTTCCTGTAAGACTATTTTTGTGTAACTGTTTCACGTTTGATTGTTATTGTTTTGTTATAAATTACATGTTTCAAATCAAAAATTTCAATAAGTGATTTTACGTTATTTGAAATACCACAAACAACAGTTACAACAAGAAAATTGTACCTATCATTGGACCACAATAATCTGAATTTTAGCCCTCCACCACTTGCTTAGGTGGGTTTCAGTTTTATTCTTTGTTGTTTTCTTGGGTTATGAATCATTTTGAATTTTTTTTTGATCAAGCAAATGGGAGAGAGGGACGACCGGTAGGTAGTGACCCCCCTGGACGTGACCATGAGGGCCTCCCCCGATGTGGAATGTCCGATTAGCCATAACTACAAACCCCTTTGAAATAGCCTGTTACCACATAACCAATAAAGCCTAAGTAGAAAGATATGAGGACCCCGTGAATCGAATCCTTCTTCCTAACATTATGGGAGTCGAGGACGACTTTAAGACGAGCATGTCTTACCACTAGATTACCAACTCCCATGGTATTCATTTTGAAATTGAGTTTGAGATTTTGTTGAATTTTAATAGTGTGTTCTTTGCCAACAATTCTGAGAAGCCCTAGTTGAGTCATGGTGACAAATATTTGGGTCACCCATTACAATTGTAGACTTGACACAATTGGTAGCTTCAAGAGAGTATTTGGTGAAAGCAAGAGTATACACTAGCTACTGTTCAATTGTGTTTTTTAAGTTGAATATTTTAACCCAATCAATTAAATACCTTATATTCGGAGCTAATATTTTCCAATCCAACTTTCCTTTTTTCTTAATTTGTATGCAATTCTCTCAAATGTTTTATTCGAATTTTGTGTAGAAGAGGAAAAACTTGCATTCTCAAATGTTTTGTTAGTTACATACGAATATGTCCGGCCTTCTTTTGGTTGTCATGGTGTATTATATTTGCATTGTTGGGCATAATACCAACCTCAGATTTGGTATATGCATGCCCCACAATGCAGGTAAAATAAATACAGATTGTTAGTTGCACACGAATATGCAAGTCTTTAGTTTGAAATTTCGGAGATCGTGTTGTAGTTGTGGCATTTTTAGCTAGCGTAGTATTCATGTGTCAATGAAGGTCCTTTACTTATATTTTGGACAAGAAATAATTTTAGTAGATATATAAAATGGAAAATAATAATTATATTTAAAATTAGTGATGTGTAAGGTACGTGTACACCAAATAATATATATGAATAAAGTCGCTCATCCCGCAAGTGTTTATCCAATGTTGTATTATGAAGTGACGCAATCGTATGGACTCAATATTTAGTAGGAGAAAGTGAGATCCACTAATCCAACTAATCACAATGATTCGATATACAAAATTTGGTAAGCATATCAATGGGCTTGTTAATGGATCGAATTCTGATTCAAATTCGAATTTGATTACTCGGATATGGATTGATATTTTTTTTACCGATAATTCGAATATGAATCTAATATTTTGTATTTTTCAGATTCGAATTTGGATAGACCTATATCCTACTCGACCCGACCCAATTTATTTGTATATTTTATATAAACAATAAATAAATTAAGTGATTATTTAAAAAAATTTAGTTGAAATTTAGGTATAACTTGTTAAAATTTAGTTAATTAAATTATTTAGATCGGATCGGATCAAATTTTTGAATGTTAACAAATTCGGATATGGACCACAAAAATATAATGTGTCGGATTAGCATATCGGACTTTTAAAATCGAATTCAAATTTGAATCAATTAAAATTTAATCTAAACCCGATCCATTGACAGGCCTAACAATGACCCATAAACTCGAACAGGGCAAGGGTTTGTGGGCTTATGAAATTAATTTATCTTGTCTGCCCTATTATGTCACTTGTGCGGCCCAACCGAACATGACCTCTAAATCTATTGCTAATGTGAGGTATTCTTCTATCATTAGTCAATTACTTCAATGGCCCCCTACTTTGGAGTAAAAAATAAATGTTACGGATATATCATGTCACTTTCATTATGTGGTATGATTATTTAATAAAAACAAATTAAATGGATAAAGTGTAATCCACTTCTATATAGTATAATATAGATAAGTAATTATCTAATTTCATAAGATTCACTTGTCCACAGCTCGATAGGCTCAAATTCAATTTGTTTATAACTTAAAAAAATTTCTAGTGGTCAATTAATAGCAAAGTAACACCGTTGGCTAAATGGTTAGAACGGTGCCGTTTTAATGAAAAAGCTTGCTTGTTCAAATCTCAAAGGACTTGTGTGTTTTGGGCTTACTCAAGCCTAACATCGAATATGAGTTCATAGCGAAAAACGAGTTTGAGTTGAAGTATATGATGTATAAAACGAGCCAAGCTTTGCTAAGAGTAGGTGTAGATTTACATTGGGGGTAGTGGGGTCAGTTATGTTTTAGGAAAATACTATATAACTTAAATTTATAATCTAAATTTGTATCTGAAGGGAACCATTGAATGAGTGAGTCTCATCAACTTTTTTAAATGAGACTCATTGATCTAATGATTCCCTTTCATTTGGGTTGTAAATTTGAATTATAAATTTGAGTTACATAGCATTGCTCTATGTTTTAACCCAATTCAAGTCACGGTAGTCTATCGTTAAATTTGAAGGAATAATCGGTACAAGTTTAGACACTTTGTAACAAAAAAAAAATAGATAAAAGTATTCTTTTCAAGTATTGGGTTCCCATTTAAAATAGCTTAATAATGATACTTCTACTCAATTTGGGCCTATTGCATTTTTGTTGTTTGATTGACGGTAGGTCCCATTCAATATGGAGACATATTTTAAGGACTAATCAAGTTGAAAAAAGGTTACAAAACTTCAAACCATCTTTATGCGCTATTCAAATAAAAGAATATACAAACTTTAAAGGTCCCTCGGAGGTCGGTCTTTTTTTTAAATTTATTTGGACTTAAATATACACAAAAACTTTATTTAGTGATAAGTTCATCTTAATCTTCATCATTAAACAGTAACATGCTCAACAAAAAAATAGTAACATTAAACGGTAATACGCTCAAAAAAAAAAAAGTAACATTAAATAGTAACACGTTCAAAAAATAATAATAACATCAAATAGTAACATGTTCAATAAAAAATTAATTAAAAATTTAATCATTATAATAGAGTGAAACCCCCACAACAGAATAAATACTAACATATGGCGTCACTCTATTGAATAATTAAATTTTTTATTAAGCATGTTATTGTTTGATGTTATTATTTTTTTGTTGAGCATGATACTGTTTTTTTATTGAGCATGTTACTGTTTGATGTTACTATATATATATACACACACACACACATAGATATGATAAAAAAATAATTTTAATGTAAATACAATTTTTCAAGTTAAAAGTTGTTATATTTGAAACAGGGGCGGCCCAACAAATTTAAAGGTCCTAGACGAGAATATGAAAGTGGACCCTATTTATAGGCAATAATTATTAAAATATATTCATTTAAAAGATATTTTTCTAATTTTTTGAGATGCAAAAATATTGATTAATTTTTTATATTCAAGTTTTGTCAATATATCTTTTTTAATAGATAATATAGTTAATCCATTTAATCTTTCTTGTGACATAGTTAATCGAAAATACGATTTTATTAATTTAAGTTTCAAAAAACTTCTCTCCACTGAAGCAACTATTACGGTATTGTTAACAATATTTTAAAAGCTATCCATGCTTTTGGAAAACAATCTAATCGTTTTATATAAGTTAGAGTTTCAGCTAGAGTATTAATTTCAGATTGTAGAACTTTTCTTAATACAGTCAATTCTTGAAATAAATCTAAACCATCAATATCAAAAAATAAGTCATGCTTCAAAAAAATTTCAAGGTTAAGACAATAACTTTTTAAACTATCATCATCTAAGGATTTTAACTTTTTAAAACAAAATCAAAAATCAAAAATATTTTCATATATTTTGAATTGTCCAAATCTACTCTTGATCGAAGAAATATCTAGATCAACTATAAATAAAAAATATTCAATTCTAAAATATTCTTCAGTCGATGGTGTTACTGCATTCTCAATTGTATCACCGAATTATTTTTTCCAAAAAATTTTACGTTTTTCTTGAAATATTGGTTCTATTTCCATTTCAAGTGCAATCTCTTTTGATGAAATCAAAGCAGAGTAATATCCATTTTCTCTATATGATTCCAAAAAATAAATAAGTCCTTTTAGTTGATCAATAGCAACATCAATATGCATGTCTTTCGATTGTAAATTTTTATTAACTGTGTTAATAGCAAATAATATATCACACCAAATATTCATACCCAATAAAAATTCAAAGTTTTTAATCTCATATGTAGCTAAGCATGTGGCTTCACTCCTTATTTTAGGATCTTCACTAATTTTTGCTAATTAAATTAAAGCATCTTGTATTTTCGGAGTCTGATACTTGATTGCTTTAACACTTTCGATACGACTTTCTCATCGCGTTTGACATAATGATTTAAGAGTTAACATAGATATATTATCTTGAAAAGTTTTCCATCGTTCTGTTGAAGAAGAAAATAATGAGTATATACGTTGTAATACTCCAAAAATAGACATGGCTTTAGGACAAGAGTTAACTATATCACAAAGTACGAGGTTAAAATTATGGCATCCACAGGGTGTGTAAAACGCTCTTGGATTTATATCTAGTAGTCTTTTTTGTACACCTTGATGTTTTCCTTTCATATTAGATCCATTATCATATCCTTGTCCTCTTATATCATTTACATCAAGTCCAAGTTTTTTAATTACATTTATAAGTTCATCAAAAAGACCTATTCTAGAGGTATCATCTACTTCCAAATATTCTAAAAAATATTCTTCTATTTTTATTGGACTTGTTAAAATATCTATACATAGCAGTATAAGAGTCATTTGTTCTTGATGACTTGCATCAGGAGTACAATCAAATATTACTGAAAAATATTTTGCTTCTTTAATCTTATTAATGATTACATTTTTAATTTCAAAAGCAAGCATTTGTATTAATTCATTTTGTATCTTATGCTTGAGATAATGATTATGAATTTCACCATCTTTAATTCGTCGAACATGTTCTTGCATTTTGGATCAAATTCCGCAATCATTTTAATTAAACTTAAAAAGTTTCCATTGTTGTCTTAATATATTTTCTCATTCTTCCCAGGAAATGCCAAATTATTTTTAGCAAGATTTTTTACTACAACTAAAATTCTTACAAGTACTTTTTTTCCAATAATCTTTCTCTTTGTTAATTTGTTCTTGAATATTTTCATCAATTGTTTTATTTTTTGACAATCTTATTTCTAAATCAACCCATGAATTCATGTTAGTGATATGCTCATTAGTTGTTTCATGAGTTTTGAGCTTACAACTAAGATTTTTTCAATCTTTAGTTCCTTCATTAACTAATTGACTTGTGCTAGGTTTTGAATTGAATAACTTACAACAAAAGCAATATACTCTATCTAAATCTTTTGAATAAATTAACCATTTTCTATCATACTTTTCTCCGTTTGACAATTTTCGAGTGTAATATGTAATAGAAAAATGTCTATTATTTTCATCATTAGAAAAGTTTAAATCATTTTCCCTAATAGGACCTCTTTCAACTAATAAGTCTCTTAATTTTATGTCAATATTTTTCCATTGTCCTGGGTCATAGATATTTATTGGAACATAAGCTAATAGTTCACTAACATGTTCATATTCTTTATCACTTTCAACTTCACTAACAAGTTCACATTCTTTATCAATTTCATTTTCTTTTAAATCTTTTTCGCATTCCGTTGATTTTGCTATATTATCTAATAGTTCAATCGTTGAATCTTAATTTGAATTTTTTGTTGTAGTTGGTTTATCACTAAGAACAAATTTATTGTGTGCTCTTTTTTGAGATTTAATAAATTCATCTTATTTTCTCTTCTTTTTTTTTACGTTTTTCACATCCAGAATCATATATTCGAGTAGACATACTAATTATATAACTTGCAGTTACAACAATGAAAAATTATAACACAAAATTTATAAAAATTAAATTAAACTAAAAAAAAAAGTTAAAGAACAACACAACCTGATACTGTTGACTCTCAGCTCCTTATCTTCCTTTCCAGAATCACTACCTTCTTCAGTACTGTTGGCAGCAAGGACTGATCCTTTTGTAGCAACAACCTTCGAGCAAAAGACATAACTTTTGTAGCAACAGCCTTCCAGTTTTGGTGTTCTTTCTTTGTTCAGATACAAACTTCAGAGAGAGAGAGAGAGAGATTAAATCCCGAACAAAAAAAAAATCTGGCGTTACAGACAGTCACTACAACTGTAGAAGTCTAACAGGAGAGAGAGAGAGTGGGACATTATCCTTCCTTGTTGTAAAAGTCTAACATCTACTACAACTAGGAAGTGGAACGATTTTCTAGGTAAATTGTTGAAGTGTTAATGGACATATCAATAAAATTTGGGCCCTCTCAAGCCTCAAACCAGCCTATCTAAAATATATATACTCATAACTAAAATTCTTAATAGGGCCCCCCAAAATTTTGCAAAAATTGCGGGCCCTAGGCAGCCAACTAAGTGGGCTCGGCTTAGGACCGGCCTTGATTTGAAAATATTGAAACTAACAATTATAGACAATATTTATGGTAAGAATAATTATGAAATACATTTAAAAAAAAATTGAAATATTTTAAAATGTATACTTATTAATAGCTATTTGATGAAAAAGTGTATTTAATAGAGTATAAGTTTGAAGGAATACTTAAAGCCAAATAAATTTAAAAAAAAAATACCCATAACCAATAATCCGAACTTTAAATAGGTTATCAATTGCATATGGGTTTATCGTTATTGATGGGCCAGTGTTCAAATAAAAAATTTATAAACTTTGTATATGGACAAATGTTCAAATAATAATAAAAAAAATTCAAATAGTAAATAGGCTAATAATTGCACATGGGTTATTGATGGGCAAGCAAGTGAGTGTATAAACTAAAACAAGTTGGTAGAAGATGCCACCCCCACCCGGGGCAACCCCACCACCAACACCACTTTTTGCAATAAAGCAATTATATTGAGACTTACTTTTTTGACCTAAATTACTGTATTCTTTTGGATTAATTGTTGGTCTTATCAAACATTAAAATTTGAAGTTAATTCAATAATTATAATGAAACTACATCATTAAATCAATGTTTTTAGATTCCAATAACATTATTCTTTGCAATCAGCCTTTGCCTCTCTATTGTAAATTCGATTTTTGTAATCATAGCCAAATAATCTTCGATTCACTAAACCTTTTCATCTAGTATAACTTTTTTTGGTTGTGTGTGCGTGCTTCAAATAGATGTGCAGATAAGTCACTTTATATATTCGCTAGGAAAAAATGTCCTTAGCATTACATAGTTATCTACTAGAGATTCCACCGCACCTCCTTTGACACCGAAAGTAAGATCCCATTGCATATTCTGGAAGTTGAAAAGTAGGTTTAGCTCAATCAAATTGTCATAACTACGAAGACTCGAACACAAGAATTAAGTAAAAAAATTCGAATTCTAACTCACTAGGCCAACCGCTCGAGGATAAGTACAACTTTTTACCCACTTCACTTAGATTCTTGTTTCTACATTGGATTATATTATTTGAGCAACTAGATTAGAGTTAAGTTCACAATTGTCTTCCGGTATATCTGGTCTACAGAAATGTCGATCTGTATTTTTTGATTGGATTTTGAAGTAGTCGTTATCTATCAACGTAATAGTCATACTTCGTGTCTGAAGGCACGATGAAATATAAGATTCGAGTGTCCGAAAAATTGATCTTACTATACCAAATAACACTTTTTTNTTCCGGTATATCTGGTCTACAAAAATGTCGATCTGTATTTTTTGATTGGATTTTGAAGTAGTCGTTATCTATCAACGTAATAGTCATACTTCGTGTCTGAAGGCACGATGAAATATAAGATTCGAGTGTCCGAAAAATTGATCTTACTATACCAAATAACACTTTTTTGTTTCTTTGTTTCATTGATTACATCATTTATAATTAATTTTTACCTGTTATTTTTTTAAAAATAGAGTCAAAAAATTTTCTCAAAATAAATAATTAGACAAAATTTTTTCAACACGTATACACTATCATATATGGACAATGTATAAAATAAAAATTGTGTTTTCANAATTTTTCAACATGTATACACTATCATATATGGACAATGTATAAAATAAAAATTGTGTTTTCAACTTCTCTCCTATCTTATTATAAAGAGTCACGTGGGGAGGCAGGATTACTTTCGAAAAACGTTATTATACCTTTCAAATCACTAGTCTGTTCTTTTCAATTGTTAAACACACACACACACACGAGCGTTGTATGTTACACATAAATAAATTTAAATAATATTTTTTTATAGAAAACTTAAATTATAAGTGTAATTAAATTAAATAATAAATTAAGTGCAATAATTAATCAATATTTTAATTATTAATTTATTCTATAAGTCTTTGAGTACTTAATTTGTTATTTATTTAGGTATTTCTCTAACCCTTTTAAGCATTTGTATATCTAATTATAATTATATTATAATATTATTTATTTTTATAATATTATTACAATATACCAAAAAATATAATATAAATATTATAATAATTAAGAATAAAATAGTAAATTAAAAATTTTTGGCAAATGCTGACATTTATAAGTAATACATATATGTACATGTTTATTTTTAACAAAAATACTGCATGTTTGACATGTTTTGTATGCTAAATCTATACTATTATAAAATATCAACAAAAATGAAAAACTTTTGTTTGACATCAAAATATTCCACTCTTTCATATTCCCCACTTCAATTTTCCTCTAATATTACTTTTAAATTAAATTCATACAAATAAATTAAATACATAATACAAATTAATTAGCTATAATGCATCAAGACTCCCATTCTTCCATAAGAGACGCCTTTCTTTCTCCAATAGAGTGTACCTTTAAAAAAGCTTTTATTTTTCGATTTTACCCTCAAACAATTATATAAAAAAATCATATCCTATTTTCTAATTTAGTTCTAAGACCATTCTTATTCTAGGAATAACTAGATTGGTGTGATATTCAAAGATTAAGGGTCATCAACGACAACTGGATAGATGAAACAAACATCGAAATGAGGCTATCAAGGTCGGCTCCTTCTTGTAAGCACAAATTGTTGATGGGAATTGTTGAAGACATGTGTCATTTGCATGAGGAATGACTTGAAATTGGGTATGACCTAAAGACAAGCAGTATACTGTTGTCTAAGGAATGAGAATCAGTGATATCAATGCACAAAGTTGAAGATCAAGAGACACTAGCACTACTAGTAAGTTGATATTTGTCGTCATAACTATTCATAGCTCAAATAATTGTTCATGTTCATCCAAGTTGTTTATGTATTGACGTGTTTGCAGTTCTAGAGATTTATAAGTTTGGAATGTTGATACTGGAGATGATATTTAATAGGAGTCCCCGATAAGAGTTTGATGGAGAGTGAAGCCGATTTTATTGAGTGGATAAGAATGTATATTTTTTTAGTGGCACTGATTTGAGGAACTTCTCAAGAATTGACATGCCAAAAAACATTCTCAAGAATTTCTTAAATTAGGTCCAAATTATATGTGTCACATTTCTTCTAGGTTACAAAGAGCAAAATATTTGTGTAAGGACAACTCTCCATTTGGCCACAATAGATGGGCATGGGATCTTACTTACATGTAAGAGTAGAAACATTTATTAGTCCGTATTGTCGATCTACATGACTTGAGGTGGCTGATTTTGTTCCAAGCGCTCAGAAATGCCCAAACAAATGGTGATAGAAGTGACAATTTCAGTATAAAAAATAGGCATAACAAAAGATTTGTGATCTCTTAACATTCCACATGGTCATTTTTTTCGTAATATAATTCAAATAGAATGTATATGAAAATAGGAACAAGATAGAATGGATTAAGATAGTTCAACCATGTCCAGTAAACTATTAGTTGCCCCTCTAAAAGTTGTGACATGATATAGGTTGAAGCAACTAAGGATGACTAGAGACCATGAAAAACATGAGCAAGGTACAAGAATGGAAATTTGCTTATGAAAGAGTGTTTTATAAACACGAGAAGAGAAGCTCGTTAATTAATATGGTTGAAAAGGTTACTCAATTTCATTCTGCAATACAACTATTCTTCTTTGTTTTTGCTGGTAGGATTATAGCTTGGGTAAGTTTTGATGAAATAATTCTCAAGAGAATCCATCGATAAGCGTAAAAATCAAAACAATGGTTTTCATATGATCAAGAGTCGTTTGACTTACGTGTGCCAAAATTGCCAAACAATGAAAAGGTGAATTGATCAACGCAACGAGAATTTTAGCTTCTGAGTATAGTGGAAACAAGCATGAAGGATAATATTATAACAATTCATTGCATAGAATAGGGTTGCAGTGCTCCACAACCTATTCCAATGATGCCGATACCTGTGTCCTTTACTTGGAGAGAGCGTGTACGATAACTATTGGAGGTCTGTTCTTATTTATTTTTATTTATTTGTTTCATGTTCACCTATTGTGACACTCTACAATATAATTTAGTTTTGTGTATCTTGACGTTGTCTAGCTCTCTTGATATGAAAGTATAGTTCCTTTTATTTGTCTGTCCTTTCTGAAGCAAACTTCAATTCTTTGAATAATTACTACTTATGTTTCATTTTAATGACTGAGAAGTTAGGAAAACTTATGAAAATTGAAAGTTTATCACAGTTTTTAACTCTACTTGGTTGTGAGATTCAATATTTTATTTTTTCCCTTCAATTTGTTTGTAATTAAATTGAGCACCAACTGATGAGCCCAAATCTAACTGGGCTAGGCTTAGTAAATCAAGTGAGCCAAAATCAGTTAAAAGGCAAGTCAAACCCAGTTCGTTAAATCGACCCAACCCAAGCTCAAGGAATCCAAGAAGATTAAAGCACATGAGGAGCAATTACCGGGATACTCACTCACGAAGATCAATACAATCTTTAATTGTACTTACCTTTTGTAGCTACCCGAAGAATTAATACATTTACTCTCATGTCACCGCCTCAACTTAAGGCTTTGTGTCTATAAATTGTAAACTCTCTCCACATAAGAAGACATCTATCTCTATAGCTCTCTACACACCCCACACATAGTTTTTCTCTTTCTTAGCTATTGTATCTATCTCGGGGCTAACCATTGCTCTCTCTCTCTCTTTCTCTCTCTCTCTCTCGTTCACCTTACTTAATCAATAAAAGGTCCCTCGGCCACCGTTGCCATTTTTCGGAGTGGAGTAGGTCACCCAGACCGAATATATTTGCGTGTTGACCCGATATTTATATTATTTTCATTGATTGCTCTATTAATTGTTCATTAATTACACTTTATCACACACTAGATTGTTGATCTTGCATAAGATTGTTTTGTGCATCATCAGTTTAGTGTCATCTATGGGAAACAATTAAGTTTTTTACTACCTTATCACTATCTTTCAAAAACATGGCAATGACAACCAAGTTGATTGAGTCAACAATCGGGAGACAACAACTNTGTGGGAAACAATTAAGTTTTTTACTACCTTATCACTATCTTTCAAAAACATGGCAATGACAACCAAGTTGATTGAGTCAACAATCGGGAGACAACAACTCGGCCCCCCGGGAGGAGGCTCCGCCTCCCCCCACACCCTCTAAACCATCCACTGCTACGACTCTTGTGGTCAGGCAACAACTTTTACAGATCATGCAGCTGCTGGTAAGCTAGAACCAGCAAATCATCCACTTGATGCTCCCCTCATGAGGCATCACCCCTCAACCTGTAGGAGGAGCACTACTTGCGCTAGAACGCCCCCGGGTAGTGCCAAGGCGCCCCTCGCTCGGAAGTCCCTCCTCAGCGCGCAGGAAGCTCACATATTCCCCTTCCTGATGTACTTGTGCAAGAGGACGAGGGAGAAAGCCAATATGCCAATCATGAAATCCATTACAATGACCCCATAGAGGATATCCCCAACCAATGAGACGAGAAGATCAAGGAAGTGCAAATCTAGCTCATTGATGCCCTCAACGTCATCAAAGCACAGTCGCCAAAGACGGTGGATTACTTGGTAAGGCACACAAATACCTCGTTCGTTGCAAATGTTGTCAATTATCTCCTACCCTTGAAGTTCAAGATATCTGCTATCAAGATCTTCAACGGTACCAAAGACCCTCTAGACTACCTCGACACATATAAATCTCTCATGCAACTTCACAACGTGTCTGATGAGATCATGTGTAGAGTCTTCCCCACCACCTTGAAGGGGTATGCTCGACAATGGTTCACGAAGACCAAACCCTCTTCAATCCACTCCTTCGCGGAGCGGAGCAAATCCTTTGTCTCCCACTTCATTGGGGGACGCCGACATCAGAAGCCTGTTACTCACATGTTCACCATCAAATAGGACCAGGATGAAAGCCTTAGGAGCTACCTCACTCGTTTCAATAAGGAGGCTCTCCAGATCAAGGAGCCAAACAATAAGGTAACCATGACCGTCTTTATTGCTGGTTTGCGCTCCTCTAGTTTTATATTCTCCGTCCTTAAGAAGTCGCCCTCCAACATGCCCAAACTACTGTCAAGGGCACAAAAGTACATAAACGCCGAGGACGTCAACAAAGTCCATCGAGGTGATTCCTCCCGAGGAGGAGAGACAGGAAGGACACCCGTGAAGATAAGAGGGAGGTGGAGAGCAAGAGACAGAGAACTGAGAGAGTCTCTCTCAAAGACCGTCTCGGTCTAGTACCCTAGAGAGAACGGCAACCCTTCATGTCACTCAACGCCTCAGTGGAGCACATCCTGTTCCAGATACAGGATGACCCCATGCTCCGTTGGTCAAGAAAAATGAAGTCCACCCCGAATCGTAGAAATTCGAGCAATTATTACCATTTTCACCACGAGACTGATGACTGTTACGAGCTTAAGAGGCAGATCGAGAAGCTCATACAGCGTGGCCAACTGAGGTAGTACGTTGCTGGCAGAGGACAAGCCTTGCCACCTGGCCAGGACCAGGATGACAGAGAATGTCAGCAACCCCTTAGAGAAATTCAAATAATCTCCGAAGGGCTAAGAGGAGGAGATAACCCCAACTCTGCCAGGAAAAGCCCACACCAGGAAAGCCAGNGTCAGCAACCCCTTAGAGAAATTCAAATAATCTCCGAAGGGCTAAGAGGAGGAGATAACCCCAACTCTGCCAGGAAAAGCCCACACCAGGAAAGCCAGGCAAGCAGGTAGAGTCGCATGACTCTCGCCCGACAAAGACACCCTAACATAGGGAAAAATAGATCATCATCTTCTTGGATAAGGATCTCGAGGGAATCCAGCTCCGTCACGATGATCCCCTCATCTTAACCATGATGGTAGCGAACTACTAGAATAAGAGAATTCTGGGCGATAGTGGTAGTTCAGGCGATATCCTGTTTGCACCAGCCTATGACAACCTGCACCTCGGCAGGGAGAGATTGCAATCCATTAGGACACCCCTTGTTGGATTATCAGGGGAAAAGGGTTTATCCCTTGGGTTCCATCACCCTGCCAGTCACCACAGGGACAACGTCAAGAAGCTCTGTCATCATGGTGCACTTCATCGTACTAGACTATCCTTCTGCCTACAACATCATACTTAGACGCCCCGCACTTAACACCCTAAGGGCAGTGTCGTCCACATATCATCTGGTTCTTCATTTTCCTACCCTTTGTGGGATTGGAGAAGTCAAAGGAAACCAAGTCGTCGCCAGAGAATGTTACGTGGCCTCTATGAAGACCAAGAGGCTATCTGAGTGGAAGTGCTCGACCCTAAGGATGACAGCACGTTGAAAGCAGGGAAACCTTAGCCCACCTATGGGATGCCGAACACCAGAAAAGGCATTATTAATGGTAGGTACAAGCTGGTGGATCTCATTTTATTCATCGTTTATTGTTTTAGTTGATTTACTTTGTTATCTATTATTTTACGAAATAAAACTCTGTGAAAATTATTGTGTCCAGAACTATCTTACTTTCATTTCATAAAGATTGTAAACAACTTACAACAGTCACAACATAATCTAACAACAAGGTAGACAGAGAGATAAAAGTTGTCATATTCCCGACAATCACCCACTACCCCCGAGTCACTATCGTTAAGGCTCTCCCTGTCACCATCTACCCCTGGTGCCTCATACGGGACAAAATCAGAGAAATTAATAGCATAAAAAGTTGTTAAGCTCTTCATAACCATCAATAAAGGCGTCTACAATGGCACTTTCAGCAGCCTCACTCATCATCTTCATCTCAAATGAATGAGTCTCTGTCACGGCAGCCCTCTCCCGAACTATACATAGCTCAGCCTTAGCTCCGGCGGCCCTTTTGCGGGACGCTAACAGCTCTAACTCTACTCTCATGTAGAAAGTCACCTTATCAGTCCCCAGCTTCGTGCTCTCTCGCAAGTCACCAAAAAGCTCAGCCTAATCCTACCTCTACTCTTAAGCAGACAGCATATATCTCTAGCTTCGTGCTTTCTCGTGAGTCGTCAAAAGCTCGGCCTAATCCTGCCTCTGTTCTTAAGCAAGTAACCTATGTCTCCAGTTTAGCGTCTCTCACGAGAGTCACCAAAAGCTTGGCTTTATTCTGTCTCTACTCTCACGCAAGCAACCTCAATTTCCAACTTAGTGGTTCCTTCTCGAGTCACCACAAACTTAGCCTAATCCTATCTCTACTCTGAAGCAGCTTTGGTCTCCTAGAACTCGGTCTAACTTAGCCTGTGCTTACACACAAGTAGCCTCATTCTCTAGAAGCTCGGCCTCGAGAGTTGTTGCTCTCTCATGAGTCAACCTCAACCACAGCCTGGTGCCCAAGTATCTCTTCCGCTAAAGTTCTCGGCACTTTGTCGAGTTTGAGCGTCCTCAAAAGTACGAAAAAGCTGCAGCCATCTACAAAATATCTGAAAACCAGAATGTCATATGACCAAGCATACAGAAGAAAAGTATACCATGAAAAACCCCTCCATCGCGGTATTAATAATGCCCTCTGGACCTCAAGATCTGACCTCTCTGATATCTTTAGGAATGACAAACCTCAAAAGTTGTTCCTTGACTGAAGTCACGTCAAAGCATGAACACCGAGCCACTACTAGAAACATAACGGTTATGTGGAACTACAGTCCCCGTGAAAGACCGCACTAGAGTCTCAACTCCTATAATGGTACAAGGACTAGCTCAAGTACACACAGAGGTCGCAGTCTGGTAAGGAGTGGGGGCACCACCGGGTCCCATCTCTCGGGAAGCAACCTAGCTATCAGACCTTGGCCGAGAAGCACTGGGGGCATATAACCTCACCCCCTTGGGAGGAGGGAAAGACACCACCCAAAAAGCATAAAGAGCCTACATCATCGCCCTATCAACAAGGCGTCTGTAATTAGATACAAGGTTAGTATAAAGAACCAGCATTAAAAAAACATTAAAGAGAAAACACGATTGGAGAAAACGAGTTCACCTCTTACCTAGTCGAAAATCATCATAGTCTCCCTCTTTGGAAAAACCCAAAATGCCAATCTGCCGCCCATGGATGCCTGATAGCTGTCTACCAGAGCCTAGCTTCCCATTGTCGTCGGCTTTACTAATTTGTGTTTAAAATTCAAATTCAGAGAGAAAGAAGCATTTTTTGGGAAAATTTGATGCTAAACTGCCTTTGGCAATATGTATGTCGTAGATCTAAAAAAAATACCCAAATTCATAAAATAATTTGTCTCAAACGAACAACCAAGCGCAAAGTTATGACCATTTAAAGTTTTGCCATTTTTTCATGATTTTTTGATACTTCGGCCAGCGCCCCAATGCATGTTCCTTTCTCCTGGATTTGCCAAAGCCTCCATGGCACTGGCCTTAGCGTTGCCTCCTGCTCCAAGGCGCTGTCTCCTACTGTAAGGCATCGCTTAGCCAGCGCCCAGTGCCACCGCCCTTCACCCGTGCCAACCAGTGCCCAGCGACTAGTGCCTTAGGCATCGCCATCCAGCTCAGTGCTAGGGGCGCCGCTTGTCTACGAGTAGCCCAAGGTGTCGCCTGCTTCGCCGTCGTCTGTCTCGCCTAGGAAACCTCTAGCTACTATAGTGTCATCCCTCGTGCCATGGATTCCGCCCTCTTGGCCTCCCATGACGTCGCCAACAATCGCATAGGCATCGCCCTCTTGGCCTCCTTTGCCTCCCCAATCATTCCTGGGTCCCTACCTTCTTCAACAATGCCTCTGTCTTCCCTATACTAGGCGTTGTCCAGCACAACGCAAAACGAACCCCCTAATCCAGCTATGGGCACCGTCTTGACTGACTGTGGTTCCATCCAGGGTGCCTTCGATACTCTCCGCCACCTAATGTCCCCTTGTTCTCAACGCGCAATGTGGTAGCTTCGCCTAAGGAGCCTCTGGCGTCACCTAATGAGCTTCTGGGGTTGCCTGAGGATCCATCCCCCAAACAACTGTCATCAAAGTCGCCCATGCGACTCAGTTCAAGGACTCGTCAACGCCCCTCATCGCGATGCCTGGAGCCTCTCACCATTCCCTGGACGTCGTCGCTACCATTAACGAGAACCTTAGCCAGAACAAGGCCTAATTCTCCTTCGTCTCTGAGCTGTTGTTCCACCTCGCTGCTTGCACTTGAATCGCTCCTCTCCCTTTGTCTGATGGGTTTTCACCTTGAACATCATCCATGAAGCTCATATTCATCTATCTCTCACAATCTCTAGTGGAAGATTTGAAACTCTCAAAGAAAAGAGAAAAGTGGCTCAATAAGAATTGACCTCTTGAAGCCTTAGAAATTGTGCCCTAGGTGAAGGAAGGAGCCTTTAAATATGAAAAGGATAAAGTCTACTCCAGAATGGTGATAGCACAGTGGATGCTCAGCTAAAACAGAAAAGTAAGACCAAAAGATGCCAACAGGGCAGGAAGCCGAGGGGATTACCACTGTGGAGAACAAGAAACCCTTTTGTCCACTCAAAGTGAAGTGCTCACTCATGCCCTCAATCACCTTGACACCGCAAGGACTTGGGGCATGTGGGACAAATGATAGGCCCAAATCTAACCAGGCTAGGCCAAGTAAATCAAGTGAGCCCAAATCAGTTAAAAGGCAAGTCAAACCCAGTTCGTCAAATTGACCTAGCCCAAGGTCTGAAGAATCCAAGAAGATTAAAGTACGTGAGGAGCAATTATCGAGATACTCACTATCGAAGATCAAGACAACCTTTAATTATATTTATCTTTTGTAGCTATCCGAATAATTAGTACATTTACCCTCACATCATCGCCTCAACTTAAGACTCTGTGCCTATAAATTGTAAGTTTTCTCTACATGAGAAAACATCTATCTCTACACCTCTCTACACACCCCACATAGTTTTTCTCTCTCCTAGCTATTGTATTCCTCCTGGGGCTAACCATTGCTTTCTCTCTCGTTCACCTTACTTAATTAATAAAAGGTCCCTCGACCACCGTTGCCGTTGCCGTTTTCCAGAGTGAAGTAGGTCACCCGGACTGAACCACTATATATCTGCGTGTTGATTCGATATTTACATTATTGTCATTAATTGCTCTATTAATTATTCATTAATTACACTTTATCACACACTCAACTGTTAATATTGCATAAGACTATTTTGTACATCATCACCAAGCTTTTGCTTATATAAAATACTGAAAAACTATAAACAATTTTTTTTTCTTACTGAAAAACTATGAAGAATCTTTTTTTCTTCTTCCTCTGTCTTACCATGTTTGATTTATAAATCTTTTATGTGTGATCTTTTTCTAAGTTTAGTAGATCATATAGGAAAAGTTATGCTCCTTACATTTATGGTTTTTTTTTATTTGATACAAGATATCCTGACTTGCACCGATTATTCCCTCGAACTCAAAAGTTGGCCACCGTGATTTGAGTTGAGTTAGAGTATGCCCCTAAAGAGATAAGGGAGACTAACCCTAAATAAATGTAAAAAAAATTGAACCTAAGATTCCTGTGTAATAAAAAATCACGTTCAACCAACAGACTACCCCCTAAAACTCACAATTTTTTTCAAATAGCAGCCACAATTAACTGAGGCAGGATTTTCTGATTGGAATTGGGTATTGTGTCAATCTTATTATTATTTAATTTTCCACTACCCCTAAGACTCACCATTTTTTTCAAATAGCAGCCACAATTAACTTGAGGCAAGGTTTTCTTATTGGAATTGGGTATTGTGCCAATCTTCTTATTATTTTATTTTTTTATGGGTTGCTGCAAAAGTCTTGATGGAAATAAGTGTTTCTAACTAGGGATGACTTAATTGCAATGTATACTAAAGGTAAATTTATGTTTTTCTATGAGATGAATAACATTATTCTTCACAAACGTATCTACAAAAAATATAACAAACACACAATCAACTTCAAAGTACATATGAGCGAGGGCATTTTCTTATATTTATAGTACTATTGCATAATATTTAATTTTTGAAATAGTTCACGTGCAACATACGTGTACACTAACTAATAACATTTAAATACATATAAATTAGAGTTAAGACTTCCTAAATTATGCACCCTGATTCCACGTTGCCCTCAAAAGACATTGCCGCCACTGTGGCGGCGCTGGATATAGGCCGCTAAGGTAATCGGGTCCTCAAATTTAAAATAATTTAATGTCCTTAAATGTCATTTTCAGTGTCCCTAAAAGTCTTTTAACTTATAATTTGTAACTTTTCATTTTTAAAGTTAAAATTGAGATTTTTTCTTTAATCTAAGGCCAAAACAAGAGAGCAGGTTGGAGTGTCTAACTATCAAAAATTAATCTTAATTATTCTTACGATGATAAATTCTCTTACTTTAACATAATTTTTCTCGATTAAATATGACTCTGTCCCCATACAATTTTCAACTGTGACTCATTTCTTCAATAATAATTTGACATACACAGATCCACACTCTCAAAAAAAAATATATATATATATGTTTTGCTAGACAAAACAAAGTTCCGATTCTTTTTTAATAAAAATAATATTAATTTGAACTAATTTGTTAATCTAATGAATCACAATTATTAGATTAATTGTGAGTCTCAATAACTACTGAGATTCACCATCAAACCAATGATTATAAATAATTACGTAAATAAATTAGATCTGTAAATTAAGTTCAAGTAAAATGACTTTCAATATATCCTCAACTTTATATTTGATTAATAGAAGAGTTATCATTCAAAAAAATTGAATACAAAAGTTATTTTCGTTGTAAAGCTGAGAGGGAAGGGGGGGAGGGAAGGTTCATGGATCAATTACTACTAGACTTGTCAATTGTGTCGAGTAAGGTGGGTTCATTTTGAATTTTAGTGGGTTGGTGTCAAAAAACGCTCCACACACACCTGATTCATATTAATTCGTATTTAACAAGTCGTGTTATATTAAGTTCATATTGTATAAGAATCGTGCATAATTTGTATAGAAACGAATCGTGTCATATATTTTTTTATTGACTTTATTTATACTTGATTCGTTTATTAATCATGTCGTGTATGAACCATGTATAATTGGTACATAAATAAATTGTGTAGTGTATTTCTTTTGATAGACTTTTACCTATACTCAATTCGTTTATTAATCATGTCTTGTTAAATATATTCATTTATGAAACGGATAACTTAAAAAAATATTCAAACCCTCTAATTTGACGTAATATTCATGTTATATTAATAAATTGTTTCATATTTTGACAGCCCAAATTACTTCAACAAATAAAAGTCTATATACATCTCATTTTTTTCTCGTGGTTGTCACAAACCTTGGGCAACCAACAAGTGATGACAAACCAAAGGTCACCTAGGTTTTCAGAAACTTCGAACAATATATAAATAAATAAATATAAAAAATATATATAAATGGTAGGTTGTACAAGCTTGTATAAAAATGGTAGGTTTGTCACAAACCTTGTCCCGCTCAACGGTAGAGTAAAAAAAAATATGGATTTTAGGCTCCGCATATAAAAAAAGTCCCAAATTTTAGAATTTCATAATGAAATATAGATCAAAGGTCAAAACTTATTATAATTTAACTTAACAAAAAAATTCCTTAAAAATTAAATCAGCAAAATAAAATTTAAAATTTCTAAACGAGTCTAAAAAATTGTTCAAGTTCGCCTCATTTTCTAAACGAACAAGCTCGAGCGGAGCTTAAAATAAGTCGAATCAGAGACGAGTTTCCATACTATCTGAACTTAAAACGAGCTGAATTTGATCCGAGCTCAAATAGCTTGAATTGTTTACCACCCCTAGTTGAGAGATTAAATTGGAACAATTAAAAATTCACGGACCAAATTAAAATTGAAGACAAAATTTAAAGACCAATTATAATATTTACCATAAAAAATATGCTTGCCATCATTCGTAGCATATTTGAAATACCATGGGATTGCTCAAATATTTAGTCATAACCAATGTTGTCTATGTGATTTTTACCCATCTTTTTTTTTTTTTTTTCTGTTTTGTTTTCGTGGGCCCAGTTTGATCCGGGTTTAATACATTAACAAAGTAAAATCTATAGTTAAATTTGATTTATTTATCTCAGGAGTCAATCTTGAACAAAAGTTTAACCAAACCGATACAACCCAGTTCACAACATGGTAAATGACATTAAAGAGGTCGAAAATATGAAATCTCTAGGACTTAGTCAAGTTGGATCTTGCCCTTCGTGTTGATTTGCACTCGTAACATAGTTTGTTTTAAATTGTTGGATGTTTTGTGTTTGATAAGGACGTGTTTGGCATCACTCTCTTTTTTATTTGTATTCATTGACCGGTGTAAAAAGTAATGTTATTGACATATAGAAAATTGATTAAATTTACTAGGATAATGATGTGTCTACTAATAGAGTCGTAATGAAAAATTTTAACCATTACAGTCACATTAATACTATTTGATCATGTCATTGCCGCATTATTAGTCCAACAAATTAAGCTATTTTTTTAGTTTTCAATAGCATTATTCATAAATAAAAGGGATTACGATTCATTTTAATACTAGATTTTCTCGAAACATTCACCGTGTTTTGATCGGGGATCCGCTTGAATCTAGTGGATCCTTTTAAATTAATGACAACCAATCTAATAGAGCAATCTTTTGGGGCTGAACAATGAGAGATTTATTTGTCATGAATACCTTAACTCTGGCGTGGATAACTTGTCTTTCACCAAATTAAGAAGGGGATTAGTTGAGGTGTATATAAGTCGGACATCCTTGATCGTTGGACCCAAAAAAAAGAAGATAAATTGGAGGTGAGTCCCAATATTATCTAGGTCTAATTTCAATTTAATGAAGACAATCAATTAATTAAATCAGAATTATTGAATCTAATGGCAACAATAAATTATCAAAAAATCAGGCAAATATTATTTTTTGTTTTCTACATCCATCTTTTCCCAAAAATTGGAGAAGAAAAACCCAAACCAAACAAGTTTCTCTTGTTTTTTAGAAATTTGAGATCAAAAAACTGTTTTCAAAATTCCAACCAAACAGGCCCATAATATTTGAAAACCAACAGGAATGACTCTCAGTTTTTAGTATAAATATAAGCACGCATTGCCTTTGCCATTTCAAATAAAGAGAGATTAAGTTTGGTAGCCCATACTCAGAGTGCTCTTCTCCCTCAGGTATATTATCTTATATGCTACATACATGAGATTTTAGTCATACAGTTTTAATTAGCTTGTACACTCACATGAAAAAACCATGGAGTATTGTACTTCAACTCATGGTTCAAGGTTGCTATCGGCCATCTATTTGGAGGGCAATGAAACACAATGTTTGCAGCGTCGTAAAATGGTATTAGGTGACACATCTGAAACACTAGACAGTAGAAGAAGTTAGACTTAGGTCGTATTGTATCATCGAGAAATAGTATCAAATCACAATGAATCAGGCGATTACACCGGGTAGATTGAAATATCCCCTAATCAATCACGAGTCAAGTGAGTCGCTAAAGAGTGTCAGCCTACACATTGTGATTTGATAACGATGAATTGAACAACTAGACGGAGTCAAACAAAACACCTTTTAGTCAATCATGAGTCGAGTGAGACTCTTGGTTTACACAGAATATGACTCGTTATCATACCAAAAATAGTCAGAGTTGAATAAGACTAGACAGACTTGTATAAAAAAAAGTTGATTCTGTGAAACATGTTTCAACTACTTTTCATTTAATTTGAACAAAAAATCCTATTGATTTGCTTCATCTTGGCACTATATTATCACTGAAAATAGCACCATGCTTGTCATAATCTGTATATATAAGGAGCTAATTCTCGTAATTTCATGTAATCAGACAGGAAAGATGGTGAGTTCAAATGGGAAATTGGAGTCTCAAACATTTTCAGTGAAGAAACTTGATCATACAGTAGTCCTGCCGGCTGGGAAGACGTCGAAGGGCTTGTATTTCCTCTCCAACCTTGACCAGATCTTCCCTTATCCCATTGAGATTGTGTTTGCATTCAAAGGAGATGGGAAACAGACCGAAACGTCAGCCAAAGCTATCAAAGAAGCATTGGCTAAAACTTTGGTTGAGTATTATCCTCTTGCAGGTTGTCTTACCACAAGCTGGGATGGGAAGATGATGAGCAGATGCACCGGCGAAGGCGTGCCATTTGTCGAGGCGGTTTCCGATAACGACATGGAAGTGTTGGGGGATATCACCATCATTGATCCTGTGAAGCTGCGAAAACTTGTTCATTTCAAGGAGGACGTTGAAGATATCATAGACATACCACCACTGACAGTGCAGGTAGGTGTTAGACATCTAACACTTTCTCTCTTTTTTTTTTTTTTGTCTTTTTTCTTTGACACAGGTTTTTTAAACCCATCTGGGAAGGGAAGGATTTATTGTTGTAGTATCTCTAGGTTGTAAATCTGAAGCTCTAGTTGATCCGATGCTCATAGCTTGTGAGTGACAACGAGTATTTAGAGGTATTAAAGACGGATATTTTGTCAAAATCGACGTATTTGTATATATTTTATTGAATACGATATTCGTCGAATATTTAAAAATATATATCAAATACAGGGCAGAGTTAACTGTGGGCCAGGAGGGGCACTTGCTCACCTTGGGAAAGAAAAATTTATTAACTACAATTTTTTTTGATTTTTTGGTTTAAGTACTCAGCTCAGGTTTGCAGCTGTGCCCACCCAGAAACCCACCCAGGAAAAAAAAACACTGAGTTTGGCCCATAAAAAAATCAACTGTGCCCACCGCCCCGCCCAATACATAAATAATTAAGGCTGACCCACCCATATAAACCTTTCCTCTTATCTCCTTTCTCTCTCTCTCTCTCTCTCAACAACAGCCTTTTTTTATTCCTCTCCCCTTTTACCGTATGAGCAATACTATTAGAATATAATTTGGGGTATAATGTGTTATCCCCAATAAATTTATATCGGAGATAACTCATTATGTCCCAAAATTATATCTTATATCTTTAGTGTTTACCATAGGCTTTTTCTGCCATGGCCCATGAATGTATTGAACCTTATCACTGGCTTTTCCCAGACAGAGTACCCACTCCCACCCATGCACAACACACGCATACACACACGCACACGCACACACAAAGAGGACATAGTTACACTACACAGCCCACAACACGCATATGACATATTTTTTTTATTTTTTATGCATTTAACCCTAATGGGATTATTTGTGCATTTTGCGCTACTTAATCTATTTTTTGTGCATTTTAATCCTAATTATTTTCTTAATTTGTGATAATTTAGGTATTATATAAGATTTAAAAAATGTATGCGTCTTTTACTTTAATTCTTAGGGAGCCAAAAATTAAAACTTGTAGTTAGTGCCCACGCACACATTATATGTATTCGATAATTAATAAAATAAGTGAATATTTCACAGATATCTATAATAATAAGATAGGACAAATTTGAATCTTTTTTCACTTTAATTTAAATTTATTTAGAAAAGCACAAGGACGGTTCAGATTCATTCTAATTTTAATTCAATGACTTAAATTTCATTTTCAACTTAATCCAAGGCTCACATTTCATCTCACACAAACAAAAATCCCGCCCAAATCAAACCCACTCCCTACACACTATCCCCTCTACAGCTACTCTCCTGTTCACCAGTCACTTCGTCTGCCATGGCTCATGGCTCAGCATAGCGGCAGAGGAAGTGATACCCAGACCTTTACACTGCTACCCACACCTCTCTCACTCCTCTGTCATGGCTCAGTGGCAACACCAGCGTTCTCAGCCCAGGTAACTCCCTCTCCCCCTCTCTTTCTCTCAGCATTCTCAGCCCAAGCTCATCATTTTGAAGCTTTGGGTTATCAGAGATCTTTTTTTTTTTAATTTCCTGAACATTTTCTTCCATCTGCTATTCACGAAGCACTGATATGGGCTTGTTTCTTTTAGATATATATGAGTGAAAGTGCTTTCTAATTTTTAATTGTTTCTTTCATTGATATGAGTTTCTTTCTTTCATTCATTATCCACAAATTAATTTTTGTTGCCGCTTTGGCTTAATTTTTGTTTCTTTCTTTCATTCATTATTCGTGTTTATTGATATGGGTTTCTTTCATTCATAAACAAATTAAACATTTGTTTATTCTGGCATCAACACGTATCCACTGGTGTGAAGAACGGAAGCTCCAACATGCCACACTCTCGAATTTGTTATGTAAATTTTGATTATGCTTTCGAATTTGTATAAGTTTGTTACTTTGTAGTCAAAGGTTCCATTTTGCTAACATTATTTATTTGTGACTGTTTGAATTTGTTTCGTTTGAACCTTTTTATGTTAATGCAAAGTCATGGTGTAGTATTGTTTTTCTAATTCTGTTTGATAAATGGTGATTAGAAATCTTGAATTTCCTGTTCATAGAATCCAATCATAAAATTATTATTTGTGTCCATGTTCTTGAGCATTTTTAGGCACTTTTAAGAACCAATTGAAAGATTTTATAATTGAATCATAAAATCAAACAATTGTAATCTAACATTTTTTTCTATTTTCGGTCTTAGAATCGGCATCTATACTAATAAGATAGAATCCAATTTGAATCCATTTTTACTTCAAAATTTAATCTAATTTTAATTTATTTAGGAAAGCACAAGGACGGCTCAGATTTAATCTACTTTTAATTTAATGGCCTAGATTTCATCTCAATTCTTCCAATTTAATCCAAAGGCTCACATTTCATCTCAAAATCCCGCCCGAATCAAACCCACCCCCTACACGCTACCCCTCCTGCAGCTACTCTCTGCCTCCCGCCCAAACCCAATTACTTCCTCTCAAACCCAGTCACTTCCTCTGCCATGGCTCATGGCTCATGGCTCAACACTACCCAGAAACCTTACACTGCTACCCACACCCCTCTCACTCCTCTGCCATGGCTCAGCGGCACACAGCAGTGGCTCACCAAGTTCAGCCCAGGTACCTCCCTCTCCCCCTCTCTTTCGTTGTGATTCCTCTGCCATGGCTCATGAACACAAAAGCCAAGCAATGTTAAAAGCCAAACAGTGTTAATAAATGAAATTGGAAAAAATGTGTTGGCACAAACCAATTACCTTCCAGTTACAGCAGTATCACTCGAACCCATCATTTGAACCTTTGATGTTTGGAGCTCTTTGGGAAATTTCATTGAAGTTATAGTAGTTGTGGTTCATTGAACCCTCAAACACTGTGTCGAACTGAATTCACAACATTCGCATCAAACCACTGTGTCAAATCGAATTCCCAAAATTCACATCAAACCAAAACTAATGGCTAATGGAGACCCACTTCGGTGTGGGGGTGTGTGTTGGTGGTGGGTGGGTGTGTGGCAGTGTGGGTGATCGTATGCCGATTAGTGTTTGTGGTTGATTTCGTGAAGTGGCCGTTAGGGTGTGACTGGACAGAGAGGGAGAGAATTGGGGCGATTATGGTGTGGCTGTGAATGGCTTCCGCCGACAAAAAAGAGGGAGGAAACATGGGAGAGCCGCTACAAAACCCATTGGTGAGCCATGTCGGCTTTTCGACTCTTCGGCTTTTCATCACAACCCACGTCGGCTGTACTCCTCACAACCCAATAGCAACCATAGCCATAGCCATTGCCACCGTCACCACCCCTCGACAAACCCTATCCTCTCTCAAACCCTTTTTTGTCTTCCCCATAACCCTCTCTTCAAGACCTCTTCCAAAACAGGAGGTGGCGGCAAAAGAAGAGAAGCAGAGCAAGAGAGGAGGGAGACATTTGAAAAAAAAAAGGAGGAGGGATGAAGGAAGGCCGAACCCACATCATTCCTAGGCCTCCCCAAATGTGCAAGTCTTTACACGAAACTTATTCGATCTCAACTGATTCGGGTTGTAAATGGGTTAATCTTTTGTGAGATTTTGCGATTCTTTTGTGAAATTTGATGATAGTTTGAAATGGTTTTTTGGAATGGGTTATCATTTTTTTGATAACTGATTCAGGAACCCGAATCAGTTGAGATCATAGTTTGAAATGGGTTATCATTTTTTTTGGAATGGGTTATCATTTTTCATTACCTATGGAATGGGTTATCATAGTTTGAAATGTTTGAAATGGTTTTTTGTGAAATTGATTCAGGAATGGGTTATCAGAGATCTTTTTTTGATGATCTTTTGGTTTTGTTCTAGAGTGTATTGTGTTTTCAATATTGCAAAATACTTTTTTCCTAGCCCATTAAAGTAGCCGGCAAAGATTGGGAAAGCTATAAAAGAAAAGTGTTGGCCATTCATAGAATATTTGGTTTTTTTACGATGGGTGTTTAATTTGTGTTCTCACTCTATCTCTCTCTCTCTCTCTTTTACAGCAGTAGCACACACACACACAACAACACACAAACACACACATTTGCTCACAAACACACACATTTAAATTGGGTGTCTTTTAATTTGGCTATTTTTATTAAAAGGTTTATAGTTATGATGAAATAGGTTTATAGTTATGATGAAATAGGTTTTTTTATTATGAATGTTAGGATGGAATGGATGTTGAGTTGGTTATTATTGATCAGTGTTCTTATATAATTCATCTTAAGTCTTCTTATAAAATAATCAATACAAAGAATATTTAAAGTCGATGACAGCTTCAATTTTTGAATGTTTGTGTTTAATTTGAGTGTTTTAAATTTGACTTTTTTTACAATAGGTGTTTAATTTGTGTTCTCTCTCTCTCTCTCTCTCTCTCTCTCTCTCTCTCTCTCTCACAGCAGTAGCACACCCACACAAAACACACACACATTTGCACACAAACACACATTTAAATTGGGTGTTTAATTGGATGTTTTTATTTTTATTATGAAATAGGTTTATAGTTATGATGAAGTAGGTTTTTTTATTATGAATATTAGGATGGAATAGATGTTGAGTTAGTTATTATTGTGTATTCTTATCTATTTCATTATAAGTCTTCTTATAAAATAATCAATACAAAGAATATTTAAAGTCAAAGACAGCTTCAGTTTTTGAATATTTGTGTTTAATTTGAGTGTTTTAAATTTGACTTTTTTTACAGTGGGTGTTTAATTTGTATTCTCACTCTATCTCTCTTTCACAGCAGTAGTACACACACACAACACACACACACACACACATTTAAATTGAGTGTCTTTTAATTGAGTGTTTAATTGGAAGTCTTTTTTTTTTATTTAGTTACAAGTGTTAGGTTGTTTTTTTTTAATTGGGTGTCTTTGAATTTGGCTTTTTTTATTTTTATTTTTACTATAAAATAGGTTTATAGTTATGATGAAATAGGTTTTTTTATTATGAATGTTAGGATGGAATGCATGTTGAGTTGGTTATTATGTAGTGTTCATTTTGTGAAATTTATAGACTAATTTAGGTTGTCTTTTTCCTTAATTTTGGTTTTAGGAATTGGATGTGTATGTATTATGTTTGATTAAATGCAGGTTAATTGTATGAAATTTCATTGTAATTGATGTTAATTATACATAGCTTATGAAAATCACTATGTAGCTACAACAGTTTCAACTGCACAATCATCGACTAATGGATGATGTCGTTATATTTGGCAATGTAAGTTTATAATCTGATTAACTCTTTCTAAACATATCTTATTGATTTTTTTAATAACTTATTTATTTTAATGTATTNTTTAATGTATTTTTATTAATGTCGTGACAGATGGATGACGACCTAGAAAATACCGTATGATAAGTTTTTCTTACTCATCATTTTCTTACTTTTTATCTAATCTTTTTACCCGCTTATTTACTATTCAATGTTTTTTTGGTCTACAAGTTCGAAGACTTCGTCATAATAATGTAGGAGTGGTAATTCGCAATGAGTATGAACTAAATTGTCTTTGTATACATGAGGTAGTGTATTCTCACACCTATTTCTCATTCAAATTTTTTTTTTTTTTGCTTTTAAGTAGTATTTTCTTACACAGAAGAAGAAAAAAAGGTCTAATGCTTTGGCAAATGCCAAATTTAAGGGGAAAGAAAAAGCAACCGCTTCTAANTTTTCTTACACAGAAGAAGAAAAAAAGGTCTAATGCTTTGGCAAATGCCAAATTTAAGGGGAAAGAAAAAGCAACCGCTTCTAACCAAGGAACAAAAAATCAAGATTGCCAACTGGTATCACTTTTAATCCTATTCTTTTATCTATGTTTTTACAATGGATTTGGATGTTATTGAATTTAAAAATTTTTAAGTTTCATTTTATGTAGAACGTTTGATTTATAAACATGTTTTTGGTTTGTCTCATTTAATATTATTTTTTTTAATCGGGTTATTCTATGTATACAATTGAATTACTAGGAAACTATGATTTTTTATTTTTTTTTACCAATTTTGTAGTTGAGAGTTTTAGTTTCTTAATCTTAATGTTGATTTGTAGCCTTTATGCTTTTGAATCGTTTGTTGGGTCCCATTTTTTAAAACTCTAAATTTGTTTGAACATTCCATAATTTGAAGCATCGATCAATAGTGAAACCTTAACCTTTTCCAGTAGTTTGAAGCATACTTTCATCTTATATATAGCATACCTTTCAAGTTGTTAAATTCAATATGCTATTGATCAAGCATATTACTATAGAACATGTTACTTTATAATCTNTCAACCTTTCCCAGTAGTTTGAAGCATATTTTCATACATAGCATACCTTTCAAGTTGTTAAACTCAATATGCTATTGATCAAGCATATTACTATAGAACATTTTACTTTATAATCTAATATTGCATTTTTTTCCATCTGTCCAGTAATTAGTAAACAATGTGTTAGATGCAACTGTAGTTGGGTAGATAGTTCTGTTAATGCAACACTGATACATAATAAAAGTTTAGTAAATCTTTTGATCCGTATTACTGTTAACATTGTAGCACTATGATTTGTCATGTTACCTCGCGTTGCTATATATACAAAGTGAAAAACGATACGATATACGTTAAATCAATAAAATAATAATTATTTTTTTATGAGTTTGTGGTTTAGGCACCAAAGTATAATGTTATATCACAATCAACATTGCCGCAATGTGCAAGGCTTGCTCCAGAAATGCGTTATATTGGGAAAAAAAATGAGTGCTCCAAACGTCAATTGGGATCAAAACATTGTACCCCCGAAAGAGAGCAATCAAAACATTGTGCTCCCGTTCAGCCTAGATTTTTTCCTTCTTTACCACCGAGCCGTCGTCGCCGAGCATGCCTAGAACGAGAATCAAATAAAAGGTCCCGCCTTCAACCAATGACTTTGTCTACCAAAATTTTCAATCCTGTAACAGACAGTATAGTGACAACAAATGTTTTAGAGTCATCGTCAACCACCTTGCTTCAAAATCTTAATGAAGACACTACAACAATTGTTTCACGGTGGTTGTCTGTGGCCATCATGAATCAAGAAAATCCTCCTCAAAATCTTGAAGAAGGCACACCAACAAATATCTCAATGGTGTCGCCTGTGACTACCATGCTCCAAGACTTGCCTCCTCAAAACCTAGATAAAAGCATAACAACAGTCTTGGAACCATTCTCCCCATGTTCTCCAGGGGCATCGGATATGACAAACATGTTCCAACAAATGCGCAATCTGAATNAACAAACATGTTCCAACAAATGCGTAATCCGAATGAAGGCACCAGGTGTTCACTATAAGTTTTAATTTCCTATTCTCACTCTTGTTGTCGTATTCATGTTCTCCTTTTAAGTTTGTATTCAATTTATACAACCAAATTGTATGACATCTAAATTTTATCTATAGTGCATACACTGTAGAAGAAGGTGTAGCTATGGATGTTGCACTTAATCTTTGAAACCATGAAATTCCAAATCGTCATTTCCTCGACTTGATGAATCGAACATGTCCTTATTGTTCTGTCTTACACTGGCTTGTTGAAAAATTAACAAAATCATCTGTATCAAATCCTCTCTTTGGTAAATATTGTTTACAAGGGAAAATTAGACTACCTCCACTTATTGCACCTCCTTTAATGCTTAAAGCATTGTATGACGACAATGATGAACAATCAAAATCGTTTCGTCAACACACACGAAAGTATGATGCAGCTAATGCGTTTACGAGTCTTAGTGCTACTTTGGATGACAGATTAATTAATGGGAGGGGGCCTAGAACATTTACCATCCATGGAGAATTACGCCATCGAACAGGATCGCTTATGCCACAGCCAGGGTGTGAACCAATTTACTCTCAATTGTACATTTATGATCCTAATTCAGCTTTAGATGTTCGCACCAACAGAAATCCTAACTTGAGAAGAGATGTTTTGAAAACCATCCAAGATTGTTTATTGCAAGTAAATCCATTTCCTATTAAATTTCGACAGGCTCACACAATTTTAAGTGAATTGGAATTGACGGGGGTGAATTTACCGGCCTATCTTCACTACAGTTCTGTAACAGATCGACGTCGATATAATCTCCCAACAACTGATGAGATTGCGGTAATATTACCGGGAGATGGAACTGAATCAAGTGGAATGAGAGATATTGTGTTACATTTGAGAGGAGATAACGGTTTGATGCAAATTAATGAGTGTCATCCGGCCTATTTGCCATTGCATTATGTGGTNAGTGTTACATTTGAGAGGAGATAATGATTTGATACAAATTAATGAGTGTCATCTGACCTATTTGCCATTGCATTATGTGGTATTGTTCCCTTATGATGAGCTAGGATGGAATCCAGATTTGAAATAGTGAAACGCTTCCCAAGGTGGACCTATATCTACTAGACTGACACAATTGCAATATTATAGTTATCATATGTTCCAACGTGACACTGAGTATTCAACAATTTTGAGAGCTGAAAAACTATTTCAAGAATTTGTAGTAGATGCTTGGGCCGCTATTGAACAAAATCGGTTGACATATTACAAGTTGAATCAATCAAAGATTCGTGCAGAACTTTACCAAAGTCTTACGGATGTTTGTGCAGATAAGCTTGGTCCTGAACAAGTTGGTCAACAAATGGTTTTGACATCTTCATTTACTATTAGTACAAGACATATGTTTGAAATTTTTTAAGATTCAATGGCTATCACGTAGTATAATCAACACCCTGATATTTTTTTAACTATGACTGCAAATCCCAAATGGCCTGAAATTACTAATTCCCTATTGCCAAATCAGATCCCTACTGACCGTCCTGATTTAGTGGCCCGTGTTTTTGAGTTGAAGAGAAATTTTTTGATGAAGGAGATAGAAACAAATAACGTCTTTGATAGAAAAATGGCACATGTTTTTACAATTGAATTTCAAAAAAGGGGGTTACCACACATGCATGCACTTTTGTTCCTTCATGGTTCAGATAAAATTCAAACATGTGCTCAAGTGGACAGAGTAGTGTGTGCTGAATTTCCGGATTGTCAAACTGACCCATTGCTTTTTGAAACAATCATAGGTTGCATGGTACACGGACCATGTGGTGCTCGAAATCCACAAGCATCATGTATGGAAAATGAGGTGTGTATCAAGCGGTACCCTCAATCATTTGTTAAATCAACAAGCATGGACTCCGATGGATATCTTGTCTATCGTCGTCGTAATACTGGTCAGAAGTACATCGTGAGGGGACAAGAAATTGATAATAGAGATGTTGTGCCACATAATCCGTACTTATCAAGAATGTTCAACTGTCATATCAATGTTGAAGTTTGTGCAGGAATCAGATGTGTAAAATACATTCACAAGTATATTTATAAAGGACATGATCGCGCAACAATGGTACTTGGAGGAATTAATGAGATCCAACAATATCTTGATGCTAGGTATATTGGACCTCCAGAAGCTGCGTGGCGATTATTTGGTAANGATACTTGAAAGAATTAATAAGATCCTACAATATCTTGATGCTAGGTATATTGGACCTCCAGAAGCTACGTGGCGATTGTTTGGTAATCCTTTACATGAAGAGATTTCGTCAGTTGTAAGATTGACATTTCATTTGCTTGGGATGCATCGTGTGATCTTTAACCCTACTGAATCTTTTGATACGATCATTTCTAAAGGTGCACGTCAAGAAACAACTCTAACTGACTTTTTTGATTGTTGCGCTGCAAATGAATTTGCACGTATATTAACATATCAGGAATTTTCACAAAAATTTATTTGGAACAAGTCTATCAATAAATGGACTCNGTAAAATACATTCACAAGTATATTTATAAAGGACATGATCGCGCAACAATGGTACTCAGAGGAATTAATGAGATCCAACAATATCTTGATGCTAGGTATATTGGACCTCCAGAAGCTGCGTGGCGATTATTTGGTAATCCTTTACATGAAGAGATTCCGTCGGTTGTAAGATTGGCACTTCATTTGCCTGGGATGCATCGTGTGGTCTTTAACCCTGCTGAATCTTTTGATACGATCCTTTCTAAAGGTGCACATCAAGAAACAACTCTAACTGGTTTTTTTGATTGTTGCGCTGCAAATGAATCTGCACGTGTATTAACTTATCAGGAATTTCCACAAAAATTTGTTTGGAACAAGTCTATCAATAAATGGACTCCAAGACAAAGGGGTTATGCAATTGGTAGAATGTACTTTGGTAGCCCTAATTCAGGTGAGCGGTTTTATTTACGTTTGCTTCTAACTGTTGTTAGATGACCTACTTCATTTGACTGGCTACGCACGGTAAATAATGTTATGCATGATACATTCAAGTCAGCATGTGTTGCAAGAGGACTTCTTGAAGATGATGAAGAATGGATACAATGTCTTCAAGAGGCTGCAATTATGAGAACGGGGTACCAATTAAGAAGATTATTTGCCATAATTCTAACGGAATGCTTTCCATTGCATCCATTTGCATTGTGGAAGCAATTCTCAGCACATATATGTGATGATTTAGCACACAAGATTCGTACTATGTTTGGTATTTTGAATCCAACTAATGATCATATTGAAGATTATGACTTATATTTGTTAATTAGTTGCTCCATGAGTCGGGGAAGAGTTTAGTTGACTTTCCACCCATGCCACAACCAATTGGAAATTGGAATGCAACATTTAGAAATAGATTATTGTTTGAGCATCAACAACTTCAGAATGAAGCACAACAGTCTGATGCACAAATTAATGTTGACGGTCTTAATGATGCACAACTTGCTGCTTATACTGCCGTCACAACGTCAGTATGTGAAAACATAGCAACTACTTTTTTTTTGAGTGGAGGTGCTGGGACGGGNTGCACAACTTGCTGCTTATACTGCCGTCACAACGTCAGTATGTGAAAACATAGCAACTACTTTTTTTTTGAGTGGAGGTGCTAGGACGAGGAAAACGTTTTTGTACAACACCATTGCAACCAAATTGCGTAGTTGCAACCAAATTGCGTAGTTATGGACATATTGTTACTGTGGCTTCATCTGGTATTGCATCGTTGTTATTGGTAGGGGCGCACTGNATGGACATGTTGTTGTTACTGTGGCTTCATCTGGTATTGCATCGTTGTTATTGGTAAGGGGCGCACTGCACATTCTACATTTTGTATTCCTTTAGAAACCCTAGACAATTCAATATGTGGGTTCACTAAACAATCAATGCATGCCAAATTGTTTAGAAAAACAAAGCTGATAATATGGGATGAAGTTCCTATACAGCATCGATATTGTGTTGAGGCAGTCGATAGCACCCCTTCAATATATCAGAGACGATAAAAGACCTTTTGAGGGTATCACTGTCCTAGGTGGAGACTTTCGACAAATATTGCTTGTTATTCCTAAAGGCGTTCGTGAACAAATTGTGGATGCATCATTGAGACAGTCTTAGCTATGGAAAGATATATGTGTTTTGACTCTAGATTTAAACATACAATAAACTCGCACTGACGTTTGAAATACTAATTTTGTTAAATTCTTGATGAAGGTAATATTTCATTCCACCTTGAATTGTTGAATTTTTTAACATGATGCTTTGAATTAAATCTCACTTTGTGACAAATTATACTTTCATTTTTTAGATTGGGATCAATCCACATGAAATTGTGCAACTTCCATCTACAATAAACCGGTGTCACAATGTAAATGAATTGATATTTAGAATCTATCCACAATTGGATGTGATTGGTATAATGACTCCAACCTTTCTCACTAAACGCACAATTCTCTCTGCGCGTAATGACGACGTCAGTGATATAAATGTTGTAGCACTGAATATTACTCTGGAAGAGACAATTACTTTTTTAGCTGCAGATAAAATGTCTGAAGGTGATGAGTTTGACCGTACCAATAGGAATCGATATCCTAATGAGTACTTAAACTCGTTGAATCCTTCAGGGTTGCCACCATTTAATTTGGAGTTGAAAGTTTGATGCCCAATAATGTTGTTACGAAATATTGCACCAAAGGATGAACTTTGTAATGACATGCGATTGATGGTTGTTAGATATGCCTCAAGGGTAATCGAAGCTCAGATATTAAATGGAGATAAAATTGGCAATTTAGTCTTCATTCTGAGAATATCAATGACACCGGCATCTTTGGACTTGCCTTTTCGAATGACAAGACATCAGTTTCCTGTCCGATTAACTTATGCTATGGCAATCAATAAAGCCCAAGGACAATTTGTCAAGTTTGTTAGGATTGATTTGTGGACACCTGTTTTTAGTCATGTACACCTTTATGTGGCACTATCTAGATGCACATCTTCGGATCGTATTACAGTCCTCCTTCCGGAAGATGGGTCGAATTGCACTACAAATATTGTTTACCCAGAAGTTTTGTTATAAGATTCTTACGACAAGTAAATGATATAGTTTAAACAAGTTTATTTCTACTGAATTATGTAATCTTTTCAATATTTCAACTGTTAGTTTTACAATGAGATTCATTCTTTATAGGATTGGAGTGAATTTGTCAACGAGAACGATAGTGTATATACAATGGACCTTTGT
>CAUOFW020005103.1:50361-124325 GCA_963454935.2 Ilex paraguariensis | reverse complement strand
CGGGAGAGACAATTACTTTTTTAGCTGCAGATAAAATGTCTGAAGGTGATGAGCTTGACCGTACCATTAGGAATCGATATCCTAATGAGTACTTAAACTCGCTGAATCCTTCAGGGTTGCCACCGTTTAAATTGGAGTTGAAAGTTGGATGCCCAATAATGTTGTTACGAAATATTGCACCAAAGGATGGACTTTGTAATGGCACGCGATTGATGGTTGTTAGATGTGCCTCAAGGGTAATCGAAGCTCAGATATTAAATGGAGATAAAATTGGCAATTTAGTCTTCATTCCGAGAATATCAATGACACCAACATCTTTGGACTTGCCTTTTCGAATGACAAGACGTCAGTTTCCTGTCCGATTAACTTATGCTATGACAATCAATAAAGCCCAAGGACAATCTGTGAAGTTCGTTGGGATTGATTTGCGGACACCTGTTTTTAGTCATGGACACCTTTATGTGGCACTATCTAGATGCACATCTTCAGATCGTATTACAGTCCTCCTTCCAGAAGATGGGTCGAATTGCACTACAAATATTGTTTACCCAGAAGTTTTGTTATAAGATTCTTACGACAAGTAAATGGTATAGTTTAAACAAATTTATTTCTACTGAATTATGTAATCTTTTCATCATTTCAACTGTTAGTTTTACAATGAGATTCATTCTTTATAGGATTGGAGTGAATTTGTCACCAAGAACGATAGTGTATATACAATGGACCTTTGTGGATGGGGCCGACGTAATCAGGTAAATCTACTTTATGTCACTGTATTAAAATAACTTTACTATTCCTACAATATAAATATTGTGTTACTTTTATTGTTTATGTGAATAATTAGGTGGTTGTGCATTCTCCTCATTGGGCAAAGTGCGTTCGTATTGATACGAGGACATTAAGGATAGTGATGAAGAGAAGGTTTAAAGGGATGAATAAGACATTTAAGAGAGTTAAATGATATGCAATCCATTACCGACCTGTCCACCTTTGACGATGACTAACTCATCACTGACCAAACAATTGTTTAGGTATGAAAATCTCTCTTACTAAGACTCTATATTTCTCTATTTCTCATGTAGACACACAACACACAATACATGCACAAACACAAACACATAACTGTAACCAATCAAACACTCGCAAATCAAACTCACACACCATTATATTGTCACTAATACAGATTTATGATTGAAATCATTAAGCAAATGAACCGTCTGTTGAAATGATACTAAGAAAATTTTATTTGATTGTAAGTCTCTACATTCCTCCATATCTTTTCCTAAATAAATTGATAATTTGTTACAAACTCTCTAAATTCTTACTTATATCAATCTAAATCATTCCCCCCCCCACTACATACAAATGTGTGTGCTCATTTGTTTTTTAGATAATTTAGGGTAATGTAATTAATTATATTGAATCCAACTAACAAAAAAAGTAAGGGGTCTTATGTTTCGGATGTACAATTGTTTTATTTTGACTCACATATTTTAATAATTTTTATATTTCAAATATTTTCAGGTATACATTGAAAGATACTTGGTCTAAGTTGTAAAGAATATAAAGTTGTTTCTCTATTTTGTGCATGTGTGTATTTTTTGTGTTCCGTCTTTTGTAAAGTTAACTAATTATACATAGTTATGATGATTTTGGGTATGGAATGATGGTTGTTTTGGTGGTTTGGGTATGTAGTGATGATTGTGGTGATATGGTGTATTCTGATGATTGTAAGTTTTGTAGACAGGTTTACATTTTTCTAGAGATCTATTTTTAAAGGAAATTCTACAGAAATTTCTTGAAATTAGTAGGGATTAACTTGATGTTTTGGTGGTTGGATATGTGTTGATGATTGAATATGTATTAATTATTGTGTTGGTATGAAAAATTATGATAACGTTATGTCTGATTGTAAGTTATTTGGTAATGATACTTGAAAGTAATATATAACATAAATTACTTATCAATATAGATCCACTATTCACAAAAAATTAATAAAATAAATTTCAAAAATACTACCTTTGGATAATATTAATCTGCATACACAATTTGTACAATCAAAATAATAAAGAATACAAAATTTTGCTTTAGAAAAAAGGACTCACCTCACGAACTTTCATAATATAAACCTCTTCAAAATACTCTTTTACTCCTAGAGATAATTTGCAAAACTCTATTTTTATGGAGAATTAAATGGAGTACCAAAAATATTTTACATTTTTATTTTTTAAGTTAAAAAATATTTTACTTGACTTAGAAATTTAGAATAAGTGAGACTTAATTATTTACTCATTATCTAAACACCCAATTGTTCTCAAACTCAAGCTATTATGTCTCGTTCACTTTGTATTAAAAAATTAAAATTCTATACTGCTCGCATTGATTTAAAAATTAAAGTTACATAACAAAAAAAAAGATCATTCACTCACTCGATGAGATCACTGATGAAAAAAAAAATTTGAATAAAATACTAATATCAAAAGTGTCACTCTAGTTCATCAGTAATGAATTTAAAAATCGTCATTATACAATCCAAAAGACAAATATCCAAATACTAAATAAAATGAATTAAGGTGGGCACAATTTGGGAAAGATATATGTCTAATTTGTTGGGAGATTTGTCTTTGAATTGAAGAGTGAATATGAAAGTAAGGGAGCCGTGAATGAAATGTGTAAACAGAAGAGCATTAATTTGGTATAACTCAAAATAGAAGGTGTCTTAAGTAGGAAAATAAAATTCATCTGTCAATCTAATCCATCGAATCAATATTTTTTAGTTGATCTGAGCCGCAAAAAGTTAGAGATAAGATAGACCCTTAGATATAACTTATCTTTTACTCAGAATTGATCTGAGCCGCAAAAAAATCAAAATAAGTTTTGTGATTCAAACTCAGCTCTACTTTATTATATAGATATACAATTTTTTTAGTTTATTTATAACAAAAAAAAATTTATAATTTTTTGGCCATTTTATAATTTTTGGGGTTCAAGTTATAAATTTTTTTTGGTCAAGTAACACACTTTTTGATCCTAACAAATTTAGGATCAACTCTAAGTTACAATAAAAATTATAAATGACCTTAAAAACTTATAAAAATAACCCACAAAATTTGTAATGGCAGTACGATATTGGATTTTTTTTTTCCACGCTTGTAGCCTTGTCCTAAAAATTTATATCGACATTGATGATCATTTTGAGTTATTTTTACATTTTTCTACTCACTTAAAAAAATAAAATATGAATCATATAAATTATAGAGTGATACAATTTAATTTTTTAAAAATAAATTAAATGATTGATAGTTAATTAATAGGGTAAAGGAGCGATTAGATGGGATATGCTGCAAAATGTGATTAGATAAATTGTTATGTTTTAATTAAATAAATAAAAATTTTAAGAAACAAATAATGGGGGAGGAAATGAGTCTCTCCTCCTTAAATTAATTATAATATTATATGGTATTAGCGACCACTCTACATATTACACTTGATTTACGATTTTCTTCCCCTGTTACCCTTACTCGCATACCCACCATCATCACCATCCCCAGTCCAACCCACATTATTTAAAAATATTCATTTATGTACAAAATTGAATTTTGTTAAAAAATAGAAGTAAAGTAATGTTAGACCCGAATATGCACTGCATAGCATTTTGCATGCATTTGGGGTCTAAAATGTAAATAATAATATCTATGGGATTAAATTATATTGTGATGGAATGAAAGTAAAGTAATTTTAGCTCACGGTTTTTTCCAAGCTTTGGCATGTCTTCTTGGATTCTTTTACACTTGCAGTATAGATTAGAAACAAGGGTGGAGCTAGAAATTTTTAGCAGTCGTGTCAATATATAATTTATTAATAAAATAAAATTCTAATATTAATATTATTTTCACTGAATATTTAATTCTTAACATATTTGTAAATATAATGTCATTAAAATAGTGTCAATTGGAGATGTAAAATGTAAATACAAGCAATGCACGAAAGGGGTCAACAAAAAAATTGACCCTTGGGTGGTTGATCAACTTGTGGACATCTTTCTTATTAATTTCATATAGTAAGTTATGACCCAACTTCAGTCATTCAATTTAGTTATATATCTCAAATTAGCTTAGTTGTTTGATAAGAAAAATAGGAGGGGATAAAAGATACAAAATTGGCAATTAAAGAAATCTTAAAAAGAGTTACGATCGTAAGTTTTATGAGAGAAATTTATATATATATATGTATGTATGTTTTTTATCAATAAAAGAATCTCCTTTAATTCTAAACTATAAAATTATCCCTTAAAATTTGATTACTTTTTTTTCCATTAAGTAAATTAGTTAAATCTGTAAAAAGAAATAAATCTCCAGAATTTTCTGACCTAGCAAAACCAAAAGAAATCAGCTCATGAGTCTATAAAAAATGGACACTCAAGCCCACAGATTTAACCTAGCAAGAGTAAAGTTTTATAGAATATCTGTGCGTATATGCAATCAACATTTGACCAACTTTCAAAAGGTGTTAAGTGGCGGTTACGTAGTGGTCCCCGTGTACTTGTGTTTATCATTTCTTTCGAAAAAAAACTTTCAAAAGGTGTTAAAGGGGACAGCTGGTTGACATTCACGTGATCTTGAAGATCCACTAAACCTGTTCTCTGTGTTGGCACCTTGCTGTACTTTCAAAACAAAATACAACGCGCCAACTCGTCACGAAATCGTCACGCGTCTTCAACCTTCATCCTCCGACCTTCATAAACGTTCACACTCGAGTTTCTGTGAATCACTATAAAAACAAGCTGTGTTCTTAAGGAGTGATTTTATGTGAGTTTTCATTGTGGGGGCAAGCAATCATAAAAGTTTAAAATTTTTAAAATTTCAAATGAAAGATTAATATTTTTTAAATTTAAGTGCGGACAGCTGCCCCATTGTAAATCCGCCCCTGATTAGAAACTTCAATTAGAGATTTGATTTGGTTGAAGATTCACCTCCACACTGGTATGAAACTTTTTTTTCACTTGAAAGTTTATCACTGGTTGTGTCAATTATGCCTTTATATCAACTTTAACTGGTAGAACAAACAGAAGCAAGTCCCTTGTTTGTCGCGTGTGGTTGTCTACATCATGTGTTGTCGTTTATTCTAACGGAAAAAATTGATAAAAAAATTTTAATTGATACGAAATTGATAGATAATAGATTAAATTGAGATAAATGAAAATTTAGTAACAATAAGTGGCAAAATTTAATGATTAATTATGATATTTATCCATTTTTTCTTGTTTAATATTTGTTCAAATTTGGGCTAATTATTATTTTATTTTTGGTTTTCCATGCACATGGGCTTAAAAGAAAATTATTGTGAAAAAGAAGTTTGGTAAATCACCACCAATTTATTGAAGGGCAAAATATAGTTTTAGCCTTCAAATTATGCATTTTGTATCAATTTGGCCCCTAATCTTTTACTTGTGTCAATTTTGTCGATTAAATATTCAATTTGTATCACTTTGATCTAATAAAAAATAATGGTCTAAATTGATGAATGCAGATGGCAACGTGCCTCTCACATAACATCAGTTGGGGGACCATTTTTTAAAATGCAAGGGGCTAATGGGACACAAATTATAACCATTAGGACCAAAATGACAATTCATGTGTGTATTGACTTAATAATGAGATATTGATTTCGCCGTATTTATAATGGATCCTTCATCATACAGAAATGAAACTAAAAGAAGATGATAATAAGCAAAAGGGATCGCCCCAATAGACGCATGTGTTGGATCACACAATATAAACTTGAGGGACCGAAATGACCCTTAAGCAAATGCAAGGGAGATACACATGATTATCTCCGTTATTTAAAATAAACCACTATTTTTTGATTAAACTAAAGTGACACAAGTTCAAATTTAGGATACTAGATTGCAAAATTTAAAGAATAAGGACCAATATAACACATTTAAAGATCATGGGACTAGTGGATGCATTTGGAAACTGACACTGTCCAAAAATGCTAACTATTGAGGCAATCAATTGATTTTGGACTATTTAGATGACAATTTTCAATATGATACGAATCAAACACAAAATTAAAAGAATGTTAAGATTATTATAGGTTTTTTGCATGTGAATGTGCAATGACTTATGGCACATTTTGGGCAAATTTCTTTGATTAGGGCCTCAAAAACATGTTTTTGTCTTTTTTTGGTAATTTTTTTGATGTTGAATAGTTTCACCATCTTAAGTCATCAGAATTAATTGTCATAAATTTCGTCTTGGTGATTAGTAGTTTTTACCCACATGATTAGTTTGGAACTCTCCTTTTTTGGTAAAATCTGTAATAATGGCCTAATTATGTGATTAAGGATAATTAGGCTACATTTTCTTTATTTTCTAATTATTTTATGGGTTTTAGTACTATTTATACTCTTGTAAGTCTTAGAGCTCGACAAATTGTGATGAACAATATTACAAAGGAGATTTTTCCCTCTTTTTTTTTCTAATTTTTCTGGTATTCTTAAAAATCAACAGATTAAACACAAATCAATGGTTTAGTTTCATTCTATTTCTCAACCTTTTCTTGTTCTTTAAACATGTATTTTTACACGCTTCCTTGCACTAGAATTCAATAGGAACTCAAAGCTCTACAGAGTCTTAAATGATAGTCTCCGTATGGCTCCAACTAAAATATCAAATGCCAACCTAGTTAGGGATGGTAGTGGACCAAGGCGGAGCGGGGGGCAGGGCGGGTGGAGTAGTCTCCACCCTCGTACCCATTTAAAAAATATTCGTCAATCCCCATTAGCAAAGAAAATTTTAATCCCCGTTCTCGGTCCACTAGTAAATTTTCATCCTTGTCCCTATTCTTATCCTCGCCATTGTTGTCGCCCATAACAATTAATTTCTATGATTTTAAGAAAAAAAAAATCATAAAACCTCACAAATAGATTTGTAAGAAGGATAAAAATTCATTATATATAAATAGATCAAACATAAAAACTCACAGAAACAATATGTATAACAAATGTGTGTTTTACTTAATTATTTTATTTGTTATATATTTATTACAAGTTTAGCGGGGCAGAGGAAGGGCGGGGATGAGTTTCAGTTCATCCCCCCCTCTATTCCCGTATGGGTTTATAAGTGTGCGGTGTATGTAATTCTTTTTTTATAATTAACTTGCTTAAACGTTAGATCTTTTACTGACTTAAGCGTCGAAGTGTCTTTGATCGGTTAAATTCTGATCTATGACAGTTTTTGGCTTTTACAGAGATAGGTGTATCTTGTTCATTGCATTTAAACTAGATTGTTCCATTTGCATATCATCAATCAAAGGTGAGATTCTAACAACACCCAGCATGGTGTCAAAGACAATGTGTCTTATAAAGAAGGAATTTGTCTAATGACACCGAGACAAATACTTGGGTCCAATGATACATCATAACATTATTTGATATGTGCAAAAAGACACATTAGATGTTTGAACTTCTGATGAATGCTATGAATTCATACTAGTTTATTATTAATGGGAAAAAGATAATACATCATAACAGTTATCTTAAAAACATCAACTACATTGAAGGAAAAGAAAAGAATGTCGATGTGGACAACATAGAAGTGCACATAACAAAAAAGCAGACATTGTCACCTTTAGGTTGAATCTGAGAATTCTTTCCTTGAACACCACGCAGAAGGCTTACATAGGCATCCACCTTACTCTTACAAAATCTGGGCTACTAAGATTCAGCCTCTTTGCCCCCTCTTTTTCTTCCTTCTCTTTTGTTGACATCTTGCAAAAGTTTCCACAAACCATCATGTTTATTAGCGGTCAGAATGTGCCCAATCACCAACCCAACTAGTAGTCCACTTCCATATCCCATGCATATGAAACTCAATCAAATTTACTTGGGAAGTCTGAATTATCATTTTTGAAGGTTAAATGTGGTGGTGATGGTGGTGCCTCAGAACTTCCACATTTCTTTGACAAAGGATCTCCTCACAGGTCTAGATTACCTTCAAATGAAGTGTTCTCAAAAGTACCAAATTCATTGCCTTTTTGGTATTGGCCCTGTGAGATGGGTATGAGAGACATTTAAGAATGAAAGGATGTCAGTTGTGTTAGTTGTTGAGGAATTCCTCTTGAGGGCTCATTCTGTGAAAGGTCCAATGCTTGAAGCTCTAAAAGATTTCCCAAGGATGATGGAATGATGCCTATGAGATCATTATTGGAAAGGCTAAGAAACTAAAGCCCCTTGAGATTTCCAATGGATTTTGGAATCTCCCCATTGAATTTGTTGTTTGAGAAATCAATGGCTGTGAAGGTGGTTATGAAGTTGGTATAAAACATTTCACAGCCTTTGGTTTTCATTGTCATCGAAAATTTGAAGATGATAATAACTATAATTTTTGGCACTTCATACATTTTATTTCTTTGCAAATTTAAGGACTGACCAACTTCACGAATTCTTGAGGCATCCAATTTTGGATGAATTTTGATGGCAAATCACCAATTAAACCATTGTATGAGTGGTCAATGATAAGCAACTTGGGGGAATTAGAATTTAACATGTGACCTACTATGCTACTACAAAACTGATTAGATCTAAAGAGGAGAATCTTCAAATCCATAAGATGTCCTAGCCAAAAAGGGAAAACACCTTGAATTTGATTGTTTCCGAGATTAAGGAGCTCTAACATTGTGCAATTGTCAAAGATCTTGGCACTAACCCCTCTAATTTATTTTTACTTAAATCAAGGAGTCTCAAATTGTTTCCTTTGGTGAATGGCCAAGGAATGGTTCCATAAAAGTTGTTGCTCCCTAAATTCAACACTATTAGGGAATCACTAAAATGGCTTAAACATTGAGGAATTCTTCCACTCAAGTTATTATTTGACAAATCAAGGTGTGAAAGAGAGCTTGCATTGCATAATATCTGTGAAATTTCTCCATCTAGTGAATTGTTTGTGATGTCATACAGGATGATGTAGAATGCTGGAATGGGCAAAGATCCTTGCAAGTGGTTAGAACTAAGTTCAAAACCTCATAAACTCTCCCATGGAAGGACAGCTGGAAGTTGCTCAAATCCGGTTAGAAAGTTGGAAGTTAAGGACATAATTTGCAAAGTTTTTTGCCCTACATTCCATATCCATTTCAGGACCTGACCACGAATTTTGTTGCCAGAAATATCTAGAAACACCAATTCATCTTGATATTGTAAAAACTCCGGGAATTCATTGAAATTGCATTCACTGGGTCCTAAAATCTGGAACTTCGGAAGAGTAACATTAACAATGCTAACGATGAGCACTGATAATTTATTCCTTGACAATTGCAACAAACTAAGATCTTGAGCTTAAGAAACATGTCTATTTCTACCATCCCACTCGATTGTGTTCTAGATTAAAGACTCTTAAGTTATTGAGTCTAAAAATTGATTGTGTTCTAGATTAAAGAATCCTAAGTTATTAAATACTACTCTACGTTATTGTCACCAAAACGTAGAGTAGTTAATTGGGTGAGGTTACCTAGCCAAAACAGAATCTCACCATTTAACTGATTCTGGTAAAACTCTAATCTAGTTAGTTGAGTCAGGTTCTGAAGACAAGTTGGGATGTCACCATTCAAATTGTTACCTACAAGGGACAACCAAGTGAGCTTTGTGTGCTTACAAACCCAAGTTAAGGTGTTGCTACTAAAGATGTTATTTGAAAGAAAGAGAACATTGAGTTGGTTAAGGTTGAATGAAGGTGGGATCAGACATGTAAAATAGTTAGACGAAAGATCAAGAATGACAGACTGGTTCATGTTACCAAGAGATAAAGGAATTGAGCTTGTGAAATCACATTCATAGAGTACCAACCAAATCAAGGACTTAAGATTTGCAATGAATCAGGTAATTTACCAGAGAAACTTGTGCCACCAAGTTCCAAATGTTTAAGGGGACTACTTTGATTGAATTCAAGCAAAGAACCAGTGAGATTTTGATTTAAACTCATTCTAAGAGCTTGTAACTTTGGAAAATGGAATATATCTACTAGGAATTCACCATATAACCCACAATCTTTGAGAATAAAAGATTTAAGATATGATAAATTAGTCAAGATACTAGGTACTTGAGAAGATATATTTACATTGGACAGGGAAAGCTCTTTTAGGCCAGTTAGCTTTTGAATGAGACTCCTCAAATTTGGTTTTTCAAGTTTCAATAGACTTTTAGAAGACAAGGGGTTGATATTATCAGACAGATCAAGGGAAGACAATTTGAACAGATCCAAAGTTTCTAGTGGGATTTGACCAAAAAATACAGATTGAGACAAGTTGAGACTAGTTAAACTAGGAAGATGGCCAATTGCAGATGAAATTTGGGAGTAATTGAAATTATTATCTGCAAGGTTAAGCCATTGAAGGCGAGAAAGGTTAAAGAGGCTGCTGCTGGAATTAATGGATCCGTAGAGAAGACTGTTGCTAAGGTCAAGGCCAATCACATGACCAGAGTCCTCATCGCACTCATTCCCATCCCACAAACAACAATCATCAATACTATTTCCATGGAACCTACAAGAATCAGTCTTTGGATAAGCAAAAGGATCTTTGTAAGCACTCTTGTGAATTGATACACTTTGCTTGAACTGCAACAAGTCTAATCTCTCATTCTCATGACATAGTTGCTACGCAGAAGAGGAACAATTAGTCAATAGAATGTGATGAGAACTCAAGAGATTGAGGAGAAAGTGCACGAACATAAAATAGATAGAAAGACAATGCCATATTCTCTAACTTTGGAACAATTGGGTGAGCAATTCTAGAGAGCTTTTGAGCTTATTTATATAGGAGTTGTGTCTCAAAAAATGCATAACTGCAGAGAAAAAGGGCCCACATTTAATGCAATTTGTATTGATATGCATAGATTAGTTTTTATATGCAACAAAATCCGTCCCCCTCGCCTTTTTTGTTATTGGAGTTACTCCAGTTGCCTCTTTTAAGTCAAGCCATCCTCATACCTATAAACAAAAATAAACAAAATATAAAAGGGTGATAGGACCTGTTTTTCAAATTTCATCACAGAATCCTCTAAGACATGATGTAGGTAATTATGAGTCGTTCCCGTTTAAATCTCAAAAAACACAGGCCCTCTAACTCAAAAATTTCAGTTTATAATAGATGTTTTCCAATGATCCAGATATTTTTCATGACAATATTGCAATTACGAATTATCTTGGGACTATTCAATCTTTAGGTACCAAGTCTGTTATCAACAAACCAACTGGAATGGCTCAATGGCCCTTATCAAGCCATGAGTGCTCTTATCACACCAAATACTAGATAGTAAAGAAGAACAGTGGTAGACTTCCATAGTGATGGTGATTTTGTAAAACCCGAGAAAATTTGAACTTTTTCCGTTAAAGGGCAAAATAGTATATTGTCACTATTATGCAGATTTAAAATGAATATTTTATAGAGCTCGGATGGAACAACGACTTCACCGTTGAATTCACATCGAGAAATCGAGCTGCCCTGTCAATTTTGTCGAATTCCGAGATAGTCAAAATTTGCAGGTATTTCGAGACGATTTGGGTGACGATTGAATTTTAAAGGTCCCCAAAAATGACATTTTTAAAATTTCTTTATAATTGGGTTAAAGTTCCAATAAAATTAATTTGGACTTAAACTGGATTAAAATGAATCGTTTCGGGACGAAAAACAGACCCGGAAGTGATAAACGAGTAGGACGATGTGGACCGCGAAATTAAAAGTATAAATAGGGTGAAATATCTGAAAAATCAGATATTTCCTACCCATTTGCTGGCTGGTTTCAAACGTTGGAGAAAGAGAAGAGAGAAAGAGAGTTTTCAAGTTTTCTACCGCCGATTCTCGAAGTTCTGTCGCTCGAAATTCGTCGGGCCAAGAATTAAAGTCGATTTACGCGACGAGGGCTACGCGTGGGGTACCAAAAACAACAATTTTCACCGAAGATTCAAAGGAAAATTTTTAGAAAATCAAGAACTTGAGTCTTGTTTTGGTGTTTTTGAAGTCTCCATACTTCAAAGAGGTAGGGGTTTTCCTACCTTGGTTCATTTCCTACCTATAGTGTATGTGAAATGTGTAGATTATTAAAGAGTATATATATATATCACTCTCCTATGCATGTGAAATAGATAAAATGGGAATGAAAAAGGGTGTAGAAATGACTTAGGTCAATTTCTAGTTGTATGTGATATGTGGGAATCACTTGTGAAATCCCTTGCAAATTGAATGTGTTAGTAGCATGAGCTATGTATAACATGTGTGTTGTGAATTGTGATTAAATAGAAAATGTTATTTTATGCCTTGAGAAAGTAGGTGTAGAATGGATTTGATTCAAGTCCTACTTTGTTTTGCTATGTGGAAGTACTCGTATAATTTCTTGGATGGAAGTTATATGTGTTTTAATATGTAGTAAAGTGAGTATGTTTAACTCATACATCAGTGTGTGTGTGTGTGTGTTCTTGCTTGTTGGAAACCTAAAGTGAGGGAGATTAAAAGAGAAGGAAGAAAAACCAAGTTTTAGCTCACATTTGATTTGTGGATGCTATTAGTGTAAACTCTTGAAAAATTGGGTTTACATGGATTGTTTTGTGTATTTTAAAATTTTTCTACCATAGTTGGTTGGATGGAAAAATGGTAGGCATATGGAACTATGGTTCTAGTTTAAAATTGATGGTTTAGTTAAAAAGGGGTATTGAGGATGAGTGGCATGACTTGAGATAAATTATCTTGTTGAATGCACATTAGTGTATGTTAAGTGTGGGAAAAAGGTGCTTAAATGTGCTAAATAAATCTTGTAAGAAATGATTTGCAATGGATATAGAAATTGGGTGAAGAAAAGTCGGTACACTTTTCTGCTCCGGACCAGTTGCTGTAGAATCGTCATAACTATTGATCCAACCATTGGATTGAGCAGAAATGTTGATACAATATAGAAGACATCTAGATCTACAACTTTTGGGTTTTGAACATTTCCAGATTATGAGTGGATCATGGTCAAAAATGGAGAAAAACAGAAGTATTTCCACCAGAGGGAGCTAGTGCTGGTGCCTTTGTTACCAAACACCAATACTTCTTTGATTTCTTAACTTCTAAGCCTCCAAATCCTCATGTAATGTGGCCATACCTTCACCACACATCCAAGATAGTTGCAAGGTTCTAAAATACTTGATTTATGCTATAAATACTTGCAACATGCAAATATCAACATTATTCATAATTTCGGCTCACTCTAAGTATTTACATGCAAAAGTTGAGTTAAAATGCATGTAATGAGGCCTTCAAATATGCAATATTTTGCACTCATCACTATGTGTTCTTTGGTTTCAAATGATATATATCGAGGTGTATTAGACCTCGATTGGTTTAAATGATTAAAGGATCACGAGTTATACGTGTGAGTTAAAATGCCAGACAAAAGGGATATTATTGACGTGATGTCGGTTTGTGTGACATTCATGGATCTTTCCATGGGTTGACGGGTGGTCAACGGTAGAAATCACTTAATATGATTTCTTGAGTTATACGATGAATATGAGTGAATTATGTGATTACATGATTGGTGTCTTGAAGGTGTTTGATAAAATACCTTGAATGATTGAAGTTGTGTTTGATGAATTAACATGCTTGAAAAATGTGGTAAAGTGAAATCATATTCGTATGATGTGATTTACAACTTGGAAGGTTATGTTGATGTATGCTTAATGATATGTTAGTATTATGATGATCATGGAATTTATATGTTTGGATATAATTGATCATGGGATATGTTTATAATGTTCATATGACATTCATTACATATTGAACATTGTGGTAGTTCGCAATGATGCATTATATTGCATATGCATAGGGTAAACACATCCATAAGCTTGAGTGTGGGTGTGTGGGTGCATGATTGATCAAACATCATCCTTGGTGGTTGGTGGTGGGGTCAAAAAAGTGGGATGGAACATCCTATTGAGTTGCACAGTTGCATTCATGAGAAAACTTGTGTCGGGTATAGCAAGTAGGGCTAGACTCCCCCTCGGGTGAAAAACCCGACCACTTGGTTCATACACTTCCTGACAGTGAAATTCCAGAAAAGTGTATTTGGTCTACAGAATCTGTGGTGCGATTCTAAAACTCCGCTACCCAACAAAGACACAAGATTTTATTGTACAAAACACCCATTCAATGGGTAACATCCATCAATGACTTGGTTTTACAAGAAAAACATAACTTTATTTCAAACGGTCATTGGATGTATTTTCTTCAATTGACAGGTTCATTATACAAGTGTATCGCATTGTGTGGTGGGAGTCGGTGTGGACTCGGGATTAGGTGCATGATTAAGTCTCATCTCATTTCATGACATGACATGACATTATCATTTTCTAACATTGAATTGTTTATTATTGTTGGAGTAGATATTGTGGTGGCTTGTTGCATGTGCACATTTCATATGCACTTAGGATGGGGAGTAGCCTCTGTAGGAAGTATTCTACTGTGCGTTGACTCACCCTATATGAGAAACATTTCAGGTGTGGGGTGCATACCGGCAGAGGACTCTTATTCAGGGCCTCAAGGGTGAAGAGGAGCCGACATATGGCCTTTAACCATAACTGTTTTGTATACTTTTGTTAAAACTACGTTTTGGCATGTTATATTTGTAAAGGAATTATAATTTTGAACTTGTATTAACTATGTTTAATTCATAAACTCATGATGTGAAAGTATGGATAATTGGACCCGGTGTGGTCAATGTTTTCTTATAAATGGATCCGGTGTGGTCAACATTTGTATATGGGACCTCGGATGGGTCATGTGATGGTACGGTGCACAGGTTGTGTTTTGGGTAGAGTTTCCCCATACAAAGGAGACTCTGCCCGATTTTGTTAAATTATGAATCCCGATAAATGGGACACAACGGTGTGGTATCGAGTTATACGATATCCATAGGCATTTTGCGGGTTGATGGGTGATCAACGGGACCCCCGGATTTTGGGGTGTCACAAATTTAATCTCCAAGGAGTTCATTAACAACAAAGAAAACGATGCAGCATGTAAGACTACATGGTGAACAAAGATAGCAAGAATCGGAGCATTAATTAGGACTAACTTCAAAAACGGTATCAAAAAAGGTTTATGACCCCATTCTAGAATGCTCTTAGCGAGTTTCACAAAATTGACTGCATTCCCATCATTCTGGACTTTTTTAAATAAAAAAATGTCATGTGCATGAACATAAATTATGTCGAAAGGAGGCACCATTTTGTTAATTTTTGGAACTTTTACACATCTGCTTGCTTGACACACAATAAAGGAGAATATAAGGGAATAGACCATAACATTCCTATATTAGTCTACAATTTTCTTCTCTTCTTTCCCTTTTCAAAAATTTCTTTCATTTCTCTTCCCTTCCCTCCAAATCGAACATATACACACGAATATCTTTTCAGCTTACCCACTTGGTGAACTTTTTTTGACTTCTTTCAATCTGCACATCTGATTTTTAACTAAGTAAAAGTGGGACTAAAAGAACAACCATCTCCTTTTTTTTTCATTAAGTAAACCATGTCAGCACCACATCATTTGCTCTATATCTTTTGTTTTATTATTTAGTTAGTCTAGCATTACTCTCTTTAAAGTAAAAATAGCATAACTTTGTACATATCATACATTAAAATTGATAGGTTTACCATGGAGGTGGTATTGATGTTGATCATGGTGGTGGTGAAGCCAGTGGATAGCTGATGATGGTACAGAATGGTTGTTGGGATGGGGTTGCAGCAACAATTAATGCTGAGATTTTGGTGGTGGTGTTGGTAGAGGGATGGTGGAGGCGGTGGTGGTAGATGGAGTAGTTCAGGTTGGGTAGTGCAAGAAAAGGTAAAATTAGAAAGCTAACAAGTTTCAATCTTCTAACTCCTTATAATCATCAAAGAATTTGATCAAATTTAGTGTTTATATTTTAGTACATATGTGAAGTGGAGTGGAGTGAAGTGGGTGCGGAGTCGTACATCAATGAAAACTTTGAACCTTCATTGTACAATGCGTTTTAAAACTGTGTGGGCCTAACCCAAAATGGACAATATTGTGCAATGCGGGTCCGAGGACCTACAAGTGTATCAGAACAATTGACCCTCATGGTGTGGAGGCCACCTAAGGTTGTGCATCCCTCAGTGCACTCTGATTTGGCACGGTAATGATGTGGGATGATCGTAGCTAGTGTGGTGGAATCCCTTAAAAGCTCATATCACTTGGGTTGGGGCAAGACCCAAACAAGGACATATGGCTTAAGGAGATAGATTTTCATAACTTAATTTCACATCGACTAGTGAAGTGGATATGGAGTGGTACATAAGTGTGAGCTTTGTACCTTAATTGTACAACACATTTTAAAGTCATGTAGACCTAACTCAAAGTGGACAATATTGTACAATACGGGTCTGGGACGCTACAATATACCACAAATTTTTTTGATTAAAACATTCAACCTTCAATTTGCAATTCTTAATTTTCATTTTTAACAAACAACACCTAAGTCTATAGATTCTTCGCTTGTTTGGTTATTAATATTTGAGTAAATACCATAAATACTCATTTAACTTTGAAAAGAGTTGGGATTTACCTCTTGAAGTTTATTTTTTCTTCTTAATTTTGTCCGGGAACTCTTTAAATCGTAGGAATTTATTCCTTTCATTTAGTTTCGGAACTAAACCACGCATAAAAAATAATAAAAAAACATATAAGTATATGGGCTAAGTTGAAACAAGTGCTTGGGGGTTTTCAATATGTTTTAACGGGAAATTGGATCGATAGAGTTGATTCTTACCACTCTAAGAATGCGATTATAAATTTGAAAAAAAAATGATATTCTTGGGAAAAACTAAACTAATATAAATGTTCTAGAATGGAAGGACAATGAAGATCTTTTATATGGAAGGCATTGGCCTCCCAACTATACCCCATCATTCTCTATCTCACAGTGCGGCTTTAATGTCATGTTTCACATCTGAACATGGTTATTAGCTTCACACTATTCAAATTACAAAAATTCAATTACAAGGTGGATAGAAAATTGTCTCTTTGTCTACCTAAAAAGCAGTGTGATTTTGTAGTTAAGACGGGTAATATGAGAAATTCAATGGTGAAATGGTTGAAGTGAGATTAGACTTGTAGGTTAAAAATGCGAAGTATAATTACCCTCTAGAAAATGTGGAAGTGACCCCCATGAAATGTTGTTCTTGTTCATAAGCATAGATTAGCTTCTGCATGCAACAAAATAGGTCCCCCTTGCTTTCTTAGTCATCAAACTCACTCCAGATCCAACTCTAAGTCAAGTGATCCTTGTGGCATAATGTCTTTCTCTCGGGAAAAATTTGCAATCAATCTTGATAGTTTCCTTGAGAGAATTTTCATTACAAATAATATTCGGATAATTAAACTTATGCATACCAAGTTTTTAATACCAACCATAGAATAGTTGGAAAGATGACTGATATGCGCCCTAGCAAACTATGGCGTGTGGTCTTTTGGCCTGTTAGTGGGTACTATTATACCTTGTCATGCCGAGTTAGTCAATGGGTAGCATAGTGTCGGATTTGTATTTTGTCAAAATTTATTCAACCTATAACTAGCTCATTTATAATCTTATATAACCGGTTTACTGTTCTATTGAGTATGTGCCTCGTATACGTCCTGCTTGGTGGGTTTATGTCATACTTGGTTGGGATTGTATAGATTTATTTATTTAATAGGTTTGATGGATCCCCCATTTTGCCCCCAAAGAATTACCAGGAAATGTAATGTGGATTCATTTGAGACAATCTGTTTCTTACAAAATAAATAAATTTTTTTGTCAATACCAGTGGATCAAAGGCCTTCTTAGGAGTCACAAATGCTCTTCAAAACACACTCAATTAGAAGTAGAAGCAAACTAGCAATAGTATTCCACAGAGACTGGCGCTAGGTATTATGGCAAAATTAATGAGGTTCAAAACAATTGGTTTTTATCCTGGTTAAGAGTCTTTGTTTCCTTTTCAATTGTTTGTGTCGTGAATATTTTGCCTTAGTTTTGAAGTATCTATTGCAAAAGGGAAGATTATATTTTTAGTCCTTAAACTATATGTATTTTATCTCATTTTGGTACCCATTCTTTTAGTTGTGTAACTTTAGTATATGTATAATTTGATAACGAAAAATATCTCTTGACATTTGAGTAAATACACTTTTGATTCTTTTAAGTATCCAAGAAAATTTGAACGAGTGCATGACGATGAACAAATACAATTAATGGTGATTATGTCTTGCTTATCTTAGGCTCTTAGAGAAGGAAGGAAATGGGACAATGGTGCTATCATACAAGACGACTCAAGTCCTACACAATGCTTCCTTCATTGTTGCGTATAAAAGACGATACTTTTTTTTCCATGTCATTGATGCAGCTAAGTCAAGTCATCTCTGCAATTGACTAGGCTTAAACCAATTTCTTTTGAAAGAGAAAAGACACAGAATGGTTCTAGACAAGACCAGTTAGTGAGGCTTGAAAACACAAAAGTAGCTCCATTGGACATAGATGCGCACACTTGATTGCAATATGAATATTGTCAAGTTGTCTTACATTCCACGTGAAGTATGAAACCCGGTGGCGGGGTGTCAAAATATGACATGACCTATTAACACGACACAAAATTAGAAAGTTTGAATCTTACTTAAACCACCTGTTTAGTAAATGAGTGGACCTGACACGACATGACTAATAAACGAATTGGGTATGAGTGATATCCATCAAAAGAAATACATGACATGATTCATTTATATACCAGTTATACACAGTTCATACAAGACACGAACCTGATGTGACATGAATTAATAAATGAATCAGATATGAATGAAGTCATAATCTTATAACCTTATATATATATTGGGATGGTTGTTTTGTCCTATAAGGACTAGAACTTTGACTTTAGCAATCTAAGACACATAGTTATTTGACCATAAGCTTGAAAAAAAGTGGATGTCTTCTTCAGCGGGTTGGTAATTTGAAGTCTAAGACGAAGACGAAGAAGATGAATCCTTTCGTTTGAAAATTTGGGATTTACTCTATTTTGTTTTGAGTTTTCGTTGGAAATATCAATTTCATTGGGAACAAGATTTTGTGAGCACTATTAATTTTGTAATAGTGATATAGTAGACATATGTTCTCTTGTTGCTTGTTATGAAGAATGGTTTTGTAATCTCCAACCTTTGATAGTAAAATCTTGACGTTGAGTTTCGTTCGTGAAGGTAGGCTTACTTATTGAGCCAAACACGTAAATTTGTGTGTTCTTATTTTGTATTGTAGTTCAATTATTATTTTGTTTATGACCTTTGTTTATAACAAATATGAATATAGAATATAGATACAATAATATATATATATATATATATACATATATATATATATATATATATATACATATATGTAATCATACAATAATGTATAAAATGTGAGATACGGCTACAATAAGATACATTGATAATAAACACTTTTCCATATTAGGTATCCTATATTTGATGCTAAAGAATTGCTAGATTTGTTTGCATAAATGTTACTTATTTTTGACTAGGATCTATATAAGAAACTCCATAATTTTATATTAAAAATCCTTATTTCAGTTATTTAATGGCCTCTTCTTTGAACCATATGATATTTAGCCCCTAGTCCTGAAGATACCAAAAAATATTTTCAGAATATTCGAGATGTATTCGGTCTCAATCTGATACATAGAAAGCCATATCTGATGCATTTCCATATTCAATATATACTGATACAAATACTATAGTCTTTTTGTTGTATATCTGCACCACAGCTAGATGGAAAGGTTGTCTTGTTAAAAACTTAGAAGATGCAAAAAAATTTTCTCCAATGAAGATAAATGGTTCATGATAGTGTAAGTCTTCCCCTTTCTTTTTTCTGATGTTTGTGAACTCTAATTTTGATGAAGATAAAGTGGAGGAATCGTCTTTTCCTTATCTATATAAAACCTTAATTAGTTTGTAGAGGGAGTGTCAGACCCCGTATTAAAATTAAAGAAGGATAATATTATCGTAAGAGTTTTTCTAAGATGAATAAAATGAAGGTAGAAACTTAGAACCATTGTTGAAAGATTGATTATTTTGAGTTTCGAACATATTTATGTTTGGGGTAAAGTGAGTTTTGGAGGTGTTTTGGCTTGAGCATGGTGAGTAGGTAAGTTTCTAAATATTTTTAGGTCAAAATAAGGTTTTTATTGAATCTGGAAGGTCGAGAAATTTTGGGAGAGGTAATTGGGGTGTACTAGAAGTTAGGAAGTATTCTAGAGTTAAAATGTATTTTAAATAGAATTTGTGTAGGAAGGAATTTGATACTATCATAGTATTTTAGTCATTACTTTTTACTCCTGGCTCCGATTGAGCTATTTTTTTAGATAGTAGAAACTAAACTTCAAAGGCTACAAAAGCGGATTTTAAAAAAAATTTCCAAATCGACTTCTAAATAGGTGAAAACTGCTTTGAAGGTCAGGGCAGAAAGTTGACACCATCTAGACACCCCAAGCACTGTCCAAATGGTACTCCCTATCCTAAAACTTTATATTTCATCCAAAATAGTGACTTTGCACCATCTAGACACCTAAGCACCGTTAGGATTTTTCTCCATTTTCACCTTATAAATACCATAAGGATGTCCTTTTAGTTGTATTTCATCATTTTTCAACCCTAAGCAACCTTAGAGCGAAAGAGAGAAGAAGAGAAACACCAGATTGAAGAGGGATTCTCACGTTGGAATAGATTAAACACACTAGGTTTACCCATAAACTATGAAATCAAGGTAGGGGTTTCTTCCTAAACTTGTTCATTGAGGTTAGGGTTAATCTATATGTTTGTTTTCATTCTAAATCATATATATATATATAGATATATATATATATATATATATATATATATATATATTATTAAATCATTGTTTCTTGAATTTCTTGCAAATCGTATCATGTCTTGAACGGGGTTATCATTTGATAGCCATAAAAACTCTTGTTCTTATTATCATCAAAGCTCTAGTTTTCTAGAAATATAGGTATTACCCTTGAGATTCTATTGTTCTTGATTTAAAAGCTCTAGTATTTTTTTGGAACAATAAAATTATATTTCTTGATGATCTCTTGCATATTTTCTTGATTTGTTATGTTGGAAAAATATTTATGGAATTATGGTTCTTGGTTTACTTGTGATTTGATGAACTGATTTGGTATTGTATCTCTTGTGTAGATGTTTTGATGAACATGGGTGACCGTTGACTAGGTATTGTAGAGTGGGTAGATACGTTTCTTACTCCAAGTGGGTTTGAAGGTTCCCTATCACTCGTAGTGGGGTTGGTGTCTTGTGAGAACCAAACCACTATTCACTCACAGGTATCGAAGCTGAGGGCTCGTATACTATTCGTGGGTTGGACCTAAAGTTGTTTATCTTTGCAAGGATTGAGTGTGTGTGTGTGGACCAATATATTCTCAATGTGTGTTTTCATACTAAGTCTTACAATATACGTGAGATACACTGTTGGTAATAGTTTGTTATCTGAAAGTTGATTTTACTTCTTCATTTAATTTATTTTTACTATGTAAACTTGAGATCTGATGAATTATTACTGTTTTATTTCAAAAGTTATATATGATATTTTGTAAAATGAGACCGACCTGTTTTATATGCTTTTAAAACCTTGTTCGAGTTGGGGAGGATTTTCTTACAAAGCTTAGTGCTCACCCCCTACAAACCACATCCTTTTCAGATTATGATCTAGAAGAAGAGTTTGGATTAGATGAACAGATAAATTGTGAAGCTTAGATTAATGGTTGGATCCCGAGGTGGATGTTTAGAGTTGCTTTTTTTTTTTTATGTTCTAGATTGAGAGGTTAATTATGAGACAATGTTAAGAATAATGTTGTATTTATTCCGTTGCAAGATAATATTTATTTTTTGGATGTAATTGCCATGATTTGGCGTATTTGTTTTGGGTGATGCTTTAGTTACTATGGATGATGAATGAAATTTCTATTATTTATGGATTTTATTTGTTGCTCTCATGATATGAACAATTATAGATAGTAATGCCTTTAAGGGTGGATGTTGGGGCATTACAGGGAAAGATATACTTTTTTTCTGAGGTCACTATTATGCAAGTTCCTGTATAACTCTCTACAAACTATGTTGGGAAATTACTTCGAGCAAATTTAAATTAGAACAAAAACAAGACTTTGAGGCACGTAAGATCGTTTACTTTAAAGTGATATTTGTCCCCACTCGAAGAGTTTGCTAGAGGGTTATTGACAAATCACTTCCAAGATACAACTAAGTCTTTGGCTAAAAATTTGCAATTAACTGTTTTTATTCTAAGAGAGGGGGAGGGGGGGGGGGAGGAGAAAGATAGGTAATACAAAATTCTAGTATATGTGAATGAAGTCTAGGGCCCTATTTATAGACTTCTTGCTATCTTTTCCCAAAAGTAACAACCCTCCAAATAGATGCATTTTTGTTAAAAGTCATGATCATTCTAAATAGGTGTCTTTGGGTTAATAGTCACAACCTTTTAAATAGATTTTTTTTCCGAATGGTCACATCTCTTCAAATACTGTCTTTCTTAATAGTCACATCTATTCATTTAATAACTTTTCATAATAGTCATAACTATTTAATAAATCAATTATTCAATCAAATAATAAATAAAATTTCAACGACCTAAGGTCTAAGGTTCTATATGGAGTTCATAATAAGCAAGTGTATACTTTATCATGAATCTATCTTCTACATTTTTATCTACACAACTTTTCATGTGAAGCATAGATACATCCACAAGACCAGAATATATGTTTTGAATATGCATCATATACAGCTTGATAAGTATCAGATCGACACAACCAAATACATTTCGAATATTCTAGGAGTGAATAAAAATGACCTCATAAATATAAACAATTGCACGAAGGTGAAGAAATACATTGCTGACACCTAAAATGCCTTAATTACCTTAGGCACTCAGACAAATAAAGAAATGGAAAAATGGTGCTACTATTCTACAGAAGGTCAAATCAACCTTAATTGTTGCTTAGAAAAGTCAATACTATTTTTTTCGCATGTAACTGATGATCCTGAGTCAAGTCGTCTCTGCAACTAATAAGAGATAGATCATGACTAGTTTTTATGGCCTAATTGTGATGTCTTCCAGAAAGCATCAAATGCTGGAGTAAATATTGGGTGTAATTGTGATACCACATCATTATTGACCTGTGGTGTAATCATCCAATAATAAACTTACAAATAGATAAGGTGAACCTCACTTGCATGATTATTAAATGGTATGCGGGTGGTTACTATAATATGTGGGATCCACCTACTTATTTGTTATATTTTTTATTGAATGATGATACAATTTGACAATGATAACGTGGTGTCACCGTTACACACAATATTTTATTCAAATGGTTAGGCTTCACAACTTTGAAGCCAAAAATATGGCTATAGATACAATATAGTAAGGATATGATAAAATTGGTAAAATATATAAAAAAAATAGTGCAAAATTCGGATAAAATTGAACTTTTTATAAAAAAGGGTAAAATGATAATTTGTCGCCAAATTTTTTCTAGAACTTGGATGATAAAATGGACATCACCGTTGGGTTTTTCTTGCAAAATCTAGTTACCTATACAAATTTTGTCAAATTCTGAGATAGTCGAATTTTTAGCTTTTTACAAGGCGATTGGGTCTCCAGTTACTCAAAAATGAAATTTTTAATAAAATTTTGAAAGTTAGAAAATAATTTAAAACAAGTTGAAATAAGAATATTTTGAACTTCAAACGAGACAAAATTTAATCGTTTCAAGGTAAAAATCGAACCCAAGAAAGGAGCACGTGTGGCGTGTTGTGGACCAAGTGTTTGGAGACTATAAAAAGGGAAAGAAAATCAGATTTCTTCCCCTATTCTCTGCTGGAATCATGTTGGAGAAGGAAGAGGGGGAAAAAGAGAGAAAATCTAACTTCTCTCTACAATTTATGCCTCTTCGTCGCTCAAATCAACTCGAGCCAAGTATTAAAGTTGTTCCTCTCGAAGAGGGCTATGCGGCTATACCAAAAAGTGCAGATTTTACCAAAGTTCAATAAATGGAATTTGGAGAAAGTGGAGATTCTAGCTTGTTTTGGGTCTTTGGAGTCTCTTAATGTCATTTTATGCTTCAAGAGCTAGGGTTTCATCCTAATTAGGCTTATTTTCAACCTAAGATGGTGATATGAAATGGGTAGGTTGAGAGAATTATAAATCACTTGCCTATTGTTGTAAAATTGTGAAATTAGGTATTGGAGAGTAGTAAATTAAATTCTAGGATAAATTGATAATTAGAAATTTCTAAGTATGTAATTTCTTGAAAAGGTGTGAATTGTGGGCATGTTATGTGATTATATTGTGCCTTGATGAATTTAGTATGTTTATTGCAAGATTATGTGATAACATGCTTGGGAATTGCATTAATGAAATGTTGATGTATGCTCATGATATATTGACATTTTATGGATTATGGAAATTATATGCTTTAGATATAATTTGACATGAAATGCATTGAAATAGTTCATATGACATTCATAGCATATGGGACATAATATTGTTGTTGCAATGGTACATCACATTACTTATGCACATGGACATCGCATCATGAGGGTGTGTGTGCATGGGTGTCGTCAACACCACACTTGGTGGATGACGAGTGGGCTCGGTGAAGTTGGGTTGATGACCTGGCTGAGTCGCATGGTTTGCACGGTGAATAGGGTTGGGTTTATCAAGAAGGGATAGATGATCCCCTAAGTGTAAGACCCAGTGATTGGGGTATGCATTCCCTTGGTTCGGTCTATGAAGTGTGTGGGTATACACGAAACCCTCGGTGGAAGTCTATAAATTCCATGAGGGTTGGGTTACCCTTGGTGTAAGTCCATGAATACCTACCCCAACCTAGATAGGTAAATGTCATTTGATGTGCAACATAAATGGTGGATTCACACAGTTGGCACTTGAATGTGTTGAGGAGCCGGGAAGGGCTCGGATTGATGTGCATAAGTGAGTCCCATCTCATTTCATGGCACGGCATGACAAATTCCAACATATAGTGCATATTTTGATTGGAATGTTATGCATTGTTGATGGTTTGCATGTAAACATTTTATATGCATTTAGGTTGGGGAGTAGCCTCTTTAGGAGATACTCTATTAAGCGTAGTTCACCCTTTGTGGGAAAACATTTCAGGTGCAGGGTTCACACCAACTGATGGCTCCCAATTCGAGCCTCATGGATGGAGAAAGCTGACTTGTGGCTTTAATGACTCATTTTGTAAAACTTTTATGAAAATTTCATTTTCACGTGTAAATATATGGAAATGATTGTAATAGAACTTGTGTGTATCTTGTTTTATGTGAAAAACCTCATTAAACATGTATTGGATGGTTGTGAAATGGATTTGATGGAATTGGAAATCAGAAACAGGTGAAATAGGCAATTCTGGGCAAAACCTACTAGTAGGTTTTGAGCAAACCTATCGGTAGATGTAGTCCAATAGGAATAACCAACTAGTAGAATGTTAGTAGATCTATGGTAGGAAAATTCCAGTAGCCAAAACCTACCAATAGGTCTTCACATTTTTTTTAGGAATTGAAATCCAGTGCGCCCTCCTACCGGTAGGTTTATGAACACCTACCGGTAATTTTTCTCAAAACTTCAAAATTTTGAACTTTTTCCCTAATTTCTAGGGCACTATTTTCTCTTGATCAAAAGTCTTCTATGTCACAAAAATGACTATAATTTAATGTTTAAAGAACCACGGATGCATGGGGAAGATCCCAATCAAGGAGTTGGTGTTGACGTGATGTCGGGTAGTGTGACAGTCACGGGTGTTTCCGTGGGTTAACAGGTGGTAAACGATTGACAAAGGACACCCTGATATTGGGGGCATCACAGCTTGATATCAGAGCATAGGTATACGATTACCTAAGGCTTGAGGGGCATGGATTTAGACCATTGCATCCATTGTGCACTTCATGTTATGTGTTTTCAATGCTACATGTTATGTGTTATGTGTTATGTGAATTGTATGCATGATTAAATGTATATGGAAAAAGGGACACTAGGGGTTAGAGAACATAACCTTTGGGTCGAAAAACAAATGAACGGGATGGTTCGGGGGCGAGGGTGTCTACTAGTGGTGACATACGCTTTACTAGCGTGACAAGGAGTGAAATCTCAAAGTTTGAATTTGATCCTTATCTTGGGATACTAAGTAAATGCTCTATTGCTACTTGACATGTGTGTAGATGGAAAATAGAGGAAGAGGACGCGACTGAGGTAGTGGGCAAAATAACAACCAAACACCATTGGCCTTTGACCAACAAGCCTTCATGGACGCTATTGGTACTATGGTGGCTACCATTTCACAAGCTAGTGCCAATATGGGCCAAGGAGGCTCAACTAACCTCCAAAAGTTTAAGGCATACAAGCCTCCGACTTTCATGGGAGGGATAGATTCGATGGTGGTCTACTATTGGTTCCAGCAAGTCGACAAGATCTTAGAGGCTATGAAGATCACCTCTGATGCCACTAAGATAAGGCTAGTTGCATTGTAGTTGGAAGGAGAAGCCCAACTATGGTGGGATTGGGCAAAGGCCTCAAAGAACTTGGAGGCAATGGCATGGGTAGAGTTCTGTGAGCTCTTCATTGGCAAATACTTCCCGGCGGCTGTCCAACAAGCTAAAACTTGGGAGTTCTTAGACTTGAGGCAAGAGACTATGCTGGTGATGGAGTACATGGCTAAGTTCACCAAGTTAGCCCGTTTTGCCGACGACTATGTGGCCACTGACTTGGCCAAAGTTAGGAGGTTTGAGGATGGGTTGAAGTTGTCCATCCAGGGTAAAATTGTGGGCCACCGCCTACAAAACTTGGACTCAATGGTCAAGACAACAATGACCATTGAGAGAGAGGTTGATGATGTACAAAACATCTATGAGGTGGGTGCTAAGGACAAAAAGAAGGAGGGCCAATCCTCTTCTTCAAGTTTGGGAAAGAAGTAAAGGACTTCTGCTCCCTAGGGACAACAAGGACAGGGCCGCAGCAATCAAGGCCAAGGCCAAGGTCAATCCTCCCAAGGCTAGGGAAACTTCAAGACCTCGTATCAAGTAGGTCAGAAAACTTGTTATCATTGCCACCAACCGAATCACGTAAGGCGGAATTGTCTTTAGAAGCAGGGATCCCAGAGCTATGAGACATCTCAGTCCCAATCGTCAATGGGGCAGTCACAGACACACTACATCCTTCCCTATCCCACCATGGGCCAGGAAAGTCAGTACCAATTCAAGAGTACTACTCAAGCCCCTACCACTTCACAGGCAGAGACTCCACATTCAGGTCAGATGGGTCAGGGTATGGGCCATGGCTGAGGACAGAGCATGCAAGACGGGACTTCTGGGACCTAGGGGTGTGTCTACGTTATTACATTACAGACTGAGCTGATGGACCAGTCAGTCATTCAAGGTATATTTCTACTCATTTATTTATGGGCTAAGGTGTTATTTGACTCTGGTGCAACGCATTCATTCATTTATGCATCATATGTGGAAGAGTTGGGTCTAGAGGTTGAGACCTTGGAGGAGCCTTTGCATGTGAGTTCTCCCTTAGGAGTTAGGGTGAGTGTTGATCAAATATGTTGGGGTTGTGAGTTAGAGATCTCACAGATTCTACTCACTGTGGACTTCAAGATCATGGACATGTCAGAGTTTGATGTATTCCTTGGGATGGACTGGTTGACGGCACACTGAGTTGTTATCGACTGTGATTGAAAGATGGTCACTACTACACATCGGACGGTGTTTGTTTCAAGTTTCTGGGGAAAAAGCACGATGTTTTGCCTCAAGTAGTGTATGACTCTTGGTGGCACAGATAGTTGATGGGTTGGCTTGCGAGCCTTACTTTGGAAGGTGAGGCAAGACAGGAGTTGGGCCTACCTCGGGTTGTTTGTAAGTACGAGGATATTTTTTCAAAAGAGCTACCAGGATTATCTCCATATAGGGATGTAGATTTCAGCATTGAGTTGCATCTAGGTACATCTCCTATTTCTATGACTCCACATAGGATGATGCCAGCTAAGTTACAAGGACTCAAGGTCCAATTACAAGACTTATTGGACAAGGGCTTTATTAGATCGAACACTTCACCTTGGGGGTGCTCCGGTATTGGTTGTCAAGAAAAAGGACAAGACCCTTCGATTGTGTATAGATTATCGGTAGTTGAACCAGGTCACTATCAAGAATAGGTACCATCTCCTGAGGATTAATGATTTCTTTGATTAGCTGAGGGGAGCACGGGTCTACTTCAAGATAGACCTCTACACGAGCTACCATTAGTCATTCGGCATAGTGATGCCATTCGAATTAACGAATGACCCGGTGGCATTCAAGGATCTCATGCATAGGGTGTTCCAACCCTACATAAATCAATTTGTCAAGGTCTTCGTTGATGACATTTTGATGTACTCCAAGTCTGAGGAGGAGCATGAGGGTCACTTGAGGTTTGTTCTCCAAACCTTGAGGGGCCATCAATTGTACGCTAAGTTCAGCAAGTGTAAATTTTAGCTAACGGAGGTGAAGTTTTTGGGATACGTGGTGTCGACTTCAGATGTATCTGTAGACCCAGATAAGGTCGAGGCAGTAATGAGTTGGGAGAGGCTGAAGTCATTTTTTGAGATACGTAGTTTCTTGGGATTGGCGAGTTATTACAAGAGGTTCATTGAGAACTTTTTTTGACTAGCTGCACCTATGACGAGATTGACCTGGAAGAAGGTCAAGTTTCAGTGGGATGACTCATGTGAGAGTGCATTNGACTTGGCCAAAGTTAGGAGGTTTGAGGATGGGTTGAAGTTGTCCATCCAGGGTAAAATTGTGGGCCACCGCCTACAAAACTTGGACTCAATGGTCAAGACAACAATGACCATTGAGAGAGAGGTTGATGATGTACAAAACATCTATGAGGTGGGTGCTAAGGACAAAAAGAAGGAGGGCCAATCCTCTTCTTCAAGTTTGGGAAAGAAGTAAAGGACTTCTGCTCCCTAGGGACAACAAGGACAGGGCCGCAGCAATCAAGGCCAAGGCCAAGGTCAATCCTCCCAAGGCTAGGGAAACTTCAAGACCTCGTATCAAGTAGGTCAGAAAACTTGTTATCATTGCCACCAACCGAATCACGTAAGGCGGAATTGTCTTTAGAAGCAGGGATCCCAGAGCTATGAGACATCTCAGTCCCAATCGTCAATGGGGCAGTCACAGACACACTACATCCTTCCCTATCCCACCATGGGCCAGGAAAGTCAGTACCAATTCAAGAGTACTACTCAAGCCCCTACCACTTCACAGGCAGAGACTCCACATTCAGGTCAGATGGGTCAGGGTATGGGCCATGGCTGAGGACAGAGCATGCAAGACGGGACTTCTGGGACCTAGGGGTGTGTCTACGTTATTACATTACAGACTGAGCTGATGGACCAGTCAGTCATTCAAGGTATATTTCTACTCATTTATTTATGGGCTAAGGTGTTATTTGACTCTGGTGCAACGCATTCATTCATTTATGCATCATATGTGGAAGAGTTGGGTCTAGAGGTTGAGACCTTGGAGGAGCCTTTGCATGTGAGTTCTCCCTTAGGAGTTAGGGTGAGTGTTGATCAAATATGTTGGGGTTGTGAGTTAGAGATCTCACAGATTCTACTCACTGTGGACTTCAAGATCATGGACATGTCAGAGTTTGATGTATTCCTTGGGATGGACTGGTTGACGGCACACTGAGTTGTTATCGACTGTGATTGAAAGATGGTCACTACTACACATCGGACGGTGTTTGTTTCAAGTTTCTGGGGAAAAAGCACGATGTTTTGCCTCAAGTAGTGTATGACTCTTGGTGGCACNGGTGACATACGCTTTACTAGCGTGACAAGGAGTGAAATCTCAAAGTTTGAATTTGATCCTTATCTTGGGATACTAAGTAAATGCTCTATTGCTACTTGACATGTGTGTAGATGGAAAATAGAGGAAGAGGACGCGACTGAGGTAGTGGGCAAAATAACAACCAAACACCATTGGCCTTTGACCAACAAGCCTTCATGGACGCTATTGGTACTATGGTGGCTACCATTGCACAAGCTAGTGCCAATATGGGCCAAGGAGGCTCAACTAACCTCCAAAAGTTTAAGGCATACAAGCCTCCAATTTTCATGGGAGGGATAGATTCGATGGTGGTCTACTATTGGTTCCAGCAAGTCGACAAGATCTTAGAGGCTATGAAGATCACCTCTGATGCCACTAAGATAAGGCTAGTTGCATTGTAGTTGGAAGGAGAAACCCAACTATGGTGGGATTGGGCAAAGGCCTCAAAGAACTTGGAGGCAATGGCATGGGCAGAGTTCTGTGAGCTCTTCATTGGCAAATACTTCCCGGCGGCTGTCCAACAAGCTAAAACTTGGGAGTTCTTAGACTTAAGGCAAGAGACTATGCTGGTGATGGAGTACATGGCTAAGTTCACCGAGTTAGCCCGTTTTGTCGACGACTATGTGGCCACTAACTTGGCCAAAGTTAGGAGGTTTGAGGATGGGTTGAAGTTGTCCATCCAGGGTAAAATTGTGGGCCACCGCCTACAAAACTTGGACTCAATGGTCAAGACAACAATGACCATTGAGAGAAAGGTTGATGATGTACAAAGCATCTATGAGGTGGGTGCTAAGGACAAAAAGAAGGAGGGTCAATCCTCTTCTTCAAGTTTGGGAAAGAAGTAAAGGACTTCTGCTCCCCAGGGACAACAAGGACAGGGCCGCAGCAATCAAGGCCAAGGCCAAGGTCAATCCTCCCAAGGCTAGTGAAACTTCAAGACCTCGTATCAAGTAGGTCAGAAAACTTGTTATCATTGCCACCAACCGAATCACGTAAGGCGGAATTGTCTTTAGAAGCAGGGATCCCAGAGCTATGAGACATCTCAGTCCCAATCGTCAATGGGGCAGTCACAGACACACTACATCCTTCCCTATCCTACCATGGGCCAGGAAAGTCAGTACCAATTCAAGAGTACTACTCAAGCCCCTACCACTTCACGGGCAGAGACTCCGCATTCATGTCAGATGGGTCAGGGTATGGGCCATGGCTGAGGACAGAGCATGCAAGCAGGGACTTCTGGGACCTAGGGGTGTGTCTACGTTATTACATTACAGACTGAGCTGATGGACCAGTCAGTCATTCTGGGTATATTTCTACTCATTTATTTATGGGCTAAGGTGTTATTTGACTCTAGTGCAACGCATTCATTCATTTATGCATCATATGTGGGAGAGTTGGGCCTAGAGGTTGAGACCTTGGAGGAGCCTTTGCATGTGAGTTCTCCCTTAGGAGTTAGGGTGAGTGTTGATCAAATATGTTGGGGTTGGGGTTGTGAGTTAGAGATCTCACAAATTCTACTCACTGTGGACTTCAAGATCATGGACATGTCAGAGTTTGATGTATTCCTTGGGATGGACTGGTTGACAGCACACTGAGTTATTATCGACTGTGATTGAAAGATGGTCACTACTACACATCGGACAGTGTTTATTTCAAGTTTTTGGGAAAGAAGCACGATGTTTTGCCTCAAGTAGTGTATGACTCTAGGTGGCATAGATAGTTGATGGGTTGGCTTGCGAGCCTTACTTTGGAAGGTGAGGCAAGACAGGAGTTGGGCCTACCTCGGGTTGTTTGTAAGTACGAGGATATTTTTTCAAAAGAGCTACCAAGATTATCTCCATATATGGATGTAGATTTCAGCATTGAGTTGCATCTAGGTACATCTCCTATTTCTATGACTCCACATAGGATGATGCCAGCTGAGTTACAAGGACTCAAGGTCCAATTACAAGACTTATTGGACAAGGGCTTTATTAGATCGAACACTTCACCTTGGGGGTGCTCCGGTATTGGTTGTCAAGAAAAAGGACAAGACCCTTCGATTGTGTATAGATTATCGGTAGTTGAACCAGGTCACTATCAAGAATAGGTACCATCTCCTGAGGATTAATGATTCTTTGATTAGCTGAGGGGAGCACGGGTCTACTTCAAGATAGACCTCTACACGAGCTACCATTAGTCATTCGGCATAGTGATGCCATTCGAATTAACGAATGACCCGGTGGCATTCAAGGATCTCATGCATAGGGTGTTCCAACCCTATATAGATCAATTTGTCATGGTCTTCGTTGATGACATTTTGATGTACTCCAAGTCTGAGGAGGAGCATGAGGGTCATTTGAGGTTTGTTCTCCAGACCTTGAGGGGCTATCAATTGTACGCTAAGTTCAGCAAGTGTAAATTTTAGCTAACGGAGGTGAAGTTTTTGGGATACGTGGTGTCGGCTTCAGATGTATCTGTGGACCCAGATAAGGTCGAGGCAGTAATGAGTTGGGAGAGGCTGAAGTCATTTTTTGAGATACGTAGTTTCTTGGGATTGACGAGTTATTACAAGAGGTTCATTGAGAACTTTTTTTGACTAGCTGCACCTATGACGAGATTGACCTGGAAGAAGGTCAAGTTTCAGTGGGATGACTCATGTGAGAGTGCATTCCAAGAATTGAAGAGGAGGTTTACTTCAACTCCTATTCTGAGACAGAAGTACATAGTGTATTGTGATGCCTCTAAGAATGGAATTGAGTGTGTCTTGATGTAGTGCAAGAGGGTGGTGGCTTATGGTTCACAGCAGTTAAAGAACCACGAGCAGAATTACCCTACGCATGATATGGAATTGGTGGCCATTGTCTTTGCCTTGAAGGCTTGGTGCCACAATTTATACGGAGAGCAGTTTGAGGTGTTTTCAGACCAGAAGAGTCTGAAGAACATCTTTACACAGTGGGATCTCAATATGAGGCAACGCAGGTGAATAAAGTACTTGGAGGACTACTACTTCACTTTGCATTACCATCCTGGTAAGGCAAACATGGTGGCTGATGCACTCACCCAGAAGTTATGGGGAGTTTTGGCTAGCACGACTTCCCAGGAGTGGCAGATGCTCGAAACTGTGGGACAGTTCAAGCTACACTATAAGGGTCAGGCTCAGGTCACTTTAGGGAGTTTGGTGGATACGTCTTCCCTACTGAGCAGAGTGATCGAGTCTTAGGGCAGGACATAGAGATATTATCCATCAAGAACTGGGTACAGACGGGTACAGGTGATGAGGGCTGGACCATTCACGCGGATAGTAGTCTTTGGTACAGGGGAAGGGTTGTAGTTCCCCAGTCTTCGGATTTGAGAGAGGAGATCCTTAGGTAGTTCCATTGCGCCCATTTTTGTTGTGCATCCAGGTAGCATGAAGATATATCATGATCTTTGTCGCCAGTATTATTGAAGTGGGGTGAAGAGGCACGTCGAAGATTTCTTTAGTCGATGTCTCACGTGTCAAGAAGTCAAGGCTGAGCACTAGAGACCAGTTGGGTTGCTCCAGCCTTTGGAGGTGCCTGAGTGGAAGTGGGAGCATTTCATGATGGATTTTGTGATCCAATTTTCACGGACATCCCGAGCCATGACAAGGTGTGGGTGATAGTGGACTGACTTACAAAATCGGCATACTTTTTTGGTTGTGCGAATGACTTTCACACTGGAGGAATTCTACAGGCTGTATATGCGAGGGATTGTCTGGCTACATAGGGTGCCCGTGTCTATAGTATCGGATCGGAACCCCAGGTTTACGACTCACTTTTGGGAGAGCTTCCAGTGGGCTATGGGGATATAGTTGATGATGAGCACAACTTTTCATCCCTAGACAGACGGTCAGTCAAAGAGGACCATCTAGACGCTAGAGGACATGCTACAGGCATGCGTCCTAGATCTCAAGGGTAGCTGGAAAGAGTATTTATCCTTATTGGAGTTCACCTACAACAATAGTTATCAGGCAAGCATACAAATGGCACCCTATGAGGCACTTTATGGGAGGTCATGCCATTCTTTGGTTTGTTGGACGGAGGTTGGAGAGAGATCCTCTATGAGTCTAGATTTGGTTACAGACACCTTAGAGAAGGTGGACCTAATACGGAAGCATTTTCTCACGACTCAGAGTTGGCAAAAGAGCTACGTCGACAGACGGTGACAACCTCTAGAGTTTGGGGTTGGTAATCATGTCTTCTTGAAGGTGACGCCCAAGAGAGGGGTGTCAGGTTCGAGAAGCGGGGAAAGTTGTCACCAAGGTATATTGGGCCCTTCAAGTTACTCGAAAGGGTTTTTACAGTTGCTTGCCGGTTGGTGTTACTGCCAAATCTATCAGGTGTTAACGCGGTGTTCTATATCTCTATGCTCCATAAGTATACTCTAGAGCCGACACATGTGGTGTGGTGGATTGGGGTGAATTGATTGTGGATGTGGATGGAACCTTCAATAAAGGAGCAGTGCGTATCATGGATAGTTGGGAGCAGATTTTGCAAGGCAAAATCGTGAAGCTAGTAAAGGTGTTGTGGCAGCATCGAGGTGTGGAGGAGGTGACATGGGAGCGTGTGGACACCATGCGTACCAGCTATCCGTTCTTGTTTGAGGATGGAGGCACATTCTTATAGTTATTAGCATTATGTGATTGTTGCATATGTATGTGGTTGAATATGTAGGTATGTGTGAATTTCAGGGACGAAATTCTTTTAAGGAGGGAAAAATGTAAAATTTGGGTAAGTTTGAACTTTTTATGAAAGGGAAAAATGGTAATTGCCGCTACATCATGGGTTGAAAACCCAATTTTTTTTAGAAACCCAGATGATGAAACAGACCTCACTATTGGATTCGTATCGTGAAATCTAGTTACCCAGACAAATTGAGTCAAATTTTGAGATAGTCTAATTTTTTACATTTTACGAGGCAGTCGGGTCTCGGGTTATCCAAAAACAAAATTTTTATTAAATTTTTGAAATTTGAAAAATAATTTAAATCAAGTTGAAATAAAAATACTTTGAACTTGAACCAGGACGAAATTTAATCGTTTCGAAACGAAAATCAAACCCAGGAAAGGAGCATGTGTGGCGCGTTCTGGACCAAGTGTTTGAAGACTATAAAAAGGGGAAGGAAATCAGCTTTCTTCCCCTATTCCCTGTTGGGTTCACATTGGAGAAGGAAAAGAGGGAAAAAGAGAGAAAATTCAACTTCTATCTACGATATACGACTCCTCGTCGCTCAAATCAACTTGAGCCAAGTATTAAAGTTGTTCCTCTCGGATAGGGCTACGGGGCTATACCAAAAAGTGCGGGTTTTATCAAAATTCAAGAAACGGAATTTGGAGAAAGTGGAGATTCTAGCTTGTTTTGGGTCTTTGGAGTCTTTTAACGTCATTTTACGTTTCAAGAGGTAGAGTTTCAGCCTAATTAGACTTACTTTCAACCTTGGATGGTAATATGAAATGGGTAGGTTGAGAGAATTATAAATCACTTGCCTATTGTTATAAAATTGATGGAATTAGGTATAAGAGATGAGTAAATTAAATTCTAGGGTGAATCGATAATTAGAAATTGCTAAGTATGTAATTTCTTCAAAAAGCGTGAATTATGGCCATGTTATGTGATTATATTGTGCATTGATGAATTTAATATGTTTATTGCAAGATTATCTGATAACATGCTTGGGAATTGCGTTAATGAAATGTTGATGTATGCTCATGATATATTGGCCTTTGATGGATTATAGAAATTATATGCTTTGGATATAATTTAATATGAAATGTGTTGAAATAGTTCATATGACATTCATAGCATATGGGACATAATATTGTTGTTGCAATGGTACATCACATTGCATATGCACGTAGACATCGCATAATGAAGGTGTGTGTGCATGGGTGTCGGCAACACCACACTTGGTGGATTATGAGTGAGCTCGGGGAAGTTGGGTCGATGACCTAGCTGAGTTGCATGGTTTGCATGGTGAATAGGGTCAGGGTTAGCAAAAAGGGCTAAAAGATCCCTCATGTGCAAGACCTAGTGATTGGGGTACGCACTCTCTTGATTCGGTCCATGAAGTGTGTGGGTGTACGCGCAACCCTTGGTGGAATTCCATAAATTTTGTGTGGGTTGGGTTACCCTTGATATATGTCCATGAATACCCACCCCAATAAATGCCTTTGAAACTTAAACTTCACAATCAATTCTATAGTATTTATTCCTACTATTACAATCTGTATGGCTCATTCTTACGTCATTGCATATATAATAATTACTAAACAATTATATTACTATATTAATATAAACATGTGGGAGTTTACAATCCACTCCCTTAAAGAAAGTTCGTCCCCGAAACTTACTTTGTATAGAGAACAAATGAGGGTACTTCTCTTGCATCTTTAACTCGGGTTCCCTGGTAGCTTCCTCCACCCCATGATGTTGCCACAAGACTTTCACCAGTTGGATTACTTTATTGCGAAGCACCTTCTCCTTGGTATCGAGAATCTCAATCGGTTGTTCTTCATATGTTGCTCCATCTTGAATTTCAATTCCTTCTAAGTCCACGACATGCGTTGTATCGGATTTGCACTTTCTTAACATTGACACATGGAATATGTCATGTATCCCTGACAACTGGGCTGGTAATCGAAGTTGCTATGCTACTTTGCCCACTGTTTTGATCACTTCAAATGGTTTGGTATATCTTGGGGCTAATTTCCCCTTCTTGCTAAATCTAAACACTTCATTCTTGGGTGACACCTTGAGGAACACATAGTTCACCTCTTGGAATTCCAATGGTCTTCTTCTTCTATCCCCATAGCTCTTTTTTTCTACTTTGTTCCATGCGTAGTCTTTTCCTAATTAGTTGAATTTTCTCAATAGTCTCCCAAACAATTTCTAGCCAAAACAGACTACTTTCTCCAGCTTCGAACCAACAAGTTGNGCGTAGTCTTTTCCTAATTAGTTGAATTTTCTCAATAGTCTCCCAAACAATTTCTAGCCAAAACAAACTACTTTCTCCAACTTCGAACCAACAAGTTGGGGACCTACATGGTCTCCCATACAATACCTCATAAGGTGTCATGTCAATGCTAGATTGAAAACTATTGTTATATGCAAATTTCACCAATGGCAAATGATCACTCCAACTTCCCTTGAAGGCCATCACACGAGCTAGTAACGTGTCCTTCAAAATTTCTATCACCCTCTCGAATTGGCCATCCGTTTAATGATGAAAAGCGGCGCAAAAGTGCAACTCTGTCCCCATAGCTCGTTGTAGATTTTGTCAAAATTGCACCACAAAACGAGAATCATGATCCGACACAATAGAGAGTGAAACTCCATGTAATCTAACAATCTCACGAATATAAAGCTGGCTTAAGGTCTCTAAAGTGGCAGTAGCCTTCATACTCAAAAAATGAGCGGACTTAGTGATTCTATCTACAATGACCTAGACGGCATTATGCCCTTGTGACGTCCGTGGTAAACCAGATACGAAATTTATGGTGATGTGATCCCACTTCCACTCTGGGATAGGTAAGGACTGTAGTAATCTTCTGGATTTTTGATGCTCCACCTTCACCTGCTGCCACATCACGCACTTTGCAACGTACTTAGCCATGTCTTGTTTCATCCCTTTCCACCAATATTAACGTTTCATGTCTCTATAAATCTTAGCCATGTCTTCCTTTACTTGGTCATTGTTTGGTACACATAGTCTTCCATAAAACTGTAACTTATCATTATTTATAGACTAGTTCTATACAACCTCATTCATCTCCAATCTACCCCAGATAGTTTCCAACTCTGTATCTAATCGTTGCAACTCCACAATCCTTTTTTGAAGAATTGGTTGACCTATAAGATTAAATAAGCATGGTCGAGCCTTCTATCTATCCACACGTAGATCAAATTCCTCCAAAGCCTCAATCATCTTCCACCTATTAACCACAAGCACATTGATCTCACCCCAAGACTTCCTACTAAGTGCATCTGCTACTACATTAGCCTTCCCTGGATGGTAGTTGAGTGCAAAATCATAATATTCTAGATATTTAATCCACCTTCTTTGCTGAAGATTCAACTCTTTCTGTGTCAATATATACTTGAGGCTCTTATGATCAGAATATACTTGAAACTTTTCTCCATACAAGTAACACCTCCATAACTTAAGAGCAAAAGCCACTGCGGCAAGCTCAAAGTTGTGAGTGAGATAGTTCTGCTTATGAGTCTTTAGTTGTCTCGAGTCATAAGTAACTATATTACCTCCCTGCATTAGCACACGTTCAAAGCCTCATAACGAAGCATCTGTGTAAACATCTTATCCTACCCCACTACTTAGAATAATGAAGACAGGAACTGTTATCAACCTTTCCTTCAAGGTGCAAAAGGCTAGTTCACACCCTTAAGTGCACAAGAATCTTTCTCCCATCTTCGTAAGACGAGTCATTGGCATCATTAGTTTTGAGAACCTTTCCACAAACCTCCGATAGTAGCCTGTTAATCCCAGTAAACTACGTACTTCGGTCACATTCCTCGGTGGTTCCCATTTCATCACACTTCAATCTTTGCGGGGTCAACAGCTACACCTAGTTCTGACACAACATGGCCAACAAATTTCACTTCCATCATCTAGAACTCACATTTACTCCTCTTAGCATATGACTTATGCTCTCTCAAGGTCTAAAGAACTATCAAAATATGGTGTTCATGTTCCCCTTGTGTCCGTGAATAGATTAATATGTCATCAATAAACACAATGACAAATTGATCTAGATATAGTTGGAATATCATGTGCATCAAATCCATAAAGGCTGCAGGAGCATTAGTCAGTCCGAACGGAATTACTGTATATTCGAAATGATCATACAGGGTAAGAAAAGTTGTCTTAGGAATATCCTCCTCCTTGATCTGCAGTTGATGGCACCCTATACAAAGATCAATCTTGGAGTAATACTTAGAACCCCTTAGATGATCGAATAAATCATCAATTCATTGCAATAGATATTTATTCTTCACTGTCACTTGATTCAACCTTCTTTAGTTAGTTTGTGCATAACTGAAGTGTTTCATCATGCTTCTTCACAAAGAGGACCGGGGCTCCCCAAGGTGAAGTGCTTAAATGGATAAACCCAATAGCCAATAGTTGGTCCAACTACTTCCTTTGCTCCTTCAACTCCAAAGGTGTCATTCTATAGGGAGCAATAGATATAAGTTCGATTCCCGGATATAGATCAATTGTAAACTCAATCTCTCTGTGTGGGGGTAACCCGGGTAGTTTATCTGGAAAGACATCCGAAAAATCTGACACTATCAATACTACGTCAGATTGGGATTTATCTCGATCGTCTTCCATGAAGCTGGCTAAGAAACTCAAATTGCTCCCTGCCTTAGCTTTCAAGAATCTATTGCCCATAGTGGGAAATGGGTGGGAAGAATTCCGATCATTAATGAAATTGAAAACTACCCCTCTTGGTACTTAAAATAAAATCCGTTTACGAAAATAATTCATTACCGCATGGAAAGTGGAAAACAAGTTCATCCCAAATATTATGTCATAACCCTTCATGTCTAATGCAACCAAGTCTACAATCAATTCTTGCTCCCCAATTCGAAGCACACAACCTCCAAACCCCCTTCTAGTATCTGATCATTCTCTCGTAGGCATGTCAATACTCAAAGCATGTTCTAGATTCTCAAGTTCTAATCCCAATTTAATAGCATATGTAGTGCATATAAAGGAATGAGTAGCACCAAGATCAAACAAAATTCGGGCCCAAGAATTATAGAGAAGCACAACACCTTTCACAACTGCATTGGAAACATCTTCCTTCAGTTTGGTAAAAGCAAAAACTCTTCCTTGATTGGTATCGCCTAGGGCTATACCTCATAACGGTTTCTACTGTGGTGGCTTATTTGCATTTACCTGTCCTTTCGTCTGGGTATTCTTCTGGGATGGAAAGATCGGACAATGATTCTAAATATGCCCCAAACTTCCACATGCAAAGCAGGCTCGCGGGTCTATTCCTACCTTCTCCAATAAGCCTCCAACTCCTTGAGTTGTTTGAAATCTCTATCCAACTGCCTGGTCATGGCAACGGTATGGTGGCGGCCTCTGCACTCCACTACTGCTAGCACTGCTCCTGATCGAACCTCCCCTCGCAAAGTCTGTCATCTTTGGTTGTCCTCTATGTCTCTCTCCAATGGTGCAGCTCTGTCGACAAGATCCCCATAGTCCTGAATCTTGAAAGCCACAAGCTTCTCCCTAATGGTAAGCCTCAAACCCTACTCAAATCGTTTAGTCCCCTGGCCTCAGTAGAGATGAACTACGTGCCATAGTAGGATAACTCAACAAAGTTTCTCTTATAATCCGCCACTGTCATGCTACGATGTCTTAGAGCCAAGAAATCTGCACTCATTTTGTCCCTGACCGATTTAGGAAAATACTTGTCTTGGAAGATCTAATCAAACTTTTCCCAAGTAAAAGCATCAGTGTTCCTCCTTCTTTTCACTAAATCCCACCAATGATCTGACTCCCCTTCTAGTAGATATGTAGCTAGGCCGATCCGTAGATCCTTGGTAACTCCCATGCTATCACACATTTTCATCACCCAATGAATCCATTTATCTACCTTTAAAAGGTGAGAGCTTCCTTGGAAAGTAGGTGGACGTTGTCTTAAGAATTCTCTAAGAACTATCATCCTTCTATTTTAGGCCCCATTGCTTGGTACAGGAGCTAATGTTTGACACCCCCCGTTGTGGTTGTTGTTTCCATTCTGGTGTTGTACCACAGTGGTTAGCTCCCTTAGGCATTGATAAATGTCATTCATGGCATCGGGAGATGGTGGTGGTGGTGGGTTTGCTTAACCTCCACGACCATGCCCACGCCCACATCCACGTCAACGTTCACAGTCCATCTTGCATATTAATTTATAATTTAGTTTTCATAATGTACTAGACACCCTAAATATCACTTTGATCCAAAGAAAAAGGCTTGTATATGCTTTAAGTCAACAATTCATTCGACCTAGTCCTACCTCTCTAGTGGTAATCTATAACCTATAACTCCCATGTAAGTCCTAATTCCTAGGCTCTGATACCAAACCTATAACACTCTAAAATTCACCTTGGATGACATTATTATCTAAAACCATTCACATCATGAGAGCAACTAATAAAATCCATAAATAAAGTAAATTACATTCATCATACATAATATCTATAACATCATCCAAAAAATATGCCAAACCATGATCATTACATCCAAAAGAATGTGCCAAACTATGACAATTACATCTAAAAATCAAATTTTATCTTGCAAAGGAATAAACAAAATATCATCCACACATTGTCTCAAAATACATCTCCTAGTCTAGGACATACAGAGAACAACTCTAGACATCTCCCTCAGGACTCACGCTTCTATCCAATTGAACTTTCCAAACTACCTGCTTATCAACTCCGATCTCTTCCTCTAAATCGAAATCTATAAATAAATATTGTTTGTAGGGGGTGAACACTAAGCTCTATAGGAAAATCCTTCCAAACTAGAACAAGGTTTAAAAAATATATAAAACCCGTCGGTCTCATTTTACAAATATCATATATGACTATTGAAAGAAATCAATAACAGTTCATCCGATCTAAAGTTTACGCAATATTAATATGTAGAATGAAGAAGTTAAACCAATTTTCAAACTACAAACCATTACAATATCAACCATTTCCAACAATTTCTTTTATCATTCCCAATAATGTACCATTACCCACATTATGTATCTGCAACCACAATGTACCATTAACCACAATGCATATGTATCTCAAGTAGGAAGTAAGACTTCGCATGAGTACACACACTGAGAATATCTTGGCCGAGACACATACACCCAATCCTCGCAAGGATATACAACTTTAGGAAGGGCATATACCGATGTATTGGCACTGAAGATCCAACCTAAGAATAGTATACTAACCCTCAGCCTCAATATCACGTGAGCGAATAGTGGTTTGGTCCTCGCAAGGTGCCAACCCCATTATGAGTGGTAGGGAACCTTCAAACCCATACAGAGTAAGAAACATATCTACTCACTCTACGATATCCAGTCAACGGCCACCCATGTTCATCCAAACATCCACATAAGAGATACAATACCAACCAATTTATCAAATTACAAGTAAATCAAAAATCCCAAATTCCATAGGTATTTTTCCAATAGAGAGATTCAAGAAAAATATGTAAGAGATCATCAATCATATATTTTTATTGTTCAAATAAAGCACTAGAGTTTTGAAATTAAGAATAAAAGAATATCAAGGAGAAAAAATTCATATTTCCCAAAAACTAGAGTTTTGGTATCAAAAACAAGAATTTTAAGGCTATAAAACCATAATTTCATTCAAAACATGGTAAGGTTTGTAAGAACATCAAAGAACAAGGATTCCATAACAATATCTACGACTTAGAGTTAAACCATATATATATACAAGCCCTAGCCTCAATGAACAAGAGTGGGAAGAAACCCCTACCTTGCTTCCTTAGTATTGTGTGAAAAACTAGAGATTTTGATCCGATCCAATGTAAAAATCCCCTTCAATCTTGTGTTTCTCCCTTCTTTCTTATTTTCNGAGATTTTGATCCGATCCAATGTAAAAATCCCCTTCAATCTTGTGTTTCTCCCTTCTTTCTTACTCTGAAAGGCTCTCTAGTGGTTAGAATTGATGAAACTAAGCCTAAGGGGTGTTCCATGGGTATTTATAGTGGAAAAATTGGAGAGAACCCCAAAAACAGGTTTGGGACGTGAAGCCCCTGGTTTGGTGCATCAAGACGCGTGTTTTTTTATTGTTCGGACACGTGTTTCATTGCCTAACTTTCTACCAAAAGCTTCTGGATGCATGTCTATTCTCGTCCAGACATGGGTGACAGTATACCCTCAACTTCCAAATTGATTTGGACCTATTTAGAAATCGATTTAAAAACTTTTCATGAAATACACTTTTGTAGCCCTTAAGTCTAATTTCTACTATCCAAAAATCATATCAATCGGAGTANACAGTATACCCTCAACTTCCAAATTGATTTGGACCTATTTAGAAATCGATTTAAAAAATTTTCATGAAATACACTTTTGTAGCCCTTAAGTCTAATTTCTACTATCCAAAAATCATATCAATCGGAGTTAGGAGTAAAAAGTTACAACTAAAATACTAAGGTAGTGTTAAATTCTTTCCTATCTGAATTTTTTCTAAAATGTGTTTAAACTCCGGGATACTTCCTAACTTCTAATACACCCCATATTACCTCTTTCAAGGTTTCTTGATCTTTCGGATTCAATGAAAATCTTATTTTAACCTAAAAATATTTAGAAACTTACGTAACAACCCCTTCCCAAGCTTAAACGCCTTCAAAACTTAAACTTCACAATCAATTTGTCGCCANTATTACCTCTTTCAAGGTTTCTTGATCTTTCGGATTCAATGAAAATCTTATTTTAACATAAAAATATTTAGAAACTTACGTAACAACCCCTTCCCAAGCTTAAACGCCTTCAAAACTTAAACTTCACAATCAATTTGACGCCATAGTATTTATTCCTACTATTAAAATCTATATGGTTCATTCTTACGTCATTACATATATAATAATTACTAGACAATTATATTACTATATTAATATAAACATGTGGGAGTATAAAATTTTGTTTTTAAAGAAAATGAGATATTTAGTCCCCGTGTTTTCTCCANATTCTTACGTCATTACATATATAATAATTACTAGACAATTATATTACTATATTAATATAAACATGTGGGAGTATACAATTTTGTTTTTAAAGAAAATGAGATATTTAGTCCCCGTGTTTTCTCCAAGTATCCTAGAAATACCAAACATGTATAATTGATGTATCTTTAAGGTATCAACAAATATTTTAAAATAATTCAAGATGTATTTGGCCGTAAAAATTATATATCAAGTCATATTTGAGACACATTTGTATCAATACATGTCATACCCTATCTAACACATTTTCATCTTCGATACGTATGGGGATATAAATATTTTAGTTTTGTTGATGTGTCTATGCTTCACAGCCATCACGAAGTTGTCTAGATAAAAATTTATAATATAAAAAATTGTTACATATGAAGATAAATTATGATTCAGGATAAAGTGAAATATTCCCCTTTCTTTAATGGATGAGCTTTTTTTTGCTTGTTATGAATTTTATGGTCCGTTTGGTTTGATGAAAAAGTGGGAGGATGAAAAATAGGACGGATGAATAAATAATCATTTTTGGTTAGAATGAAAATGTGGAAGAATTTGTCTTTATTCTAACTAACCAAACTCTATGTCTATAATATTAAGAGGAAAAGCAGGAGGAAGGTTAATTATATATGTTCAAAAAAATATTATTTACCTTTATATTCCTTAATATATGCATGTATCATAGTATTTATTAAATATTACGTATACATTAATGTCACGTATAGATACAATGCAATGGAAAAAATACATCTATGCTTTTTAGTTTCTTCTATTTTTTAATCGAAATCAAATACAAAAAAAATTAAATTTTCCTACTTTTCAACCCTTCTAGAAACACAAAGGAGGGAAAAAAATATTTTTTTCCTCTGAAGGATAGAAAATATATCACTCTTACTTTCTCTCTTTCCATATTTTCATCCACCTATTATTTGTAGGGAGGTATACAAAAAATACCTTGAGTTCCAGGTAACTGAAGAATTGCACTTTGATAGTGTTGAATTATCTTTCTTCTGCCACCCAAATGTGGCCAAACTTCCTCCTCTATGTTTAAAAGGCATACATTAATGGGCCATTTTTTGAGATACAATAGGATATGTGTTTATATTAAGAGTATCAAGACAAATAACTTATATTTCAATACACATAATTATCTTTCCTTCCATTTTCTGTCCAACTTTAGAGGGATAAGTTCCGTTTTTTCTTCCTTCCAATTTTTATTCCTAACTAAACATAATTCTGTATTCTATTTTTTGTCCTTTCACTTCTCAATCAACAAGGCAGATGTTCAATGAGAACATGAGTGTGGAGTGAAGAGAAATCACAAGAACTTAAATAGATAGAAAGATAGACACCGTACTATTTATTTGAGTTTTCAAGAGTTATGAACTGAACAAGAATTGTTCACCAACTCAAGAGTTATGAACTAAAAATAAATCCCTAATACCAAGTTGGAAGGTTGACTGCTCCGTGCCCCCAATAAATTACTAAAGTGGTATGGTCTTTCCACCGTAGAATGGAGTCTGCTTTATTCAATTCTGATAGTTCAAAGGCTCTTATCTTAATCATAAATGTTCTTTTCCCATAAACGTCTACAAGGGGAAGAAGAGCAGCACTAGACTAGACTTCCACAGATATATATGGCTAGCATGAGCACCTTTTAATTGTTATCGATGAGGATAAAGTGTCATCCAGTATGAAGGTGACATCTATTGTGAAAATTTTCATATTTTAAATAATTTCAATTTGAATAATACATAGAATATGAATAACAAATCAAATAAATCAGGAAAATTGTCCTATGAGTCTTCGAGACATATAATCAATGTGCGAAGGCAATTTTCTTTTTCTAAGTGAATGTACAATTTGGTAACAATGGCTCCAAGATAACACTCTGATGCTCCAAGATAACCTCAACCAAGAGGTTAAACTCAAGTCGAGCTTGAAATAATTGATGGTTCACTAGAATTCAATCCGAGCATGCCATTGTTTAGAAAANACAATGGCTCCAAGATAACACTCTGATGCTCCAAGATAACCTCAACCAAGAGGTTAAGCTCAAGTCGAGCTTGAAATAATTGATGGTTCACTAGAATTCAATCCGAGCATGCCATTGTTTAGAAAATTTCAACTCGATTAACACCACAGACAAATTGGCCATGAGAGAATTACTTTTTTGTTCCAGAAAAGTTTTATACACCACAATAACAGTATGCTTGATATACTAATTTCATTTTGCTATTTCTAGCTATATATATCCAACATTTATTGAATCACGCACTAATGGAATCACAATAGGAGAACCACTACCACAACTAAAAAAAACGGAAAAGGTGTTGACAAGAGTGCAATGAGTAACAGTAGAAAGAAACCTAACACGAGAGGAGAGTAAAGAAGAATAATAGAAATGAAACACCATGAAATGGAAAAAATATGCAAAATGAGTATCAGCATAGTTAGCCTATCAAAGTGACATATTCAGGAAAGGATCTATGTGTATAAAAACTACCTCTTTACACACGCCATAATAAAACTATGTGTACTTGATGCTTCACGAACTCTATAATAACAAAAATCCTGTATACTGTCTTTCTACGTAAGGGAGACATTTCAATTTTTGTGGTTCTTCTCTAAAGAATGAGACCCATCACACTACTTTCTCATAGGCTAGTTAGTGGATTTAAAGGTCCTATCCAATTTAGAAGAGTTAAGAGAAACTTATCAGACCGAGTTTAAGAGCCCTACGTCGTGGTATTTAAAGCTAAATACTGAGAATGACAAATCATTAGATATTATAATAACAGTGCTTGGAACTAATTTTTTAATTCAATTTGACCATTCATTGTTGTGATTAGAATGACACCGGAACTCATACTATATAGAAAATCCAAAAAAAATTTCAATATTTTTTTTTAATTTCTTTCAATGGTAAATCAATTACCACATTGGATTAACTATTTATAAGTGTGTCCCCTAACCATATAGGTTTGATTTTTTACACTTCAAACAAAATAAACAAAATATATTAAAGAGAATATCACTCATCTTTTGAGAACTTACTTTGATTTTGTTAATGAACTAAATGTACCAGTTAAAATCTAACCCTTATGTGCATAGTGATATATATCTAAATTCACGTATTATGGGAGATGGGGATGAAGTGTCGAATTCGTCTGATCCAAAGATGCCCCAAAATGTAAAGGTACATATAGTGCTAGCAAGAAGAATTCGGGGAAAGATTTTGTCCAATGGTTTGCAAGGAATATGATAGGGAAAAAGTTGAGTAGTGTGATTGTCCACTTTTGTCTATAAGGTTTGGATGGAGAGAAACCAGAGAACTTTTAGAAACTCTTATAAGGATGTCAATACTATTTACAAAGACATTGTAGAGTGTATTAGGCAGAAGCTTAATTTGCACAGAGGGGTGGGGAAGGCTTTCCCAAATTTATTATGGCTCCAAAGGCAACGATCCCTCCCAGATTCGATTTTTGAACTGCCTTGAAGCTGGTGGATTTGCTAATCTGATCATGCATGTTTTTCGCTTGGACTCTTTTGAGGAGCTGGGGATCTTGGTAGTTGGTTGCTTGCTCATGGACTGCTAGTTGGAGAATTCCACTTATGGATTTTGTTCTTGTGATGCCACTTCTTCGTCTAGAAGACCTTTCATCCGTATGCCCCTTCTTAATTTATTTTTGTCCTTTGGATGTCAAATGTCCCTCTTGTTGGTTGCTGGTTTTTATCCGGTGGTGCTGTGAGCTGGTTGCTGATTTTTTGCTGGCGCTTTATTGCTTTGTGTTGTGTTCCATGATGTTGCTGCTTCTGGGTGTTTTTTGTGCATATTGTTTTCCTTTGTTTTGGGATGGAGGATCTTCCTTTCTCCCGTTCAGAAGATCAATTATCCCATTGGATTTTCTTTTGTAAATTGTACATGAACATCTTTCGATTTTTACGATATTCATTTTACTTACCCAAAAATAAAAAAGAATTCGGGGATGATAAAATGTGACAGTTCATCAAAAACGTTTTCGATCTTCCTAGAGCTAAGGTAAAATATTAAAATATATTAAACTGAGCCATTACAATATTATAAAACTAATATAACAGTCAAAACTTATGACAAGTTATAATACCAAATTAGATATCAAAATATAATCTTTAGTATTTAATAGGAGGAGTTTTGAATCTTTTACTAAGAATTTGAATATTAAAGTGGGATACTAGTACATGTATAATGTCAATACCAAGGGTGGCAAATTCTAACACGACTTGAAATTAGCAGATTAGGTTAATCATTTCTCAACACGTACCTATAAATGATATGACATGTTAACACGAATAATAAATGAGTCGGCTTATTGTAAAACAAAAAAAATACAAAATTAACATGATTAACACATTTAACAAGTATTATAAAAATAAATTTTTACTATTCATGCACCACTTGCGTTGCACATGAATAATTTTTATATATAAAATATTAGTAAAAATTTTTTAAGTATATGTGTACCTAAATTAAATGTAAGAAAAAAAGATAAAAATAATTCATTTGATTAGGTTTCAACTTAGAAATCATTAAATAAAATAACAATAATTATTAATATTCTAATCAATGATTTTTTTAAAGGGAAAAATAGTCAATTTAAAAGTTTCATGAATATTAATATTTATACATAGAGAATAGAGAATTAAAAGAAAATGTTAGCGGTAACTTGGAGATTTAAACACTTCAAAATATGATGGTAATTTGGATACTTAACTATAGAAGGATATTGTGATATTTAAAATTATTTATAAGGGTAAAATAGTGAATTTAAAATTTTTCATGCTAAAGTACTTTTATTATTAGTAGTATAGATAGATATTTATTAAGTTAATTTTTAGTTTATAGAAAAAGTATGAGAATAAGTTCAATTAAATTATAATAAAATTTTAGACTTAAATCTGAATGTTAAATATTTTTATTTACGGGTTATAGATCCATACGAACACGATACAATTGCCATTAGCAACAATTGTTGGAAAGTTCATTAGTAGACAGTAGTGAACGAATTGGTGACCCCATTTTGCTTTCATTATCTTAATGTACTATTTACATATTGAAATGCATCTAAATCCCTTGTATAAAATAGTAAGTAAATATGTTTTAATTTTCTAAAGAAAATATTTTTTGCTTAAGAAAATATTATTTAAAAAAACGTTATTAAATGATACATTAGTTTATAGAAACGTATGTAGGAACTGGCTTCATTTCTAGTGCACCGAAGAAGTGTCCTTTGACATTATTCAACTTTTTCTCCTCTTCCAAAAGGTGGCCAAGCTTCCTTCTGTTGTAAAGGGCATACGTGAACACATGCATTGGTGTGGGTTAAGTATGATGGCATTGTGTATATTTGGGCGCAATAAAAACCACATGAAAGAAACTAAATACATACTATGAGTAGGCTTAAAAGCCTAACGTCCATAGAAGAGAGAAAGAGAATGTCCAAGTGTACCACAGAGAAGTGAGCATAATTTACAAAAAGCACATACATTGTCACTTTTAAGCAGTTACAATTATCAAAGCATTAGGCCAAATCTAAAATTTTTTCCCTGAACTTTATTAGAAAACGCCAACTTATGCATTCATTTTCAACTTCAGCCTCTTTGCACCCTCTTCTTCTTCCTTCTTTTCGGTTGCCTCCTTGCAAAAGTTTCCACAAACCATTCATGTTTATGAGTGGTCAGAATGTCCCCGATCACCAACCCAATTACTAGCCCACTTCTATATCCCATGCATATGACAATCCAATCAAACCTACTTGGGAAGATTAAATTGCCAGTCTCAAGGGTTAAAGGTGAAAGCGACAATAGTACCTCAAAACTTCCACAATTCTTTGACAGAGGGCCTCCACACAATTTTGGATTCCCATCAAATGAATTATTCTCAAAAGTATCAAATTGATTCCCTCGTAATATAGCCCCTGCGAGATGGTTATGAGAGATATTCAAGAATTCAAGGAACGTCAACTATGTCAANACATGATTAACACATTTAACAAGTATTATAAAAATAAATTTTTACTATTCATGCACCACTTGCGTTGCACATGAATAATTTTTATATATAAAATATTAGTAAAAATTTTTTAAGTATATGTGTACCTAAATTAAATGTAAGAAAAAAAGATAAAAATAATTCATTTGATTAGGTTTCAACTTAGAAATCATTAAATAAAATAACAATAATTATTAATATTCTAATCAATGATTTTTTTAAAGGGAAAAATAGTCAATTTAAAAGTTTCATGAATATTAATATTTATACATAGAGAATAGAGAATTAAAAGAAAATGTTAGCGGTAACTTGGAGATTTAAACACTTCAAAATATGATGGTAATTTGGATACTTAACTATAGAAGGATATTGTGATATTTAAAATTATTTATAAGGGTAAAATAGTGAATTTAAAATTTTTCATGCTAAAGTACTTTTATTATTAGTAGTATAGATAGATATTTATTAAGTTAATTTTTAGTTTATAGAAAAAGTATGAGAATAAGTTCAATTAAATTATAATAAAATTTTAGACTTAAATCTGAATGTTAAATATTTTTATTTACGGGTTATAGATTAATACGAACACGATACAATTGCCATTAGCAACAATTGTTGGAAAGTTCATTAGTAGACAGTAGTGAACGAATTGGTGACCCCATTTTGCTTTCATTATCTTAATGTACTATTTACATATTGAAATGCATCTAAATCCCTTGTATAAAATAGTAAGTAAATATGTTTTAATTTTCTAAAGAAAATATTTTTTGCTTAAGAAAATATTATTTAAAAAAACGTTATTAAATGATACATTAGTTTATAGAAACGTATGTAGGAACTGGCTTCATTTCTAGTGCACCGAAGAAGTGTCCTTTGACATTATTCAACTTTTTCTCCTCTTCCAAAAGGTGGCCAAGCTTCCTTCTGTTGTAAAGGGCATACGTGAACACATGCATTGGTGTGGGTTAAGTATGATGGCATTGTGTATATTTGGGCGCAATAAAAACCACATGAAAGAAACTAAATACATACTATGAGTAGGCTTAAAAGCCTAACGTCCATAGAAGAGAGAAAGAGAATGTCCAAGTGTACCACAGAGAAGTGAGCATAATTTACAAAAAGCACATACATTGTCACTTTTAAGCAGTTACAATTATCAAAGCATTAGGCCAAATCTAAAATTTTTTCCCTGAACTTTATTAGAAAACGCCAACTTATGCATTCATTTTCAACTTCAGCCTCTTTGCACCCTCTTCTTCTTCCTTCTTTTCGGTTGCCTCCTTGCAAAAGTTTCCACAAACCATTCATGTTTATGAGTGGTCAGAATGTCCCCGATCACCAACCCAATTACTAGCCCACTTCTATATCCCATGCATATGACAATCCAATCAAACCTACTTGGGAAGATTAAATTGCCAGTCTCAAGGGTTAAAAGGTGAAAGCGACAATAGTACCCCAAAACTTCCACAATTCTTTGACAGAGGGCCTCCACACAATTTTGGATTCCCATCAAATGAATTATTCTCAAAAGTATCAAATTGATTCCCTCGTAATATAGCCCCTGCGAGATGGTTATGAGAGATATTCAAGAATTCAAGGAACGTCAACTATGTCAATTGCTAAGGGATTTCTTTTGAGAGCTCATTCTGAGAAAGATCCAAAGCCTAAAGATCCGCTAGGTTCCCTAAGGACACTGGCATGATAGGTATGAAACCATTGTTTGAAAGGTTGAGCAACTGAAATCCCTTGAGATTTCCAATGCATTATGAAATTTCTCCATTGAATTTATTGCTCGAGAAATCAAAGGCTACAATGACCTTCAGGATCTTGGTATAGAAAGTTTCAAGCCCTTTGTTTCTCATTGTCATTGAAAAATTGAAAGTCTCAGATATACTATACTCCACAACTTGGAAATTGTTAATAACCCGCAAATATATAGGTTGGCCACCCTCATTAATTTTTTTCGTGTTCCAACTTTGAAAGTATTTTGATGGAATCTCACTCGTAAAAATGTTGTTGGAAAGGTCAATGATGCACAAATTTGGGAAATCAAAATTCCAGAGGTGACCGATTATGGTTCCATGGAACTGATTAGAAGTTAAAAAAAGAATCTTCAACTTCAAAAGAGTTCCCAACAAATGTCTTGGATTTGATTGTTTCCAACGTCAAGAAACTCTAACATATTGCAATTGGCCAAAGATCTTGGTAATGGCCCATCAAATTGATTTTGATTTAAATCAATAACTCTCAACCTGCTTTTTTTTGTTGCATGCTAAAGGAATGGTGCCATGAAAATTTTTGTTTTGTAAATTCAGCACTGTTAGGAAAACACTAAACCTGCTGAAACATTGGGGAATTTTTCCACTCAGGCTATTATTCGACAAGTCAACGAATTGAAGAAATCTCGCAATTCAGATTAATTGTGGAATTTCTCCAGATAGTCAATTGTTTGCGACTAAATAATAGAAGAAGGAGAATGGTGGAATCAGCACCGATCCTTGCAAGAAGTTATTTCTAAGGTCTAATGTTCGTAAACTCTCTCATGTAAAGATAACCGGAAGTTGCTCAAACCCTGTTAAAAAGTTGAACTGTAAGCTGGAATATACCAGAGTTTTTCGGCCCACATTGCATATCCATTTGAGGATATGACTATGAATTTTGTTGTCATCAAGGAATAACTACTCCAATTCATCTTGATATTGTAGGAATTATGGGAATTCATATAAATTGCAAGTTTCCAATGCTAAAATCGTGAACTTAGGAAGAGTGGTAACAGGATGAGTGGTAACATTGTCACAACAATGATTTAGCACTGACAATTTGTTGTGTGACAATTGAAGAACACTAAGATCTTTGAGCTTTAGAAACATGTTTGTTTCTAATGTCCCACTCAAGTAATTATCATATAGATTAAGTGTTCTAAGATTACTGAGTGTGAAAATTGATTGTGGAATGGAATCAGACCATGGAAATTATTATAGCCCAAGCTTAGATGAGTAAGTTGGGAGACGTTCCCAAGCCTAAATGGAATCCCACCACTCAAATGATACGCTGAAAGGTGTAGTTCAGTTAGTCGAGTGAAGTTCCAAATACAAGAGAAGAAGCTGCCACTGAAGTTATTGTGTGAAAGTGAGAGAGTTGTAAGCTGGGTTAGGTTGGAAAATGAAGGAGGGATTTGGCATGTAAAGTGGTTATGGGAAGCATGACGAGCTTGTTGAGGCTATCAATTGGGAATTCACCATAGAGTCCACAATTGCTAAGGAACAAAGATGTGAGAGATGATAAATTGGCCAAGATATGAGGGACTCGGGAAGATATATTAACCTGAGATAGGGAAAGCTCTTTTAGGCCAGTTAGCTTTTGAACGAGCTTGCTCAGATTGGGGTTTTCAAGTTTTAACAAACTTTTAGAAGACAAGGGGTCGCCATTGAGGGACAAATCAAGGGAAGCTGACTTGGACATATACAAAATTTCTGATGGGATTTCACTAGAAAGTACATATTGGAATAAGTCAAGACCTGTTAAACCAGAAAGGTGGCTAATTGCAGATGGGATTGGGGAGTGATTGAAATCATTGTCAGCAAGGTTAAGCATCTGAAGATGAGCAAGGCTGAAGAGGCTGCTGTGGGAATGTATGGAACCATAGAGAAGACTACTACTGAGGTCTAGGCCATTCACATGACTAAAGTTCTCATCGCACTTAATTCCATCCCACAAACAACAATCAATATCACTGCTATTATTCGCTTGGAGCCCCCAAGAATCAGCCTTTGGATAAGCAGAAGGATTGTCAGAAGCACTCTTGTCAATTGAAAGACTTTGCTTGAACTGCAACAAGGCCAATCTCTCATTCTCATGGCATAGCTGGTGCATAGAAGAGGAACAGTTAGTCAATATAAGATGATGAGAACTCGAGTGTGAGGAGAAAGTGCATGAACACAAACAGATGGAAAGACAATGCCATAATGTCTTTAACTTTTGAACAATTTGATGAGAAATTCGTGAGAGCTTTTGAGCTTATTTATACAGCAGTTGCGTCGAAGAAAATGCATGAAGTGCAGTGAAACAGGGCCCACCTGTTTTGTATCGATATGCCACACCATACATTAGCTTCTGCCCGCAACAAAATATGTCTCTCACCTTTTTAGTCCTTGGAAAAAATAAACATGATATGATTTAGATAATTATGATCGTGAGGTTGCCTTTTAAATTTCAGAATTTTTCGATTTAGATGCTCTTTAATGATCCTGATATTTTATCTAATAAATTCTCAGTGATGTTTTAACCACAGATTCGGCTGAGCCAATCTGTTTCGTTCAACACCGGTGGCTCAAATGCCTTTGTCACAGCCACAAATAAATGTTATTATCACACCAACTTCCTAGATGAGGAAGAAGACCCAGAAGTAGAGACTTCCACAGAGATAGGTACTGCTAAAAATTGTGCCCAAAGTAAAGGTCCAAAACGGTGGTTTAATCTCCAAGGTGGAGGTTTATTCTGCTATGCCTTGCTTGCTTAACTGTACAATTCATGATGCTTGTCCAAGTAAACTCTCCAATACATGATGCTTCTACAATGCCACATTGCGAGCTCATTAATGTAAATGAGAATTGTTGAGTAGTGAACTGAAACAAGGCAAATCTCTCAGTATGATGGCATTCAGGGGTGGAACCAAGAATATTTTTTAGGGTGAGTACTTTAATTACACACTCTAATTTTTTCCCCTCCTAACAAATCACATTATATAATATATTTATATTTATTATATCATATTTGATACACAAAGTCCATTTAACATAAAAAAGGCCAAAAAAAAATGTATATTGTATATCTATTAAAAAAATAACTAATTATTACCATTGTAAAAAAAATAGAGCTAATTGTCATTTTTGTAATTAAAAAATATCAGTTATTTACTAAAAATTCATTAAATTTATTCAATAAATGATATTTTAAATATTATCACTGAGATATTAGCATAGTAAAACTACTAAATTAAAATTTAAGAGCTAAACATAGTAAAAAAATTGAAAATCGATTGTCACAATACTCCAATAGAAAGAGAGCTGATTTTTCATAAAAAATAAAAATAAAAATCAAATGAAGGTCAATTATAAGAACTTTCACTTGCAAAAATTCATAAATAATAAAATTAAGGTCATATGAAAAAAAAAAACCCTTAATACAATAAAAAGTCAAAACAATTGAAATTAAAAAATTATAGGGTGGACACAAGTAAATATATATATATATATATATAATTTTTAGGATACATAAATATAAGTATACATATAATATTTTGAAAAAAAAAAGAATTGAGCATGGGCCCNCAATTGAAAGACTTTGCTTGAACTGCAACAAGGCCAATCTCTCATTCTCATGGCATAGCTGGTGCATAGAAGAGGAACAGTTAGTCAATATAAGATGATGAGAACTCNTTCGCCCATGAATGGCATTTTAGATGCATAGAAGAGTAACACTAGAGTATGAAAAGCAAGTGCATGATCAAACAATATTCAATTTCCAGTGGTGTTACCATTCAATGAGAAAATAACAAATAAGCTAAGTGGATTGTGCACAATTTAATTAGTAACTATCCCTCCATGTAATATAAACGTGTGGTTCACTTTACCTATGTTGTTGTTACTTATTGGAGGGTAAAATTACATGACAGTGATAACGTAATAGAAATATTTACTTCCTAAATAGGTCAAAAGACAATTTTTTTTGTTGTTGTTAAATGAGGCTTTAACTAATCATTAGAGTAAAAACAAACATTAACTATAATATATTGGAATTAATGTTGCTTTTTATGGTTTCGAGTCTATCAGGTTATAGCTTCTGGTGGTAAAATGGAGTAATATTCAAACTATGGTTGCGGTTAAAATCACAACCTCAAAAACCTTTACCATTTAATTTAATCAAAATGTGTCCAATGCACTCAGCTGACTGTTCATGAGTCTGAAGCATTCAAGAGTTCCTTCCATTTGTATGATGATGCCTTCAAGAGGATGAAGAGCAGGGGGAACAAAAAATGGGAATGGAAGAAAGCACATTCTTTAGAGTAAAACTGGCATAACTATTTAGGTTCATCATTTGATTGGTTACTAATTTTAGGGTAAATATCATACATGCTACTGAATGTTAACACGGGTTTCAATTGTGGCGGAGGTGGCATTAATGGTGGTGAGGTGATAGTGGCAGCAATGGTTGTTAGGATGGGGTGATGGCGACAGTGTTTGTTGTAAAAATTTAAGTCTAGAATGCTACAAGTAGAAAATAAACAAGGTAAGAAAACTTATCCATAGAGGCGTGTAGTCACTGTCCTTAAGAATAAATTTATGCCCCTCTGAGTATAAAACCTAGTGTAACAAGTTGTGGCATTCTATCCTCTAAGATTCAACTATCGCTTCTCCACAAGCGTAAACTCGCAAATGTAGAGGTGTCACGAACAACTCTTGATCGTTCCCAAATGAATACCAAGATCTCAAGTAAGAGTATATTTGAAAGTATATCAAAATTTGGTTCTACCAATTTGATAAACAACTCAAGGAAACCCACTATGTATGAAAACCAAATACACAAGAAAATCCACAGGACAGTAGGCTTTCTTTTTCCCTTTTGTACACTTACTCTTCTTAAGTTTGAATAGTAGGCTTTATATAGTATTTGAAAAGTTGCAAAAGATAGTTGGAAAAGAGAGGGATGCATTGGTTGGCATCCAATGGTCAATTGCAAAATTCAACAGTTAATAACCAACGGTCAAAATTTTTGAAAATTTATTTTTCATGTAATATAATTAATTGATGCAATATAAGTAATAAAACAAATAGTCATAACATGTACTGATCAAATCATCCAATAGGTCTAAAAATAATTTTTAAATATTTTATTTTTATTTTATTTTATTTTTTTAACTTATATTTCTATACACATATATTATAAATAAATAAATATATATTATATTTTGAAATATATATTACATACAACAATCCTCCACATATTTCAAAATATAACGTATATACAAAACAACAACTTAGATTTGGGAAAATGAGCATCTAATGCATTGTGGTAGTGTCTTTTGGACTATGAACTATCACTTGGGGAAAACAAGACAGAGCTTACAGAAATCTAGTGAAATATAAAATTTCTATCAACTAGATTTCTTTAGTGTAAACTGACTACACTCATCACCCACATTAGACCCTCTAATCTGAGTTTGTTCATCGTGAGTTAGTGCGAATAGGCCATGCACCTTACCTGGATATTTATAGATGCTTTAGAAAACCTACCCAAGCTCTCATAGGAAGTGGCCCCATTCCCATATCTATATAGGTGAATCCATCAAGTGTATACTGCAACTAGATACACTATCTAATCTAGGCTACGAATTCATTAAGAGATAAATTCAACCTTATACATTGCAGTATATTCACTATCTAAACCATAAGGATGAACTTTAAATATTAATTAAATTATGATAGTGTTACAAATCACCCAATAGTTTGTTATTACTGTAACACCCCTAAAACCGGGGGTCTCGTTAACAACCCTTAAGTTGCGGAAATGTCCGTGAGTGCCGCTTGATCCGACATCACGCTAATATTATCCCATTACCGGAATTTTACATCACACTTAACACTCGTATTCCATTAATTATTTAATTCTATCAAGGTTCAATATACTCAAATATATCTCATTTAAGGTTCATTTGTGTCATTGTAACTAAAGAATGCATAGCTTAAGGCCTTGGAAGAAAAATAAAAAATAAAATAAAATTTTTTTTCAAAATCTGCCAAAGTGTACCGGTACACGTACCGATACGCATGGTTCACTGGATTTCACCGTACCAGTACGCTGTGACTTATGGACCTCGCCGTACCGGTACGTTAAGCCCATTTTCCCCTATTTCACATGTTTTACATTCCAAGTCCATTCCAAACTTAACCAAATTCATCCCAAACATGTATAAAGATGTTTTCTACATTATACATGATCCATACAAGTCTATTACAACCCATTTCATACATTTCATTGATTTACATGAAATTTTATATCAAAACTAAGTTTTTCACAATAATGTTACAAAAACTCACTATTTACACAAAAATGTGTTATACAAGCCACAAGTCGGCTTTCTTCATCCTTGAGGTCTCGTGTGAGGGCCTTCCATCGGCGTATACCCTGCACCTGAAATATTTTTTCATATAGGATGAGCCAACGCCCAGTAAAATATTTTCTACAGGGGCTACTCCCCAACCTAAGTGCATATGCAATGTTCACATGCAACATTTCATAAGCAATAATCATTCCAATCAAGACTAATCAATCTATGTTGAAATTCAATATGTCGTGCCATGATATGAGATGATACCCACTCATTCAATTCAATCCAAGCCCTCACCGACTCCTTTCCCCAATGCAATGCCATGAGTATTAAGACCGGGTTTTCCAACCCTCGCCATTGGTCTCACTCATTCAATGACCATTTTAAGATTTTCCAAGGTTTTTGTAGGGGTGGATGTTTATGGACTCACACCAAGGGTCACCCAACCCACAAGAAATTTACGGACTTCCACCGAGGGTTCCGCATATACCCACACAGTTCATGGATTGTACCAAGGGAGTGCGTACCCCATCACCAGGCCTTGCACCCGAGGGATCTTCTAGCCTTCTTGCTAACCCGAACCCTAATCACCATGTAATCCGTGATACTCGGCCCGGTCTTTGACCAAGCTTACTCGAGCCCACCATTCATCCACCAAGCATAGTGTTGACAAACAACCATGCACACACACCCATAACATGCGATGTCTCCGTGCATGTGCAATGTAATGCACCATTGTTATTTCAATGTCATGTCCACATATAATGAATGTCATATGAGCTAGATTAACAATTATTTGTATATTTCATGTATTTAAACACCAATTTCATCACTATGTCAACATATCAAAGAGCATATTATTAACATTTCATATCCAACCAAAATTCTCAAGCATGTTATCACATAATATATGCCAATAACTCACTTAATTTCACAAGGCATAATATAAATATATAGCATGCCCACATAACACCCATTTTCCATGGAATTACCCAAATAATTATAACCTGCCAATTTCAAGATAGGAATTTAACTTAAATTAGGTCAAATTCACATACCCAATTCACCAATCACCCAATTTCATCAATTTCTCAACCATAGACAAGTGATATATATATATATATATATATATATATATATATATCAATTTACCCATTACATATAACACCCTAGGTTGTAAAATGAACCCAAGTAGGAAGGAACTCTACCTCTTGAAGCGTAAGGAACGACCGTAGGAAGTTCCTAGAACCCACTTCTAGCCCAAATTTCAAACTTCTAAAAATTCTGTATCTTTATCTTCGATAAAACCCGTCATTTTTGGTGTAATCGCGTAGCCCTCGGTGAGAGGAGCAACTTTAATTCTTGGCCTGTGTGGATGTTAGCTCCGTAGCTTCCTAGATCGTTGAGAGAAGGTGGAGAATTCAACTTTTTCTCTCTCTTCTTCTATCGGCTAATGGCTGGAAAAAGAATGGGAAAAAATCTGATTTTTGCCCCTATTTATACTTCTTAATACTTGGCCTACAATCTGCCACACGACCCACTTTTTTTCGGGTCCGTTTTCACTCTGAAACGATTAAATTTTGTCTCGGTTCAAGTTCAAAATAATTTTATTTTAATTTGCCTTAAATTATTTTTCAACTTTTGAAATTTTATCAAAAATCCCGTTTTTGGGTCATCCGAGACTCGACCGCCTTGTAAAACACAAAAAATCTTACTATCTCGCAATTCGATGAAATTTGACAAGGTAACTAGATTTCGCCAGACGAATCCAATGGTGAGGTCTGTTTTGTCATCCGAGATCTAGAAAAATTTAAATTTAGAACCCATATCATAATGGCAAATTACCATTTTACCCTTGTTATAAAAAGTTTAAATTTACCTGGGTTTTACAATTACCCTTATGAACTTACTTCTTGGGATCTCCATTCATGTAAGTTGGGTTACCATCATTTGCGATTTCTCTATAGGCATAAGTCTCATCCCCCTCGATGTCTTACTCACTAGTTTTATTCCTAGTGGTTTTGTCAGAGGATCGGCTAAATTCATCTTTGACCTCACAAAGTCTAGGGATATTATCCCGTCATTAAGCAACTGCCTCACAATATTATGTTTTAAGCGTATATGCCTAATTTTACCATTATAGGTCTTATTCTTTCCCCTTGCTATTGCAGTTTGGCAATCACAATGCATAGACACAGATGGAACTGGCCTCGTCCATAAAGGGATATCCGCTAAGAGGTTTCTTAACCACTCAGCCTCAGTGCCAGCCTTCTCTAAGGCAATAAACTTGGATTCCATAGTTAACCAAGTTGTACACGTCTGATTGGAAGATTTCCAAGACACTGCACCCCCACCAAGGGTGAACACATAACCACTTGTGAATTTCGTCTCATCTGAATCAGAGATCTAGTTAGCATCACTATACCCTTCTAGTACAGTAGAAAATCCACTATATGATAAACCATAATTAGCAGTCTCTTTCAAGTATTTCAACAATCTAGATATAGCATTCCAATGTTCTTTATTAGGGGTATGTGTGTATCTACTTAACCTACCAATAGCATATGCAATATCAGGACGTGTACAATTCATAAGATACGTTAAACTTCCAATTATTTGTGCATAATCATTTTGACACATAGGATCACCTTTATTTTTCTTTAGTTTAATGCTAGCATCATAAGGTGTAGAAACAAGCTTATGATCAAAATGATTAAACTTTCTAAGTATCTTACCTACATAGTGTTATTGAAACAACATCAAACTATTTGGGGTTCTCAAAATTTTAATTCCTAAAATTACATATGCCTCTCCCATATCTTTCATGTCAAACTTAAACATTAAGAACTTTTTAGTATTGATAACAACCTCTAGACTTGTACCCATTATAAACATATCATCAACATATAAGCAAATAATAACACCAAAATTATCACAAAACTTACAATAAACACATCTGTCAGCGTCACTAATTTTGAAACCATTTGACACTAACACATCAAATTTCTCATGCCATTGTTTTAGTGCTTGTTTTAAACCATATAATGATTTAATCAATTTACATACCATATGCTTTTTACTTGGTACAATAGATCCTTCTGGTTGTTCCATTTATATTTCCTCCTCCAAGTCTCCATTCAAGAACACCGTTTTCACATCCATTTGATATATTAATAATTTATATATAGAAGCTATAGCAATCAAAATCCTAATAGATGTTATTCTTGTAACCAAAGAATAAGTATCAAAATAATCAACATCTTTCTTTTGTTTATAATCTTTGGCTACTAGTCGGGTTTTGTTCTTATCAACTGTGCCATAAATTTTCTTTTAAAAATCCATTTGCACCTAATAGGTTTTGCACCAGGAGGTAACTCTACTAATTCCCACGTATGATTAGACATAATGGAATTTAACTCGTCTTTAATTGCTTCTTTCCAAAAATGAGCATCTTGTGACCTAATAGCTTCCTTATATGGTTGTGGGTCATTATCAATTAAAAATGTAAAAAATCCATCTCCTAAATTAGTCTCTTTCCTTACTCTTTTACTCCTTCTTGGTTCAAGTACTTCTTCCCTAGAGGTATCATATTTGGGTTCACTACTAACATGAATTAATTTACTCTTATTTGATACCTTATTTTTCATAGGAAAAATATTCTCAAAGAATTAGAATTTTTTGTCTTAATGATTGTGTTAGGTTCTAAAATGTTATGCTCGCTTCTTATCACTAAAAACCTATATGAAGTACTATTAATCGAATAGCCTATAAAAACACAATCTGAAGTTTTAGAACCTAATTTTCTCTTCTTAGGTTTCGGTAACATAACTTTTGCTAAACATCCCCACACTTTTAAGTATTTTAAGGATGGTGGATGCCCANCATAGTGTTATTGAAACAACATCAAACTATTTGGGGTTCTCAAAATTTTAATTCCTAAAATTACATATGCCTCTCCCATATCTTTCATGTCAAACTTAAACATTAAGAACTTTTTAGTATTGATAACAACCTCTAGACTTGTACCCATTATAAACATATCATCAACATATAAGCAAATAATAACACCAAAATTATCACAAAACTTACAATAAACACATCTGTCAGCGTCACTAATTTTGAAACCATTTGACACTAACACATCAAATTTCTCATGCCATTGTTTTAGTGCTTGTTTTAAACCATATAATGATTTAATCAATTTACATACCATATGCTTTTTACTTGGTACAATAGATCCTTCTGGTTGTTCCATTTATATTTCCTCCTCCAAGTCTCCATTCAAGAACACCGTTTTCACATCCATTTGATATATTAATAATTTATATATAGAAGCTATAGCAATCAAAATCCTAATAGATGATATTCTTGTAACCAAAGAATAAGTATCAAAATAATCAACATCTTTCTTTTGTTTATAATCTTTGGCTACTAGTCGGGCTTTGTTCTTATCAACTGTGCCATCAATTTTCTATTTTCTTTTAAAAATCCATTTGCACCTAATAGGTTTTGCACTAGGAGGTAACTCTACTAATTCCCATGTATGATTAGACATAATGGAATTAACTCGTCTTTAATTGCTTCTTTCCAAAAATGAGCATCTTGTGACCTAATAGCTTCCTTATATGGTTGTGGGTCATTATCAATTAAAAATGTAAAAAATCCATCTCCTAAATTAGTCTCTTTCCTTACTCTTTTACTCCTTCTTGGTTCAAGTACTTCTTCCCTAGAGGTATCATATTTGGGTTCACTACTAACATGAATTAATTTACTCTTATTTGATACCTTATTTTTCATAGGAAAAATATTCTCAAAGAATATAGCATTTTTTGTCTCAATGATTGTGTTAGGTTCTAAAATGTTATGCTCGCTTCTTATCACTAAAAACCAATATGAAGTACTATTAATCGAATAGCCAATAAAAACACAATCTGAAGGTTTAGAACCTAATTTTCTCTTCTTAGGTTTCGGTAACATAACTTTTGCTAAACATCCCCACACTTTTAAATATTTTAAGGATGGTGGATGCCCTACCCAAAGTTCATAAGGAGTTTTTTCTATTTTCTTATGTGGAATTCTATTTTGAATATGGCATGCCGATAGAATAGCTTCTCCCCATAAATTATTCGGCAATCCCAAACTTATTAACATAGAATTCATCATTTCCTTTAAAGTTCTATTTTCCCTTTCGGCTACACCATTAGATTTGGGTGAGTATGGAGGAGTAACTTCATGTATAATACCATGTTGCTCACAATAGTTATTAAAAGGATTAGATTCATATTCTCCTTCCCTATCAGTCCTCAACCTTTTTATTTTCCTATTCAATTGATAAACATTTCACTTANAAGTATCAAAATAATCAACATCTTTCTTTTGTTTATAATCTTTGGCTACTAGTCGGGTTTTGTTCTTATCAACTGTGCCATAAATTTTCTTTTAAAAATCCATTTGCACCTAATAGGTTTTGCACCAGGAGGTAACTCTACTAATTCCCACGTATGATTAGACATAATGGAATTTAACTCGTCTTTAATTGCTTCTTTTCAAAAATGAGCATCTTGTGACCTAATAGCTTCCTTATATGGTTGTGGGTCATTATCAATTAAAAATGTAAAAAATTCATCTCCTAAATTAGTCTCTTTCCTTACTCTTTTACTCCTTCTTGGTTCAAGTACTTCTTCCCTAGAGGTATCATATTTGGGTTCACTACTAACATGAATTAATTTACTCTTATTTGATACCTTATTTTTCATAGGAAAAATATTCTCAAAGAATTAGAATTTTTTGTCTTAATGATTGTGTTAGGTTCTAAAATGTTATGCTCGCTTCTTATCACTAAAAACCTATATGAAGTACTATTAATCGAATAGCCTATAAAAACACAATCTGAAGTTTTAGAACCTAATTTTCTCTTCTTAGGTTTCGGTAACATAACTTTTGCTAAACATCCCCACACTTTTAAGTATTTTAAGGATGGTGGATGCCCAACCCAAAGTTCATAAGGAGTTTTTTCTATTTTCTTATGTGGAATTCTATTTTGAATATGGCATGCCGATAGAATAGCTTCTCCCCATAAATTATTCGGCAATCCCAAACTTATTAACATAGAATTCATCATTTCCTTTAAAGTTCTATTTTCCCTTTCGGCTACACCATTAGATTTGGGTGAGTATGGAGGAGTAACTTCATGTATAATACCATGTTGCTCACAATAGTTATTAAAAGGATTAGATTCATATTCTCCTTCCCTATCAGTCCTCAACCTTTTTATTTTCCTATTCAATTGATAAACATTTCACTTACTTCATCCTTATTTCTCAACAAGTATAATTTAGTATACCTCGAACAATCATCAATAAAAGTAACATAATATCTTCTTCCACCTCTTGTCATGGTATACTTTAGATCACCTAAATCACTATGTATCAAGCTTAATAATTCAGTTTCTCTTTCGACCGTTCTAGAAGACTTTTTAGTGATTTTAGATTCAACACAAACTTCACATTTATCAACATTTGAATTCAAAAAAATTGAGATGAGACCTAATTCTTTCATTTTCTTGATATAAGAAAAATTCACATAACCTAACCTACCATACCACATATAAAGAGAGTCAAGCACATAAGCAAAAAAACTAGACTTATTCTCATTCATAATTTCAACAACATTTAGTACATAATGTAAACCCCCACACTCTTATCTTTATATAGCAAGTAATTATTTTTGAAATGCTAATATAGGTGATGAGGTATGCATGAACCCTATAGATTGTAATACTAGGAATAAATACTAGGGAGGTAAATTGATTGTGAAATTTAATTTTTGGAAGTGTTTAAGGTTGATAAGGGTAACTAAGTAAAAATATTAATTTTTTAGGTCAAAATAATATAATCATTGAACCTGGGAGATCCAAAAAACTTGGAATAACCGTTTAGCACATATAGTAGTTCAAAGGAATAAAATAGTAATTTTAGTGTTTTGAGTGTAAATTTACTTTAGTTTTGAGATAAATCATAAAAATAAATGTTTTTAGGTTATAATAACATTAAAAATGAATCTAAAATATCAAAAAACCTTAGGGTAGTCATATGAATCAAATTGGAGATTTTTAGTGGTAAAACCGTAATTTTGAAAAAAAAACCCAAATTTCAGCCCATGAACAGTAACTTTCAGGACTTCTGCGTTTAAAATACAAATTTCAGCCCATTTTCTTCCATTCTTTCATTCCACTCTCACCCCAAACCTTTTACAACCCTAGGAGAAGATAAAGGGAAAAAGAAAAGGGAAGAAGAAAGTCTCTAAAGTTTAAGTTTTGCTTGGAATTCTTGATTGTTAAGTAGGGGTTTCTTCTCACTTTTGTTCATTGAGGTATATATATATACAATGAAATCATGGTTTCTTTATGTCTTTGCAAATCCTATCATGTTTTGAATGAAGTTATGGTTGATAGCCATGAAATCCTTGTTGTAATCTCAAAACCCTTGATTGTTTCAAGAAATATAGATATTTCTTCTTGATATTCATTGTTTTTGATTTCAAAACTCTAGTACTTCGTTTGAACAATAAAAATATATATTTGATGATCTCTTGCATATTTTTCTTGAATTTGCTATGTTGAAAAAATACCTATGGAATTGGAAAATTTTGATTTACTTGTGATTTGAGAAATTGGTTGGTATTGTATCTCTTGTGTAGAGATTTGGATGACCATGGGTGGGCATTGACCGGTTATCATAGAGTGGGTAGATGCGTTTTTCACTCCGTACGGGTTTGAATTTTTTCTACCACTCGTAGTGGGGTTGGTGCCTTGCGAGGACCAAATCACTATTCGCTCACGGGTATCGAGGCTGAGAGTTAGTATATTATTCCTGGGTTGGATTCATCACTGTTGATGCGTCGGTATACACCGTTCCTAAAGTTGGGTATCATTCCAAGGATTGGGTTTGTGTGTGTAGGCTAGAATATTCTCAATGTGTGTATTCATGCGAAATCTTACATCATACCTANATCCTTGCATGGATTGAGTTTGTGTGTGTAGGCTAGGATATTCTCAATGTGTGTATTCATGCGAAGTCTTACATCATACCTAAGATACATTATAAGCTATTGTTTTTTGTGAAAATGGTTGGCTATGGTTTATTGTGGAAAAGAGTTTATTATGGACATGGTTATTGTGGAAATGGTAAATCGTTGGAATTGTTATTTTTGAGAATTGGTTTTACTTTTCATTTAATTATTGCTATTGTGTAAACTTGAGATCCATTGAAATGTCATAGTTTTCCTTCAAAAGCTATATATGATATTTGTAAAACGAGACAGACTATTTTATATGCTTTCAAAACCTTGTTCGAGTTTGGCAGAATTTTCCTACAGAGCATAGTGCTCACCCCCTACAAACAATATCTTTTTCAGATTATGGTCTAGAGGAGGAGCTCAGAGTTGATGAGCCGGTACATTGGGAAGCTCTAATAGATGCGAACGTGAATCCCGAGGTAGATGTTTAGAGCTATATTCCCTTATATTCTAGACTAGGAAATTCATTTTGAGACAATGTGAAGTCTAATATTTTCATTATTCCGTTGCAAGATAATCGTTCATTTTCTTTTGGATGTAATTGTCATAGTTGGGCTTATTATTTTGGATGATGTTGTATGTATTGTGGATGATGAAGGTAATTCTCTTTTGTTATGAAGTCCATTTAGTTGCTCTCATGATGTGAATGGTTTTAGATAGTAATGTTGTCTAAGGGGGATTTTGGGGCGTTACAAATTGAACTCATATGGACTGTTTTAATGTAAAAAAAAATTTGCATGTGGTTATATGAGTATGGATAAATTGACCTGGTGTGGTCAACGTTTACTTATAAATGGACCCGGTGTGGTCAATATTTATTCATAAATGGACCCAGTGTGGTCAATGTAGTAGAATTGCACAGGTTGTGTTTTGGGTAGAGCTCCCCGTACAAAGGAGACTCTGTCCGAATTTTGTTAAATTAAGGACACCTAGTTTTTGGGGCGTTACACATAAAGAACCTTATTACAATAATCTTTCCCAACAAATGTCCCCTTCCTGGTCATAATGATCTTATCACTCTCAAATGTTATTTTCACTGCCACCTTATTCAAAACAGATACCGACACCAAGTTCCAACGAATATTAGGCACGTGGAGCACTTCAAACAATGAAAGAATCTTTTAAGAAGTCAATTTTAATAACGCCTTTCCCTTATCCATAATAGACAAGGGTCTAGAGTCACCTACAAACTCTTGCTCCTCTCCATCCCCCATAGGTGTGTAAGAGGTAAAAGCGCTTCTATTGCCACAGATATGTTTGCTAGCCCCAGAGTCCATCAACCAATCTTTTGTAGTAGTAGCCACGTTAACCTCGGATACGTCCGCAACAATAATATCATCCACCTCAACCAAATTGACATTCGGCTTGGTAGGTTTGTCGTTCCATTTTCGTTGTCGGCATTCTTGAGCATAAAGTCCTACTTTTCCACAAACAAAACAATTACCTTTCTTCTTAAAATTAGAACCTTGAGCCTTATGAAGATTTTTTCCAGTATGATTCTTTTTCTTATGCTTATATTATGGCTTATTCGTAGTCTCCACAACATTGGCCTTAGAGACATTTTCCTTGGCCTTTTCAATTTTATCCTTCTAATGATTTTGCTCCTCAATCCTAATATGGATAATCACATCTTCCAAAGACATATCCTTCCTTTTATGTTTAAGATTGTTCTTGTAAACTTTACAAGAATTGGGTAATTTTTCAATCAAAGCACCGGCTACAAAAGACTTAGGTCAAATAATTTTTTCATTCCTCAACTCATTAAAAATCAAACGATACTCATGAATTTGAGAAGACACATCCTTCTCCTCAACCATCTTATAGTCTAAGAAATTTTCTATTGCATATTTTTTAATCCCCGCATCTTCGACAATATACTTTTTCACCAAACAATCCCAAATCTCCCTAGCATGCTTATAATGATAATAAACATCAAACAATTCATTTGATAAAGCATTCAAGATATTATTCCGACAAACTTTATCAGCCTTTTCCCATTTTTCCTTTTCCCTTACATAATTTTCTGTATCTTCTTCGGTCTTTAAATCAGTCAAAACAAATGCAACACTTGCTATATCAAGTAACATCATAATTCTCTGTTGCCAACGCTTAAAATTAGACCCATTGAAAGGTTCAATTTTTGTCACATCAGGAATAGTCTTATTTATAATTGTAGCATCCATATTAAATCTATTTTTAAGATTGTTGTAAAAATTTAAGTCTAGAATGCTACAAATAGAAAATAAACAAGGTAAGAAAACTTATCCATAGAGGCATGTGGTCACTATCCTTAAGAATAGATTTTCGCCCCTCTGAGTATGAAACCCGATGCAACAGGTTGTGGCATTCTATCATCTAGGATTCAACTATCGCTTCTCCACAACCGTAAACTCGCAAATGTAGAGGTGTCACGGATAACTCTTGATCGTTCCCAATGAATACCAAGATCTCAAGTAATAGTATATTTGAAAGTATATCAAAATTTGGTTCTAGAAATTTGATAAACAACTCAAGGAAACCCACTGTATATGAAAACCAAATACACAAGAAAATCCACCAGACAGTAGGCTTTCTTTTATTTTTTCTCCGCTTTGCTTTCTATTTTTTCCTTTTCGTACACTTAACCTTCTTAAATCTGAATAGTAGGTTTTATATAGTGTTTGAAAAGTTGCAAAAAGGGAGGGATGCATTGGTTGGCATCCAACGGTCAATTGCAAAACTCAACGGTTAATAACCAACGGTCAAAACTTTTAAAAATTCATTTCTCATGTAATATAATTAATTGATGCAATATAAGTAATAAAGCAAATGGTCATAATGTGTACTGTTCAGACCATCCAATAGGTATAAAAATAATTTTTAAATATTTTATTTTTATTTTATTTAACTTATATTTCTATACACATATATTATAAATAAATAAATATATTTTTTATTTTGAAATATACATTAAATACAACAGTGTTGAGATTGTGTTGGTCGTGGTGGTAAGGGAATGATGGCCTGGTGAAGGGATACTTTTGGTTGGGTAGTGAAGGGAAAGTCCAAAAAATTTTAGTGACTAAAAGTGACACAAGTAGAAAAATATATATGAATCAAAATAAGATAAAACACGTATTTTATGGGAGTGAATAAGAATAACCTCATAAATATGAACAATTGTATCAAGGTGAATAAATATATTGGTGACCCCAATAATGCCTTAATTACCTTATGCACTTTAGATGGATAAGGAAATGGAAAAATGGTGCTATTGTGTAGGAAGGTCAAACCAGCCTTAATTGTTGAAAAGTCATTACATTTTTTGCAAGGCACTAATGTTGCTAAGTCAAGTCATCTCTTCTACTGACAATATTTAAATCAATTCTTGTTAAGGCAAAGATATAGATTATGACTAGTTTTTATAGCTCAATTGTGATGGCTTCCAAAAAGCATCAGATGGTGAGGCTTCACAACTCTGAAGCCAAAAATGTGGCTTCATTAGATTTGACACTTAAACTATGGGTAGATAATATGAATATGGAATATAGATACAATATGAGATACAATATGATATGGATATGATCATATCGGTAAAATATTAAAAAAAAAAAAAAAAAAGAAGAAGATACAACTATGGTAAGATATGTCAATAAATAATCATATTTGTACATTACATATACTATACTTTCTGTTATAAAATAGTTTTATTTGCATAAGTGTTAAATATTTTTGACTATATGCATATTAATTGTCAATATTAAAATTTTCATTTAATTGATAAAAATAAATAAACTTTATCATTCTGGTATCTTGACAAAAAAATGCTTTTAAAATGTCAAATATATCATATATAACATTTTTTTTTATAGGATATTCAAGTTGATTTCTTTTTTTTTACTTTTTAGATGGGTAAAATCTTAAGCCAGAGAGTAGTGGTATGCTATAAAAGGCTCTTGTTCAATAAATAATATGCTAAATACGACGGTTGTTTCGAAATCAATAATATATTTTTTCTTGTAGAAGACCTTCATATTTTTATTTTAAAATAGTTATTTTCAGTTATTTCAATGCCTTTTTTATTCTTAAAAAATGAAATATTTAGTCCTCTCATTGCCTAAAAGTACCAATCAGGTATAATTGACATATCTTTAAGGTATCAACAAATATTTTTAAAATATTCAAGACGTATTTGGCCGTAGAAATTACACATCAAAACATATTTGAGACATATTTGTATTGATTCATATTTGAGATGCATTCATATTCAATATATGTGGGAAATAGATATTCTAGTTTTGCTGATGTATCTATGCTTCACAGCCACCACAAAGTTGTCTAAATAAATTTTTAGAACATAAAAAACTTTTACTAAATAAATAATAAGAGGAGGCTTAAAAGCCTAAACTCCATAGAAGAGAAAAAAGAGAATGTCCAAGATGATATCATATTTTCTGTTATGAAATCCTAACTATGTATTATTTAGGGATCATTCCATCTCTCAATACCAAGTTTGTTACCATCTACGAAACAAGGATATAAATACAGAATATGTGATACGTTTACAATACAATATAAGACAAACACAACATTATGTCAAAAACTAAACAAATAGAATGCGCATACAGCCAGGAATTCTCTAATGATTTACCAATTACAATTTTCAGTAAACTTCATAATAACAATTAAAAAAATAAGTAATTTTAACTTTAAAGAATCATATATACCTTCAAAGTAAAACTGGTTATTTAAAGCAACTAGAATCAACATCTAACTAGCTAGGTTAACAATTTTTTGTATATTATTTTGTATGTAAGTGAAGAGTTGGGATGCTGATTGCTATACTCCCCAACAAAGTCAGTGGCCTGCTATTTTAACCATAGAAATAAAAAGCAGGATTAAGCAATCTATTTCTTTCGAATTAAATGATTTATCTTTCAATATTGGTGGCTAAGTTAAATGCCTTTATCGCTACCACAAAGGTTCTTACCTTTTCAATTGTCTAGAGCTCATTAATATGATGCCTTAAAGTCTTTGCAATCCTCCAATTATTTTTGTAATGGGAGAGGAGCCTAAACCTATTTGAAAATGGGCAAGTTATGTTTTTACTCCTTAAACTTTCTATTTCTTGTTCATCCAATTGGGTCACTTTAGTCTCTAAGATTAGCATTTAATTTTTTTAATAGAAAACGCTATTTGTCATTTGACCAAATATATTTTTAATCCTTATCATTTTTTTGGTACAATGGAAATTAAATGGAAGGATGGAAAGTTAGAAGGATTGAAAGTTTGAGGGTTATATAAGTTGGAGGGATACATAAAATATTACGTTTAGTAAGGAAGAAAAATAGGAAGGATGAAAAAGTAAATGGATTAGTTTCTTCCAACTCACCAAAATCAATCCCTTCAAAAGTGGGAGAAAATATGGATGAAAAATTAATTACTTGTGTTGAAATGTATGTTATTTACCTATATATCCTTGCATATATTATATTTATTTATTACATATTATGTATACATTAAATTTATATATAGAACTTATGTATATACTTTTTCATCCTTTCACTTTTGCACCCTACCAAACAAAACAAAAATTAATCTTTCCTACTTTCCATCCCTTCAACCAACTACAAAAGAGGGAACAAAAGATTCCTCCCCAGAATGATAGAAAGTGTATCATTCTCACTTTCCATCTTTTCATTTTTTCATCCACCCAACCAAACAGACTTAAAATATCTAAGAAATAGTACCTTAATTATTAATTTTATCAATTACATCCCTAAAATGCTTGGATTTTTTTTGTTAAGAACACGTGATATTTTCTTTTAAAGTTTGAAAGACCAAAAATCAGGGGTCCTTTGTCAACTCGTTGATCACTCATCAACTCGCGAAATACCTGTGGATGCCGTATAACTCGATATCATGCCGTTATGCCTTATTTACCGGGATCTATAATTTAACAAAATTCGGGTAAAATCTCCATTTATCCATTCTTATAACGCCCCTAAAATCAGGGGTCCTATGTCAATGTATGCAGTGTGACATTGACTTGTAACAGTGTGACATTATTTTATAGCAGTGTGAATTTGATTTGTAGCAGTGTGACATAGGTTCGTATCAGTGTGACATAGGCTGGTATCAGTGTGACATTGGCTTATATCAGTGTGACATTGTCTGGTAGCATTGTGACAATTTCGTGTACCACTGTGCCAATGTGACATGTACCGCTGTGCCAATGCGACATGTACCACAGCTACTTATAAACACATCAAATTTATGCATTAAACATTGTTGATACAAGTTTAAATTACAATTCTTTTACATATATTACATGCCTAAAAACTAACTTAGCAAATATTTTACAAAAGATGGTTTAAAAGCCACAAGTCAGATTTTTTGTCATCCTTGAGGCCCCAAGTACAAACCGTCCACCGGTGTATAACCCGCACCTGAAATCTTTCCTCATAAAGGATGAGTCACGCTCAATAGGATATCTTCTAAAGAGGCTACTCCCCAACCTAAGCGTATATAAAATGTTCACATGCAACATTCAACAAGTAACAACCATCACAAACAAGAATATGTATTTGTAACACCCCAAAAATCAGGGGTCCTTAATTTAACAAAATTCGGGCAGAGTCTCCTTTGTACGGGGAGCTCTACCCAAAACACAACCTATGCAATTATAGTACATTGACCACACCGGGTCCATTTACCCATCAAATAATAAAATTTCATTCACCACATATAATATCCACCATATCATCCCAAAAGAATAGGCCAAACTATGACACTTACATTTCAAAAGAATTACACTCAAACTTAGCAGCAGAATAAGCAAAATACTAGACTATACATGATCGTAAATAAATTCCCTAGTTTATCACAAAAATAAACTATAGCTCTAGATGTCCACCTTGGGATCTAGGTTCCCCTCTGGTGGAGCCTCCCAATTTCCCGGCTCGTCAACGCCAGGATCTTCCTCTAGCACGAAATCTGAAAAAAAAAAAAAACCATTATTGGTAGGGGGTGAGCACTAAGCACTGTAGGAAAATCCTCCCAAACTCTAACAAGGTTTGAAAAATGTAGAAAATGGTCGGTCTCATTTCACAAATAGTATCCATAAATTTTGAAAGAAAATATGACATTTTCAAGGATCTCAAGTTTATACATTAACACTAATTAAGTGCAAGAGTAAAGTCAATCCCACCATAAATAACCATTCCAAATAGTAATTATTCCCACAATAATTTTCAAGATAATCATATCCAAAAGATAACGCAATAAAAAATAACCACAATGTATCTCAAGTCTGATGTAAGATAATTGCATTAATAAACACATAGAGAATATCCTGGCACACACAATTCCTCGCAAAGATATCAACTTCCGGAAGGGCGCCTACCGATGCATTGTCCCATACCAATGCACCAGCAATAACGAATCCGACCCAGGCATAGTATACTAATCCTCTGATACGGCACCCATGAGCAAATAGTGGTTTGGTTCTCGCAAGGCACCAACCCCACTACGAGTGGTAGGAAAAGTTCAAACCCACACGGAGTAAGAACCACACACATCTACCCACTCTACGATACCCAGTCAATGGCCACCCATGGTCATCCAAACACCTCCATGAGATACAATCACCAACAATTTCTCAAAAACACTCAATTCCATAAATCCTCAATTTTTCACATCCAAATCCACATTTATTTTATAATAGAACAATTTAAGAACAATTAACAATAGATCATCATAAATACCATTGTGTTGTTCAATACGAAACACTAAAGTTTTGAAATAAAGAATAAAGGAGAAATCAAGAGAAAAACCCAGTTCTCTTGAAATCTAGGGTTTTGAATATGAGAAAAGAACTTTGATGGTTACCCAACCATCTCATTGTTTAAAACATGCTTACATTTGCAAAAACATCAAGAATCCATGATTTCATAGCATATTAATATAATGTAGAATCAAAGAAAAAATATATGTATAACCTTAGCCTCAATG
>CAUOFW020005103.1:35481-49684 GCA_963454935.2 Ilex paraguariensis | reverse complement strand
CTTACTCATCTTCGCATATAACTTATGTTCTCTCAATGTCTGTAGTACAATAGAAAGATGGCGTCGATGTTCCTCATGAGTCCGGGAATAGATTAGTATGTCATCAATAAACACGATGACAAATTGATCTAGATACGGCCGAAATACCCTGTGCATTAAATCCATGAAGGCTGTTGGAGCATTAGTCAATCCGAACGGCATCACTGTATACTTAAAATGACCATACCGAGTACGAAAAGCATTCTTAGGAATATCTTCCTCCTTGATCCGCAATTGATGAAACCCTGTGCGAAAATCAATCTTGGAGTAATACTTAGAACCCCTCAACTGATCAAATAGGTCGTCAATTCATGGCAAAGGGTATTTGTTCTTCACTGCTACTCGATTCAATTTTTGGTAATCCGTGCACAACCGAAGTGTCTCATCATACTTCTTCACGAAGAGTACCGGGGCTCCCCAAGGTGAAGTGCTCAAACGGATAAACCCAATGGTCAACAGATGATCCAGCTGCTTCCTTAGCTCTTTTAACTCCAAAGGTGCTATCCGATAGGGAGCGACGGATATGGGTTCAATTCCTGGGTAGAGATCAATCTTGAACTCAATCTCCCTGTGTAGGGGTAGTCCGGGTAGTTCGTCTGAGAAGACATCTAAAAAATCTAATACTATCAACACCACATCCTCATGAAATTTATCTCGATGATCTCCCATCAAGCTAGCTAAAAAACTCAAATGGCTCCCCACCTTCGCTTTCAAGAACCTACTACCCATAGTAGGAAATGGATGGGAGGAATTTCGGTCATTCACGAAACTGAATACTATCCCTCCCGGTAGTTGAAAAGAAATCCGTTTACGGAAACAATCCATTACCGCCTAGAATATGGATAACAAATTCATCTCAAAGATCACGTTATACCCCTTCATGTCTAAGGCAACCAAATCTACAATCAATTCATGCTCCCCAATTCGAAGCACTTAACACCCACACACCCTGCTAGTATCCAACCATTCTCCCGTAGGCATATTAATACACAACGCATGTTCTAACTTCTCGAAGCCCAATCCCAATTTAATAGCATATGCAGTACGTATAAATGAATGAGTCATACCCAGATCAAATAAACTTAGGGGCCAAGAATAGTAGAGGAGAACAATACCTTCCACCACTGCATTGGAGGCATCTTCCTCCGGTTGGGTCAAAGCAAATACCCTTCCTTGGTTGGCGCCACTTGGGGCTAGAACTTCAAACGGTCTCTGCTGTTGTAGTGGTCTTTGCAGCAGTGGCTTGTTTGCATTCACCCACCCCGGTTGCTTGGTTGGTTTTGGTTAAAAGCAATGGGCAGTTATCTTTGAAGTGCCCAACACCTTCACATGCAAAGCATCGACGTGGGTCGGTGCCTACTCTCTCTGGTACTCCTCTCGCCCCTCGAGTTGTCTGTGGTCTCTATCCAACGAACTGATCTGGGTGACGGTAGGGTGCCGCTCTCTGTGCTCCACTGCTACTAGCACCAGTCCTAATCGGACCTCCCCCTTATAAGGCTCTGTTGCCGCTGATTATCTTCCATGTCTCTCTCCACCAACATAGCCCTATCCACAAGATCGCCATAGTCACGGATCCTAAGAGCCACAAGCTTCTCCCTAATGGCCGGCCTTAAGCCTTGCTCAAAACGTTTCGCCCTCCTAGCCTCTGTGGATATGAATTCCGTAGCATATCTGGATAACTCCTCAAACTTTCTCTCATACTCCCCCACCATCAAACTACCCTGTCGAAGAGCGAGGAAATTGGCATTCATCTTGTCTCTAACAGACTCAGGAAAATATTTTTCTTGGAAGACTTGATCGAACTTCTCCCAAGTAAGTGTATCTGTGTTCCTCCGTCTCTTTACCGAATCCCACCAATGGTCGGCCTCCCCCTCGAACAAATAGGTAGCTAAGCCAACCCTTAAATCTTCGATAACTCCCATGCCGTCACAAATCTTCTTCACCAGGCGGATCCATCTATCCGCATCCAAGGATTGGAGCTCCCTTGGAAGGTAGGCATGTGTTGCCTAAGAAATTCCTGAAGAATTACCATCCTCTGGTAGTTGTCCCCATTGCCCGGTACTTGTGCTAGGGGGTGAGCTCCACCATTATGGTTGTTGTTTCTATTCTGATTTTGTACCAAAGTGGTGAGCTCCCTTAAACATTGATATATGCCACTTATGGCATCGGGAAGTGGTGGTGGTGGTGGATTTGCTTGTCCTCCCCGACCGCGCCCACGTCCACGTCCACCATCCATCTTGAACATCAATTCACAATTTAGTTTCATTGATATACAAGACATCCTAGTTATCACTTTGATCTAAAGCATAAGGTTCGTATAAAATTAGATCAACAATTTTCTTCAACCTAGTCCTACTTTTCTAGTGGTAATCTATAACCTACAGCTCCCTTGTAAGACCTAATTCATAGGCTCTTATACCAAATCTGTAACACCCCAAAAATCGGGGGTACTTAATTTAACAAAATTCGAGCAGAGTTTCATTTGTACGGGGAGCTCTACCCAAAACACAACCTGTGCAATTATACAACATTGACCACACCGGGTCTATTTACCCATCAAATAATAAAATTTTATTCACCACATGTAATATCCACCATATCATCCCAAAAGAATTAGTCAAGTTATGACACTTATATTCCAAAAGAATTACACTCAAACTTAGCCGCGGAATAAACAAAATACTAGACTACTAGATTATACATGATCGTAAATAAATTCTCTAGTCTAGCACAAAAATAAACTATAGATCTAGATGTCCACCTCGGGATTTAGGTTCCCCTCTAGTAGAACCTCCCAATTTCCCGGTTCGTCAATGCCGGGATCTTCCTCTAGCACAAAATCTGAAAAAAAAAAAAATATTGTNTGCTGGGCTTATAAGTAAGCCTTCAGCCCTTACCTTGCAAGACGCCTTTTCCCAGGGAACCCCTGGGAGGAACAAACCCTTGAGGGCAGGGGAGGAGAACGGTGTTCCGTGACCCTGTGCCAAAGAGGACAATATCTTGCTGGGTAGTGGGGGGGGTGTTACAGAACCTTGGTCCAACTTNCTGTAGAAAAATCCTCCAAAACTCTAACAAGGTTTGGAAAACGTAGAAAATGGTCGGAAGTGTATACATTAACAATAATTAAGTGCAAGAGTAAAGTCAATCCCACCATAAAATTTTTTGGACTTGCACCAACGGAAGTGTATAAACCAGTAATCGAACCTTGTACCGACGGAGTATCTGGCCCTTCTTGCTATACCCGACATAAGTTTTTCATGCAACCCGTGCGACTCCGTTGAACCTTGGTCCAACTATACCGAGTCCACTTGTCAACCACCAAGGATAGTGTTTGACCTAACAACATGCACACATACCCACACTCATGCCTCATGCCCATGAATGTGATTCATCCATGCATATGCAATATAATGAGCAATTGTAATATCAATATCATATCCATATGTAATGAATGTCATATGGACTATTTCTACCNGACCTAACAACATGCACACATACCCACACTCATGCCTCATGCCCATGAATGTGATTCCTCCATGCATATGCAATATAATGAGCAATTGTAATATCAATATCATATCCATATGTAATGAATGTCATATGGACTATTTCTACAACATTTCAACATATGACATGGCTAATTACATCCTAAGTAAATAATTTTCATAATTCACCCCAATGCCAATATATTATAAGCACATATCAATGTTTACATTTCCAATTGTAATTCACATCATAAGCATATGATTTCAATTTACCATATCATCCAAGCATCTTATTTCAATTTCATCAAAACAACAACTTCAATCATTCAAGGCATTTTATCAAACACTCATACAAGGCACAACTCATGTAAACACATAAAATGCTCAAAATTTCACATTTCTCTAGAAATGACACCAAGTAATTTCTACATACCCAATTTAAGTTAGAATTTATTCTACCCATTTTTAATACTAATTTAATCAATTTCACAACAATAGACAAGTGTTAAAGTCTCTAACAACCTACTCATTACATATCACAATCCTAGGTTGACAGAAAACCTAAGTAGGATGAAACCCCCACCTCTTGAAGCGTAATACAACCATAGAAGGCTCCAAGAACACAACCCAAGCTCTAATCCAAGCTTTCCCCCAAAATCTCATTTTTTGATCTTCGGTGAAATTCCTCCTTTTTGGTATAGTTGCGTAGCCCTAGACGAAGAGAACAACTTTAATACTTAGCTTGAAGAATTCCAATCGCCAGAACTCCTTAGATCGTAAAGAGAAGTTAGAAACCCTTGTTTTTTTCTCCTTTCCCTCTTTTTCCTTTTCCAATGTGAGACTCAGCAGAATTGTGGGGAGAAAAAATCAGATTTTTCACCCCTATTTATACCCTTTAATTTTTGGTCCACAACGTGCTACACGTTCCCTTTTCCCGAGTCTGCTTTCGCCCCGAAAAAATTAAATTTCGCTCCAGTTCAAGTTCAAATATTTTTATTTCAACTTATTTTAAATTATTTTACAATTTTCAAAATTTTATTTTTTGGGTCACCCAAGACCCAACCGCCTTGTAAAACACGAAAAAATCTGACTATCTTAAAATTCAATGAAATTTGTCTGGGTAATTAGATTTCACGAGACAAATCCAACAATGAGGTTCGTTTCGTAATTCAAGTTCTAGGAAAATTTAGGTTTTCAACCCGTACTGAAGTATTAAATTACCGTTTTATCCTTTTTTGTAAAAGTTCAAATTTACCCGATTTTTACATTCTTCCCCCCCTAAAATTGTCCCCGAAATTCACACACATATGCACACTTAACCGCATGCATATACTACATATAATGCAATACTTATGATTATGAAAATGTACCTCCATCCTCGAACAAGAATGGATAACTGGTACGTATAGTGTCCTCACACTCCCATATCGCCTCCTCCACACCTAGATGCTGCCACAATACATTTACTACCCTCACGATCTTACCACACAAAACCTGCTCCCGACTATCCATGATACGCATTGGTCCCTCCTCGAAGGTCCCATCCGCATCAACGATCAACTCACCTAAATCCACCACATGTGTCGGATCTGGAATATACTTCCAGAGCATAGAGACATGGAACACCGTGTGAACACCCGATAGATTTGGCGATTAAGACAACCATTAAGCAATTGTACCAACCATCTCAAATACCATGAAGGGCCCAATATACCTCAATGATAGTTTTTTTCACTTTTCGAACCTAACCACTCCTCTCTTAGGCATCACCTTCAAGAAGACATGATCACCAACCCCAAACTCTAGAGGTTGTAACTGTCTGTTGGCGTAGCTCTTTTGCCGGCTTTGAGCTGTGAGAAGATGCTTTCGTATCAGATCCACCTTCTCCGAGGTGTCCCTAACCATCTCTGGACCCGTAGAGGGTTTCTCTCCAACCTCCACACAACAAATTAGAGAACGGAACAGCCTCTCATATAGTGCCTCATAGGGTGCCATTCGTATGTTCACCTGATAACTGTTGTTGGAGGCGAACTCCACTAAGAGTAAATATTCTTCCCAGTTACCCTTGAGATCTAGGACACATGCTCATAGCATGTCATTTAGTGTCAGGATGGTCCTCTCTGACTGACCGTTCGTCTAGGGATGAAAAAAGTGTGCTCGTCATCAACTATGTCCCCATGGGCCGCTAGAAAATCTCCCAAAAATGGGTCATGAACCTGGGATCCCGATTCAATATTATAGATACGAACTCTCCATGTAACCGAACTATTTCCCATACATACAGCCTGTAGAATTCCTCCAACGTGAAGGTAATCCACACAGCCAAAAAGTGTGTCAACTTTGTAATCCGGTCCACTACCACCCACACCGAGTCATGCCCTCACGATGTCTATGGTAAGTGGGTCACAAAATCTATTGTGATGTGCTCCCACTTTTACTCAACCACCTCTAAAGGCTGGAGCAACCCTGTTGGTCTCTGGTGCTCAGCTTTGACTTGTTGACACATAAGACATCAACTAACGAAATCTCTGACGTGCCTCTTCATCCCGCTCCAATAATACTGGCGATGAAGATTATGATACATCTTCGTGCCGCCTAAATGCACAGCAAAACGGGAGCAATGAAACTCCTTTAGGATCTCCTCTCTTAGATCCGTCGATTGGGGAACCACAATCCTTCCCCTAAGCCAAATACTACCATCCGTGTGAATGGCCTAGCCCTCGTCACCTATACCCGACCGTACCCGTTCCCTGATGGACAATATCTCCATGTCCTGCCCCTTGGACTTAATCACTCTGCTCAATAGGGAAGGTGTAGCCACCAAAANACCGTCTTAGGGATATCTTCCTCTCTAACCCTCAACTGATGGTAACCCGTGCATAGATCTATCTTGGAGTAGGCCCACGCCCCTCTTAGGTGATCAAACAAATCATCAATCCTCGGTAAAAGGTACCTATTCTTGATAGTAACCAGATTCAATTGTCGATAATCCATACATAGTAGAAGAGTATAATCTTTCTTCTTGGCAAATAATACCGGAGCACCCCAAGGTGAAGTGCTCGGTCTAATAAAATCCTTGTCCAGCAATTCTTGCAATTGGACCTTGAGTTCTTGCAACTTAGCTGGCGTCATTCTATGTGGAGTCATAGAAATAGGAGATATATCAAGGTGCAACTCAATAGTGAAGTCTACATCCCTATGTGGAGGTAATCCTGGTAATTAGTCAGGAAAAATGTCTTCATACTCACAAACCACCCAGGTAAACCCAACTCCTATCTTGCCTCGTCCTCCAAAGTAAGGCTTGCTAGCCAACCCATCAACTACCCATGCCATTGAGAGTCATACACAGCTTGGGGTAAAACATCATGCTTTTTCCCCTGGAACTTGGAACAAACATTCACCGATGTGTAGACAGTGACCCTCTTACGATCACAATCAATGATGATCAGGTGTGTCGTCAACCAATCCATTCCAAGGATGACATCAAACTCTGACATGTCCATGACCTTAAGGTCCACGGTGAGTAGAGTCCCCAAAATCTCTAACTCATAACCTCGACATATCTGATCAATACTTACCCTAGTCCCTAGAAGAGAACTCACATGCAATGGCTCGTCCAAGGTCTCGACTTCTAAGCCCAAGTCCCTCACACATGTTAAATACAACAGAGCATTTACTTAGTATCCTAAGATAGTGATCAAGTCGTAACATTGAGTTTTCTCTCCTTGTCTCACTAGTAGAGCATGCACCACCAACTAGTAGACATCTACATCCTGAACCATCCCGTTCATTCTTTAACCCTAGTGTCTCTTTTCCACATACATTTTATGAAGCATATAATTCACATAACATATAACCCATAACATGTAGCATTTAAAACTCATAACATGTAATGCACAATGAATACAATGGTCTAAACTCATAACCCTCAAGCCCTAGGCAAATCGTATACATAGGCTCTGATACCAAGTTGTGACGTCCCAAAAATCGGGGGTCATTTGTCAACCTGTTGAATACCCGCCAACCTGCAGAATACCTGCGAATATCGTGTAACTCGATATCACGCCGTTATGCCTCAATTATCGGGATTTATAATTTAACAAAATTAGGGCAGAGTCTCCTTTGTACGGGGAGCTCTACCCAAAACACAACTTATAGAATCATACAATCATCGGGTCCATTTGTCTATACTTGTGACGCCCCTAAAACCGTGGGTCCAATGTCAATGTATGTAGTGTGACATTGACTTGTAGTAATGTGACATTGGTTTACAGTATTGTGAATTTGGTTTTTAGCAGTGTGACATAGGTTGTATCAGTGGGACATTGGATTATATCAGTGTGCCATTGTCTGGTAGCACTCTGACATTGTCGTATACCACTGTGCCAATGTGACATATACCGATATGTCAATGCGACATGTACCACTATGTCAATGTGACATGTACCATAGCTACTTATAAACACATCGAATTTATGCATTAAACATAGTTAATACAAGTCCAAATTACAATTCTTTTACACACATTACATGCTCAAAATTAACTTAGCAAATATTTTACAAAAGATGGTTTAAAAGTCACAAGTCGGCTTTTTTCATCTTTAAGGCCCAGAATACGAGCCTTCCACCAATGTATAGCCCGCACCTAAATTGTTTTCTCATAAAGAGTGAGTCATGCTCAATAGGGTATCTCTTAAAGAGGCTACTCCCCAACCCAAGTGCATATGAAATGTTCACATGCAACATTCAACAAGCAATAACCATCTCAAACAAAAATATGCAATTCAATGTTAGAATTTCACCATGACATGTCATGAAATGAGATGAGACTTACTCAGGCACTTCAACCCGAGCCCTCACCGGCTCCCACAACACAATGTAATGCCAATGTGAAATAAATCCACCATTGATGTTATACATCCAATGACATTTTTGTATGAAATAAAATCATGTGTCTTTGTTAGGTAGCGAAGTTTTGGTGTCGCGCCGCCAGTTCTGCACACTGATACACTTTTTTGGACTTGCACCGACGAAAGTGTATAAATCAGTAACTAGGTCTTACACCCAAGGGAATATCTAGCCCTTCTTGCTATGCCTGACATAAGTTTTTAATACAACCCGTGCGACTCTGTTGAACCTTGGTCCAACTATACCGAGTCTATTTTTCAATCACTAAGGATTGTGTTTGACCAAACAACATGCACACACATCCACACTTATGCCTCATGCGTCATGCCCGTGAATGTGATGTCTTCGTGCATATGCAATGTAATAAGCAATTGTAATATCAATATCATATTTATATGTAATGAATGTCATATGAACAATTTCTACCACATTTCAACACCTGCCATGGATAATTACATCCTAAGCAAATAATTTTCATAATTCACCCCAATGCCAATATATCATAAACACATATCAACATTTACATTTCCAATTATAATTCACATCATAAGCATATGATTTCAATTTATCACATCATTCAAGCATGTTAATTCCATTTCATCAAAACAACAACTTCAATCATACCCAATTTAAACACATAACATGCCCAAAATTCCTCATTTCTCAAGAAATGACATTAAGCAATTTCTACATACCCAATTTAAGATAGAATTTATTCTACACATTTCCAATACCCGTTTCATCAATTTCACAACAATAGGCAAGTGTTAAAGTCTCTAACAACCTACCCATTCCATATCACAATCCTAGGTTGAGAGAAAACCTAAGTAAGATGAAAATCCTACTTCTTGAAGTGTAATACAACCATAGAAGGCTCCAAGAACACAACCCAAGCTCTAATCCAAGCTTTCCCCCAAAATCTCATTTTTTTATCTTTGATGAAATTCTTCCTTTTTGATATGGTTGCGTAGCCCTCGAAGAGGAGATCGACTTTAATACTTGGCTTGAAGAATTCTGACTGCCGGAACTTCGTAGATTGTAGAGAGAAGTTGGAAACCCTTATTTTTATCTCATTTCCCTCTTCTTCCTCTTCCAACGTGAGACTCAACAGAATGTGTGGAGAAAAAATCAGATTTTTCTCCCTATTTATACCATTTTTTGGGTCTATTTTTGTCTCGAAATAATTAAATTTTGCTCCGGTCCTAGTTCAAATATATTTACTTTAACTTATTTTAAATTATTTTCTAAATTTTATTCAAAATTTAGTTCTTTGGGTCACCCGAGACTATCGTCTCGTAAAACGCAAAAAAATTTAACTATCTCAGAATTCAATGAAATTTATCTAGGTAAGTAGATTGCCCGAGATGAATCCAACGGTAAGGTCCGTTTCATCATCCGAGTTGTAGAAAAATTTAGTTTTTCAACCCATATTAAAGTGATAAAATACCGTTTTGCCCTTTTTTGTAAAAGTTCAAATTTACTCGGATTTTACAAGTTAAGGCACCAAAGTCATATTTTGCACTCACTTCTGGGACCAATAATTTGCATGTGATATTTTCATAACTAATTTAAAATTGCATCATGTATTGAATCATAGAAACACAAGTTTACAATTTTATGGATAAAAGTGATACAATAAATAAAATAAGAATTAAAATAACACCGAATACATACTTTACCGGAATACTGTCTTATTTTGGTCGTTGAAAAATGAAGGTTTTAACTTCATATCTTTTTTCAACCAACTTTAAAAAAATCATATTTAATGTTGCACAAAATGTGTTTATGCACAATTTGTCAAATATTTAATACAGTAATTAAGAAGAAGACTCAACACAAGTAAACACAACTTAAATATTCGGTCAAGGTAACATATGCCACTATGAAAGGCTACGGTGGCCTGAGTGTTTTATTGCTCAAGGAGTATAGAGTGCTCAGATGCAAGTCATTCCTCTTGTGTGGGTGGGGACTTACAATTTATAGTCATCTCCTAATAGATTGAGGCATTATTCTCATAATACGTGAGATAGTTTGGTAGAAGTGGCTCAATTCTCTTAACTGATTCCGTGAAGCTCGTCTTATCCTCGTAGCAGGCTAGGTGATAGCAGGGTGATTCATTGATTCCCTCATCGGATGAAGATTTCCACATGCATTGATGATGGGTTGGGTATCTCAGGAAGGTGGGTTTGACCCAACTGAAATTGTGATTGAGCCTTTGTTGGTTTGCACNCATGCATTGATGAAGGGTTGGGTATCTCAGGAAGGTGGGTTTGACCCAACTGAAATTGTGATTGAGCCTTTGTTGGTTTGCACCTCTGATCTGGGTCTATTTTAGGCCTATTATTTGTGATCTAGGTCTGCTCTGGCCAGGCCTGTCAATATCTTTTGAAAAATTACCTACAATGTCTTAATTCTCTTAGCATGAGACGCAATCACAAACACGAGTAACTAGTAAAGTGATATAAACTAACTTTTTGCTTCTATGAGGTCACAAGAAGTTCATCCATAATTGTCAATTAAATAATAATGAAATGGGCTCATATGTGACGTACATATGCATCAACTAATTACATTAATGTGGATCTCTCCATATCAGGGCAAATTGGCTACATGAAGGTGAAGAAATACAATGGTGACCCCCATAATGTCTTAATTATCTTAGGCACTTACATACAAAAAAATAATTAAATGTTGCTCTCTTTAAGGAAAAAAAATTCCTTAGTCCCCACAATTAAGGTTCGGCTAACCTTAATTGTTGCTTAGACAAGTCAATGCTTATTTTTCCAAGTCACTGATGCTGCTAAGTCAAATCGTCTCTACTATTGATAAGATTTAAATCATATTTTATTGAAGAAAAAAGACAGATTGTGACTCCACATTGACAGATTTGAATCATCTTTTCTAATTAGTCTTCAATATCAGATAATTCATCCAACACACTCTCTAATATCAAATAATCTCGTTAGTCCTCACTTACCTCTCTCTTCTCTCTTCTCTGACTCTCTTTTAATTTTTTATTTGTTCACTTTAATTTTTAATATTGTAACTAAATAAAAAAATTTATTATTTAAAATATAAATATTGTATCATCAATGCTCAATATTTTATATTGTAAAGTATCTTCTGGCACGGAGTTATTACTAGTATTTCTACATTTCATAGACTATACTTTTTGTTATAAACTAGTTTTGTTCGCACAATTATTAATTTTTTTTGACTATATGCATACTGTCAATATAAAACTTATCATCTAATTGATAAAAGGAAATAAACTTCACCATTTGATACTTTGATANTCGCACAATTATTAATTTTTTTTGACTATATGCATACTGTCAATATCAAACTTATCATCTAATTGATAAAAGGAAATAAACTTCACCATTTGATACTTTGATAGAAAACTATTTTGAAACGTCATATTTGTGACAAATTGTTTACGGAATATTCAAGTTGCTTCCTGAAGGATATGTGGAGTGACTTATCTACATATCCATTTTGTGAACCCAATAAAAATCTTAAACACAAGAGTTGTGGTATGCTACAAAAGGCTCTTGTTCAATAAAAAAAAAAGCTAAATACGTCAGTCGTTTCGATGTCAAAAGTATACTTTTTCTTGCAAAAGAGTTTTACATTTTTATTTACATTAATTGTTTCTGTTAATTTAATGTCCTNATAAAAATCTTAAACACAAGAGTTGTGGTATGCTACAAAAGGCTCTTGTTCAATAAAAAAAAAAGCTAAATACGTCGGTCGTTTCAATGTCAAAAGTATACTTTTTCTGGCAAAAGAGTTTTACATTTTTATTTACATTAATTGTTTCTGTTAATTTAATGTCCTATTTATTTTTTAAAATTAATATATTTAGTCCTCAAGTTTCTCCATGTATAACTGATTTATCTTAAATGTACCAAAAAATATTTTTAAAGTATTCAAGATGTATATGACAATAGAAATTACATATCACATCATATCTGAGACATTCGTACTTATCCACACGTCATAATATATCCGAGACGTATTCCTATTTCTTTGGGTACCGTAAACTTCTCCGTTGGAGAGAGAGAGAGAGAGAGAGGAATGAATTTTTGCCCCTGATTGTTTTTACACATTTGTGTCTCTAACCATGCGTTTTTTTACTTTCTTTGTTTATGACTAAAAGGTAGTAGGTTCAAATTCAAGCCCATAATTTAAAACAGTAGAGGGACGAAAATTGCATCAACACTTTTATAGTATAGGATATATATATTTTGGTACCATAACATTAAATTTTATAAGTTTTATGGGTTCTTATACAAATTTTTTAGTTTATTTACAACAAAAACATTATACCTTTTTGGTCATATTACAATTTTTAGGGTTTGAGTTATAATTTTTTTGAACCAAATTACAACTTTTATGGTAACTTGAAATCGATCCTAAANTTATGCTATATCCGAGACGTATTCCTATTTCTTTGGGTACCGTAAACTTCTCCGTTGGAGAGAGAGAGAGAGAGAGGAATGAATTTTTGCCCCTGATTGTTTTTACACATTTGTGTCTCTAACCATGCGTTTTTTTACTTTCTTTGTTTATGACTAAAAGGTAGTAGGTTCAAATTCAAGCCCATAATTTAAAACAGTAGAGGGACGAAAATTGCATCAACACTTTTATAGTATAGGATATATATATTTTGGTACCATAACATTAAATTTTATAAGTTTTATGGGTTCTTATACAAATTTTTTAGTTTATTTACAACAAAAAAATTATACCTTTTTGGTCATATTACAATTTTTAGGGTTTGAGTTANCATAACATTAAATTTTATAAGTTTTATGGGTTCTTATACAAATTTTTTAGTTTATTTACAACAAAAAAATTATACCTTTTTGGTCATATTACAATTTTTAGGGTTTGAGTTATAATTTTTTTGAACCAAATTACAACTTTTATGGTAACTTGAAATCGATCCTAAATTTGTTATTCATAATAAATTTAAGGTCAATTTCAAATTACTACAAAAATTGTAAAAGACTACCAAAAGCTGAAAAATAACCCACAAAATTTGTAATGACAATGTACGGTACTAAAAATATTTTTCAACCTTGTAGTCTTCTCCCGAAAATTTACTAAAACAATTTTGATTTTTGAAAAATTGAATTTGAATCTCATAAATTATAGAGCGATACAAGTTAATTTTTTGAAAACAAATTAAATGATTGATAATTAATTAGTAGGATAGAGAGGTGGTTATATGGGATAAGTGGTAAAATATGATTAGATAAAATCTTATATTTTAATTAAATAAAAAAAATTCTAAGAAACAAATGGTGAGGAAATGAGTTCCCCCCAAATTGATTGTAATACTATATCGTACTAGCGACCACTCCATACGCTACATGTGATTTATGATTGTATTCCACAATCACTCTTACCCATATCCCTTGTCACACCCCATCCCGGTCTCCCAAGAATGAGATGCGACTAGATTTTTTATACACCTGTGAACAATTATTATAAGCTAGACTAATCAAACATGATATAATCTCACAAGTGCAACAACAACACTCATCACCTTAGTTATTAAGCATGATGGTAAAACCTGTCTGATAACCTGTACTATATATAAACACTTGTACCAATCATTTATTTCCCAAGTTATAGACATATAAAAAAAAAATCTCACACCCACATAGTATACATCACAAAGTATGCTTGTTGAGTCTATTTACAAATATATACTATTAACCTGTTATAAATATCTCTCATAAATATAATACACAGCCTAA
>CAUOFW020005103.1:0-25172 GCA_963454935.2 Ilex paraguariensis | reverse complement strand
CCCACAAAGAACAACATTATTGAATACAAAATTAATTTATTCTAAAAATAAAAGTAAAGTAATTTATGTGAACCATGCCCCCACCGTCACCCTTTTCTCCAAGCTGCAGCATATTTTCTTGGATTCTTTTACGCCTTGAAGCATAGATACTACTATTAGGAATTTGGTTTGGTGGAAGATTCACCTTTAAACTCGTATAAAATTTTATTTTGTCACTTGAAAATGTCGATAGGTTTGGAGAGGAGGATCGGTAAATGTCAATAGGTTTGGGTTGCTGGAATTTTTAATTAAGGATTAATAGTACTTTTGGTCCCTAAAGAATATATTTTTTGTCAGTTTAGTCCTCATGGTATCAATTTTGTTAATTTCGTCCCTAAAATATTCAATTCATGTCACTTTTGTCCCTAATCAGACAATTCGTCAAGTTTTTTGATAGAAATGAGCACGTGTCATTTTTTTAAATAGTATCATGTGCCCAACACGTAATCCTTCCGTCAAAAACTCAACGGTCCATTTATGTAGAAATCAAAATGACATAAATTGAAACTAGAAAGAAGAAATTGGTTTCAAGGTTAAACTTAATAAATTTGCAAATGGATGTGTATGTACACAAATTCATTGGAGTTGCAAAATTAAATGTTATACCTAAGTTTCTTAAGTTTTGTGCTAAGATTGAGTTATTACTAGGAAATTAAGGGATAAAATTAAGTCCTTTAACTAAAGTGAAACTTAAAACCTATGTTTAACACATGCTCTTGTTGAAGTTATAGATTTTGATTGTTTAACTATCGAAATTTAATATCTTGAACTTAAGTGGTGCAATCTAAGAGCTGGATTTAGGTTGGGTTTGTTGGAATTTTAGCTTTTAGAAGACAGTATCACAAGCTTAGTTGTTAAATAGAAGCATAGCTTTTAGCTCTCCTTTACCCCCACCCCTTTTTTGGCTACCAAAAAAAAAAAGCTGCAGATCGTCATAGGGCACAATCCAACTTGAGTTCCTGTGGGAAGACGATGATTTCTCATTCTAGAAAACTTTGATTGGTGCACCATTTATTGCATTAGAACATAAGCTCATAGATATTTTAACCATGTATGGTGTAGCACTTAACTCTATTTGACTGAAAACGGGGATCAATTTACAATTAATACACTAACTTTGCCTTTTGTTTTAAAAGAATCATGAACTTTTAATGATCTTAATTTAGTCTATTAACTATTAATTTTGCATCAATTAAGTCATTTTGTCAATTTTAACCATTGGAACAAACGGAGGCAAGTCAAGTGTTTGTCATAGGACCATCTACGTCATATGTTGTCATTTATTCTAACGGCAAAAATTCATAAAAGGACTTAATTGAAACAAACTTGATAGATGATGGATTAAATTGAGATAATTAAAAATTCAAAAATTATTTTAAAATATGAGGCATAATTTAAGAATTAATTATGATATTTATCCTATTTTTATTGTTTATTTTGTTTAATTTTTGGCTGCATAACAGAAGAGTCACATTATAACACTTTTGATACATTGAAAGTGTAATGTGAAAAATTTAATCTTTGAGGGGTCCAAAATAAGAATCTTAAAATCTTTTTGGGTGAAAAATGCAATTCGCCCCCACCAACAACTATGAGTTAATATTTGTTTAGATACGGGCTAATTATTTTTTTTTTTTTGGTTTTCCATGCACATGGGCTTCCCAAATAAAATTATTGTGAAAAAGAAGTTTGGTAAAGCAACACCAATTCATTGAAGGGCAAAATATAGATTTGGCCTTCAAATTATGCATTTCGCATCAATTTGGCTTTCATTATGTCAATTTGGTCGATCAAATATTCAATTTGTGTCACTTCAGTCTAATAAAAAATGGTGCTTTAAATTAACGAATGGAGATCATAACATGCCTCTCACATAACCAAAGTTGAGGGTCTCATAAATTATAAATATTAAGAACCAAAATACCAATTCATGTTTCTATTGACTAAATAATTGGGATATTGATTTCACTGTATTTATAATACATCTTTCATCCTATACAAATGAAACTAAAAGAAGATGACCATAGGGGATATTTTGTCGAGATAAGGACTTGCAAAAAAAGTAAAATAGTCGTAGAAGTAAGGTCTCAGACTCAAAGAAGACAGGTGTGAGGCTTCCTTGTTTGATGCATAAGTTGACTGAGGATGTGACTAAATTCTTATCTTGAAATCACATTCTTCTCAAATAAATCTCCCCCGAAGAAAGAATATATTTTTGTCAATTAAGGATGGGTGGTAAGAGTCGACAAAGAGTAGTGCCAGTTCAATGAAGTCAAGTCCTTACGTTTATGGGGGCTCCCTCAAATAGGGTCACCCCAAGAGGCCCATGCGTTGGATCACACAATGTAAACTTGAGGGACCGAAATGACCGCTTAAGTATAGTCCCATGAGATACAAGCAAATATTTCCACTAGTCAATCAGGGGAATAGTGGATGCATTTGGAAACTAATAGTGTCCAAAAATGCTAACAATTGAGGTAGACAATTGAATATTGTGGTATTGAGGAAATCAGCTGGTGCAAGTTACCAATAAGTGGCAGCTTCCATGGCCCTGGTGACTCGAATTGTGGTGTGCACCTTGGGCTTTAGATCATTTCCAGTGTTTCAGAACATTGAACAAAAGAGTATGAAAGCGGTGACGATAGGAAAGTGGGGAAAATGGACATCAGAGACATTGGAGTGAGAAGAAACTTTGTTTTGAATGGTATGGGTTTTTGAATGCTAATGTGTCAGGGGATGCCACGAACCTGGGCGGATTTTGGACAAATTTTTTCGTTTAGGGCCTAAAAACGCGTTCCCCCCCCCCCTTTTTTTGGAAATTTTGCATAGTTGAATAATTTCATTGTCTTAAGTTATAATTGATTGTCGTCAGTTCTGCTTTAATCTTTGTAATTAATATTTTTAGCCATATGATTAGTTTGAAACTCTCCTTTTTTTGGCCAAAAATCTGTAATAATGGCCTAATTACGTGATTAGTGATAATTAGGTTTGTTATTTTCTAATTGGTTTTAGGTTTTAGTACTATTTATACTTTTGTTAGAGTATCTCTAATCTTGACTTAAATGTAGACTCAAATTTAAATTTGAGTCAAAATGGCCCAAAAAACTTCTCCAACCTTGAACTTAAATTTATACCAAATCAAGACAAAACTTAATTTGAACCCAAATTGAAGTAGACTTAAATTGTATACCAAATTTCTAACGGTAACTTTTTAGCCTATCCAAAACTAAAAGACTTCTTCGACGACTTGCTGTCTACCTCTTATTGCCTCTCTCTATTACGTTGTTTCCATCGTCAACCACCACCGAAGCTTTCACAATAATTTGAAGAACTGTAAGTAAGTTTTTTGCATTTTTCAATACCCTAATCTCACCCATCTTTCATTCTATATATATCTTTCATTCTATATAAACCCTAAGTCTACCTATTAAATTTTTCTTTTATTTTTTCGAGTTAAACACTATCGATAGTACAATTTGGAACCACTAATTCTACCTGAAATTTTAAGCCTTTACTACCCATAAATTGAGAAAATTCGTCATTTTATTTCTTCAATCTTCCATTTTTGTTAAAAACGTATGTTTTTGTGTTCTTTAGATCAGAACCATGTAAAAATAGTTATATTTTTTTCTTTTTCTTTTTCTTTATCTAGATTTATTAAAAATAATAAGGGATTAGAACAATCTAAAAATTCTTAGGTGGTTTCTTTATTCCCATGTAGTATTGTATACGTATTCATTTTTTTTAATTATATTTTATCAAATATCATGGTTTGAATGACAAAAAAAAATGAGTTTTAAGATAATAAGAGATTTTTTTTAAAGATTTGAGTAGATATTTGAGTTTGTCCATTGGAGTACTCTATACCAAATTAAACTTTTTACTCAAATTTGAGTTATGGTTAGAGATGTTCTAAGTCATAGGGCTTAGTAGCTTTTGATGAATAATATTATAGAGAAGACTTTTCTCTCTTAATCTCTTTTTTCCAATTTTTTTGTATTATTAGAAATCAACAGATTTATTGAAATCTTTAAGACTGAGATTCTGTGTGAATCAATAGGCCTAGAGTATGATTCAAAATCAGTATTTATGTACAAATCAACAGTTTAGTTTTGTTTTATTTCTCAATCCCTTTCTTGTTCCTTAAACTTGTAATTTTACACACTTCCCTGCATCAGAATTCAATAAGAACTCAAGCTCTACAGAGTCTTAAATATGACAGTCTCCCTACAGCTCCAACTAAAACCATCAAATACCAACCCGGTTGCACCATATTCAAAAGAACGCTCTTCAAATGTACTTTTCCGGTCAAGCAGATAGGCGACAGCAAATTCAAACCCATTAGTTCAAACAAAAACTATTAAAACCAGTCGTGCCATGAATAGAGACCACTTCAATTACGGTTGTCGCATTTTGAATTAAAAGATAATTAAGTTTAGAAATCAAAAATTGTTTTTGTACTTGAAAATTAAAAATCAAATTCGAAATAAAAGTCAAAATCAAAATTGTTATTGAAAATATCATCATAACCATTTTCTGAGGACATGAGACAAAAACACATGTAACAAAAGTGAGAAAAGACAATGTGGCAAAGGCAGGAGCCATAATGAATCAATCGAACAGATTTTGGCCCTAGCCGACCAGACTTGGAACTTCTCTTATTGAATAGCAAACACTGGAGAATTGGTATACAAATGGAATAACTCCGCAAGTAAAGAGAGATGGAATGGGTCTAAACAAAAAGATAGCTAGGCAATCACGAATAGCTAGAGCCACTGTTGTGTGCAACTAACTAGGGAAACTATAACTTTAAAGTTACACATGTGATCTAAAAAATTGACTAATATAGAAAAAAACTTAGAAAAATACGAACACTAATTTGAGAAGATTTGGCTAAAAGATAAGTGTGCCGTGTATGTAATTCTTTTCTTGCAATTAACTTGCTTAAACTTCAAATCTCTTACTGACTTAAGCATCGACGTGTCTTCAACCGATCAAATTCTGATCTATGACAATTTGTTGTTTTTACGGAGATAGGTGTACCTTGTTCATTGCATTCAAACTAGATCGTTCCATTTCCATATCATCAATCAAATGTGAGATTTTTCCCTAGTAAAAATTTTATATTATACTCACATTCTAACAACACCCGGCATGGTGTCAGAGACAATGTGCCTTACAAAGAAGGATATTATCTCATGACACTGAGACAAAGACTTAGGTCCAATGATACATCATAACATTATTTGATATGTGCAAAAAGAAACATTAGATGTCAGAACTTCTAATGTTATGATGTATCATTGTCACCTTTAGGTTGAATCTGAGAATTCTTTCCTTGAACATCACACGGAAGGCCTACATAGGCATCCTCCTTACTCTTAGGAAATCTAGGCTACTAAGATTTAGTCTCTTTGCCCCCTCCTTGTCTTCCTTCTCTTTTGTTGTCCTCTTGCAAAAATTTTCACAAACCATTCGTGTTTACTAGTGGTCAGAATGTGCTCAATCACCAACCTAACTACTAGTGCACTTCTATATCCCATGCATATGAAAATCCAATCAAATTTACTTGAGAAGTCTGAATTGTCATTTTTGAAGGTTAAATGTGGTGGTGTTGGAGGTGCCTCAGAACTTCCAAATTTCTTTGACAAAGGACCTCCACACAATTCTAGATTACCATCAAATAAAATGTTCTCAAAAGTACCAAATTGATTGCCTTTTGGTATAGGCCCTGTGAGATAGTTATGAGAGACATTCAAGAATGAAAGGAACGTAAATTGTGTCAGTTGTTGAGGAATTCGTCCTGAGAGCTCGTTTTGTGAAAGGTCTAATGCTTGAAGCTCCATTAGATTTCCAAATGATGATGGTATGATGCCTACAAGATCATTACTGGAAAGGTCGAAGAGCTGAAGCCCATTAGGTTTCCAATGGATTTTGGAATATGCCCATTGAATTTTTTGTTTGAGAAATGAATGGCTATGAAGCTGGTTATGATGTTGGTATAAAACGTTTCAAGGCCTTTGGTTCTCATTGTCATCGACAATTTGAATTTGATAATAAATGTAAAATCTGGAACTTTATACGTTTTATTTGTTTGCAAATATAAGGACTGACCAACATCATGAACTCTTGAGGCATTCCAATTTTGGAAGAATTTTGATGGCAAGTCACCAGTAAAACCATTGTGTGAGAGGTCAATGATATGCAACTTGGGGAAATCAGAATTCAACTTGTGACCTACTATGGTACCGAAAAACTGATTAGATCTCAAGAGGAGAATCTTCAACTCCTGAAGAGTTCTCTGCCAAAAAGGGAAAACACCTTGAATTCGATTGTTTCGAGATTAAGGAGCTCTAACATTCTGCAATTAGTCAAAGATCTTGGTACTAGCCCCTCTAATCTATTTTTACTTAAATCAAGAACTCTCAAATTGTTTTCTTTGTTAAATGACTAGGGAATGGTTCCATAAAAGTTGTTGCTCCCTAATTTCAACACTATTAGGGAATCACTAAAACTGTTTAAACATTGAGGAATTCTTCCACTCAAGCTATTATTTGACAAATCAAGGTATAAATGAGAGTTTGTATTGCACAATATCTATGGCATTTCTCCATCTAGTGATTTGTTTGAGACGAAATATCGGAGGATGGAGAATGGTGGAATTGGGAGAGATCCTTGCAAGTGGTTAGAAAATAGGTCAAGAAATCGTAAACTCTCCCATGGAAGGAAAACTGGAAGTTGCTCAAATCCGGTTAGAAAGTTGAAAGCTAAGGACATACCTTGCAAAGTTTTTTACCCTACATTCGATTTCCATTTGGGGATCTGACCACGGATTTTGTTGTAAGAAATATCTAGCATCTCCAATTCATCTTGATATTGTAGAAACTCTGGGAATTCATTGAAATTGCATTCGTTCAGTCCTAAAATCCTGAACTTCGAAAGAGTAACATTAACAATGCTACCGGTGAGCACTGATAATTTGTTCCCTGACAATAGCAACATTTTAAGATTTTTGAGCTTAAGAAAGATGTCTGTTGCCACCATCCCATTCAAGTGATTGGACTGTAGATTAAGGACTCCCAGGTTATTGAGTGTGAAAATTGATTGTGGAATTGGACCATGGAAATTATTGTCACCAAATTGTAGAGTAGTTAGTTGGGTTAGGTTCGCCAGCCAAAAAGGAATCTCACCATTTAACTGATTCTAGCAAAGCTCTAATCTAGTTAGTTGAGTCCAGTTTTCAAGACAAGATGGGATGCCACCATACAAATTGTTGGCTACAAGGGACAACCAAGTGAGCTTTGTGTACTTACAAACCCAAGTTAAGGTGTTGCTATTGAAGATGTTGTTTGAAAGAGAGAGAACATTGAGTTGGCTAAGGTTGGCTAATGAAGGAGGGATTAGACTGGTAAAATAGTTAGACGAAAGGATCAAGAATGACAAATTGGTTCATGTTACCAAGTGATAAAGGAATTGAGCCTGTAAAACACATTCATAGAGTAGAAACCAAATCAAGGACTTAAGATTGAAATGGAATCTGGTAATTTACCAGATAAACTTGGGTCACCAAGTCCCAAACGTTTGAGGGGACTACTTTGGTTGAATTTAGGCGAAGAACTAATGAGATTTTGATTAAAACTCAGTCTAAGAGCTTGTAACTTTGGCAAATGGAATATATCTTGTGGGAATTGACCATATAACCCACAATCGTAGAGAATCAAAGATGTGAGAGATGATAAATTAGTCAAGATACTAGGTACTCTGAGAAGATATATTTACCTTAAACAGGGAAAGCTCTTTTAGGCTAGTTAGCTTTTGAACAAAGCTCCTCAGATTTGGTTTTTCAAGTTTCAATAGACTTTCGAAAGACAAGTAGTTGACATTATCGGACAGATCAAGGGAAGACAATTTGAACAAATCCAAAGTTTATGGTGGGATTTGACCAAAAAATACAAATTATGACAAGCTGAGACTAGTTAAACTACGAAGATGACAAATGGCAGATGGAATTTGGGAGTAATTGAAGTTATTGTCTGCAAGATTAAGTCTCTGAAGGTGAGAAAGACTGAACAGGCTGCTGCTAGTATTGATGGATCCATAAAGAAGACCACTACTGAGATCAAGGCCAATCACATGACCAGAGTCCTCATCGTACTCAATCCCATCCCACAAATAACAATCATCACTACTATTCCCATGGAGCCTCCAAGAATCAACCTTTGGATAAGCAAAAGGATCGCTGGCAGCACTCTTGTCAATTGAAAGGCTTTGCTTGAACTGCAGCAAGACTAATCTCTCACTCTCATGGCATAGTTATTGTGCAGAAGAGGAATAGTCAGTCAACAGAATGTGATGAGAGCTCAAGAGTATGAGGAGAAAGTGAATGAAAACAAATAGATAGAAAGACAATGCCATAATCTCTAACTTTGTAACAATTGGGTGAACAATTCTAGAGAGGTTTTGTGCTTATTTATATAGGAGTTGCGTCTCAGAAAATGCATAACTGCAGAGAAAAATGGCTCATATTTAATGCAAATCTTATTCATATGCATTAGTTTCTGCATGAAACAAAATACGAAGTACGTCTCCCTTGTATTTTTTGTCATTGGAGTTGCTACAACTGTCTCTTTTAAGTCAAGTTAATTTATCCCCGTTCCCATAATCAAAAATCAACAAAATCGAAAAGAGTGATTGGATCTATTTTGCAAAGAGTAATGTTACCTAGACAAAATCAAAAAGAGTGATTGGACCTTCAACCAATCCAATGGTTGATCTCATATAACATCAGCTATTATATTATTTGTTATATTAAGTATGAGGTGTTTTATGACACTAACAACGAACACGTACCATCAAACTCTTTAACAACGGGTCTTATAATAACTTCATTCTACACTCAAAAGTCTTCGATCCCTAGCTAAGGCAATTCGCAATGAGTTTCTGGACAAAATTCATATTTCGATGCCAAACAGGACTTTCTAGCGATGAATTGACAAGTGCATTGCACAAAGCTGTGACGAAAAGCAACTTGCATGACTATAGAAACTCATGGTCATTTCACTATCAACTTGTGTTTTTTGTGACATTTTTTTCTGCCAAGGTTATTTTGTTTCGTTTATTACACGATTTGAGTTTGAGTCGAGTTAGGCTTGATTTGTTTTGCTCAAACTCATCCAATTTTCAAACTAAATCAAGTTTTTGATTAAATATTTAAGGTTATTGTATAAAAGAACCAAATCCAAATAATTGTGGTTAGGCTTGAGTAGTCTCAGTTGAGATTAAATAGGTTTTTATCTTTAAATAACTCTAATTTTATTTCAGAACAATCATGTACGAGAGATGAACAAGGTCGAATTTGTCCCTAATTGACTTCACGCTATATACACTTTTCTCTACCCTCCCTTCTCTAATATATTTTTGAGAAAATGTGAACTTATACGGTTTATTTCAAGGATTTTTTATTGATAAATTGTTAATTTTATTATTGAATATTCAACTTTAAGATTTGATTTTTTAACATTTTTGCTTAAATTATGAACTTGGTTTCAGCTTATATTTAATTCATAAAGCATTTGTCGAGTCAAGATTTAATAAAATCTAAACGCAACAATCAAACTCAAGCCCAGTCTGTCACAATTAAACTGAATTTGATTATAATCAAGTTCAACAACTACAACCCAATTGACACCTCTATGTTGTCGTGATAGATATTTTGGCATTTATTATTTATATTTTGGATAATGAAAGAGGGTGGCTATTTGCCTATTCTCACCTCTAAAATATCTATTTCCACCCTATTAAGTATTCGGATATAAAACTATTACATCCATCATATTCCACTTGACCATTATTGACTAAGTTCACCTCATTTAAGTTCATGCACAAAGCAAATCACTCCACCTTCCCTACGCCATAGTTGAAATTAAAACTATGATAGACAATCTGAATTAAATTTTATTTAATAAAAATTTTATTTTCATTTTGCGCAACATGAATTTATCTGTGTTATAAACTTTGATTTCTATTATATATAACATGAATTTATCTATATTATAAATTTTTATATTTGATGAAATTTTAGGTGAATTTATCTACTTTTATGACAACATGAATTTATCTGTGTTATAAACTTTATGATCCTTTCATTTTGAATTTATTATTATCATAAGTGTTAGATTTCCAAAACTATTTTAGGTTAATTTATCTACAGTAAAAGTTTAATTTCTATTATATGTAGCATGAATTTATATGTATTATAAACTTTATTTTCGATGATATTTTACATAGATTTATCGGTTTAATAACAATTTAATTTTCATTATACGTAACAAAAATTTATCTATCTTATAAAATTTGATTTCAATTATCCTTTTGTTTTGAATTTATCTATTTTAATAAGTATTAGATTTTCAAATATATTTTACTTCAATTTATCTACATTAAAAAATCTTTTATTTCTTTTTACCTTATTGTATGAATTTATCTATTTTAATAAAACTTAGTTTTTTTAAACTATTTTAAGTGAATTTATCTGAATTCAACATCTCTGATATGTTCTGCATTCATAATTCTTCATATTTCTCCCAATTAATAAAATTTTGATGTTCATTATATGTCGCACGAAATTTTTTTATACTATTAACTTTAATTTTTTTTCAAAATGATCTCACTATATAATCAAAATAGGCGCGACTATTGTTGTAATCAGATTTTGTTTTAGATAGATAAATATAACACAAAACTTATGTTAGGTGGTGTTGGTTGGTGTGGGTTTTGGGTGATGATGTTTAGTGGTGGTGAATGGCAGTGAGTAATGGTGGTGGTGGTGGCAACGGGTAATGGTGGTGGGTGGCGATGTGGGGTGGTGATGGTTGGTGAAGGTGGGGGGTGGTGGCGGGTGGCGGCTGATGATGGTAGTGGTGGGTGGTGGTGGGAAATGGTGGTGGGCAGTGATGGTGGGTAATGGCAGGTAGTGGTTGTGGGTGGCGGTGATGGATGGTGATGGTTGGTAGTGGTGGGTGGTGGTGGCGGGTAATGGTGGTGGTGGTGGGTGGCGAATGGTGGTGGCGACGCTGGGATAATGATGGTAGTGGTAATAAATATAAGAATGAGATGATGGTGGAAGTTTTAAGTAACCTCCTTCTTTAGGGTTATTTTTGTCAAGCCCTATTTTATGGACTTTTGGTATTAAAAGTGTTCAGGTTGAACCTAAAACCTAAAAAATGCTCAAATGTGGACCTGTGGTCCCTTCTCCCCTTAATCTTTGGAGTCATTCTTCCCACTTATGTCCAGTACTCCCATAAACAACACTCCTTTTTTTTGAACTTGGTCTTACTATAGTCCCCACTTTTAAGTTATGTCCTCTCGTAAACACCACTCAAGAAAAAAAGATTTTCCTTTTATTATTTTACATAATCATGAAACGTGAAGTTGATGGATTTGTATATATTAAGAGTAACGATTTTTAATATGAAACATGACAATGACATAAACTTGATATAAAATTATCGGATTAAAGTTAATTAGTTCTTGACAAGAATGTAAAAATAAAACATTCTACTAACATGGATAATAAAAACGTCTATTGGCAGAGCCAAGAGGACACCAACGGGCTCACCCTGGATTTTTTTTTAAAAGTCAATGTTAGGTATATTTAAATATATCCGCCCTATTATTTTCTTATTCTTTCAATTAGTGTGGCCTAAAATTAAGTGACTATAACTTTTTGCACCCATTACAAACATATTTAGATAAATTATTGATATGTTAAACTTATTTTATAATTATTTTAAGTTATGAAAATTGTGAAAATATGGTTACATCATTAAGTAAGTGATCAATAATGAATCAATTATAACTTGATTGTATATATAGAATTTTTAGTACTAGGCAACTCAATCAACACACTATTCAATGTTAAACAATCCACCAATTCACAACTACCCTCTTCATTTTAATTTTAATTTTTAAATTGTGTCATTAAAAAAAATAAATTATTATTTAAAATNTGGATGGTGATGGTTGGTAGTGGTGGGTGGTGGTGGCGGGTAATGGTGGTGGTGGTGGGTGGCGAATGGTGGTGGCGACGCTGGGATAATGATGGTAGTGGTAATAAATATAAGAATGAGATGATGGTGGNAAATGAGAAGAGAAATTTTGAATTGTTGTTAAATGAATAGTCACGTAATTTTGAAGTATGAACGTATTGACTGTTGGGTCAAATTTACTTTTTGGTGGTGTTTAAGGTTGATAAGGGTAACTAAGTAAATATATTAATCTTTTTAGGTCAAAATAATATTACCATTAAATCTAGGAGGTTCGAAAAACCTGAAATAGACATTTAGCTCATATAGTGTTTCGGGTGTAAATTAACTTTAATTTTGAGATAAATCATAAAACTAAATGTTTTCATGTTAAAATAACATTAAAAATGAATCTGAAACGTCGAAAAACGTTAAGGTAGTCATATAAATCAAATTAGAACGTTTAGTGACAAAATCGTAATTTCAGAGAAAAAATGTATTTTTCAGCCCATGAACAGTGGATTTCGGGGCTGCTGTGTTTAAAACACAGATTTCAACCCCTTTTCTTCCATTATTTCAATCCACTCTCACACAAAACCTCTTAGAACCCTAGGAGAAGATAAAGAGAAAGAGAAAAGGAAAGAAGAAAGTCTCCAAAGTTTGGGTCTTGCTTGAAAATTATAGGAACTTAGTTTGGAATTCTTGAGTTCTAGGTGGAGTTTTCCTTTCTCTTGCATTTACATTGTGCATCTCATGTATTTTCTTTAGTTAAAGCTTACTATGTGGTTGATGGCAAAATTCTTGTTATAAACCTTGATTTAGTGTTGAATATGTCATGGATTTGTGAACCTACATGCATAAAAATGATTTTACTATGGTGGGTTTCACACCCTTGTTTGATTTTAGTTATGGGTATTATGATCTTGTACATAACATAACTTATTCTCTTGGAATTGGAATTGCCCTAGTTTGATTTTAGCTATGGGTATTTGATTAAACCTATGATTTGGGGGTTTTGAAATATGTTATTATTTTGTACATAATATATATGACTTATTTTCTCTTGGAAATGGTTGTGTTGCTTTGAAAATGTAACTTTTGAGATTAGAGCTTACCACATGTTTGATAAAATGTCATAGTTATGATGTGTGTTTTCAAAAAGAATTTATGGATATAAAAATAATAATTTTTGAAAAATGTATGTTCGATACTAACAGGCAGAGAGTTAGTAGACGATTAGGGCCTATTGAGTGGGTTGCCAAAGCGACTACTAGTCCTAAGGGGGATTGGTTATGGTAGTGGTTTTCAGTGATGGTCTATGTGACGTCACAAGTTGTGCCCTACACATTCCCCTTAAAAAGCAAAAAGGGCGATGAGACCCTAGGGTGCAAGACCCAAAATGTTCCCCGGGGATGGTTCATGCGTGAACCAGCGTGATTAACTACATTGTCCGTATGCGAGGCATGTATGGTATTTGCTATGATGGTTGAGCTTTAATTTATACATTGTATATTTCTAATGTTGAGGTGTTGAGATATTTTTATAAATGTTTTACTTATTATCATGTACCTGTATTTAATTATAGAAAGTTTTCATTACTTATTCGTATGATTTGTGGAATGTTGGTTTTAAAAATTTTGTAAATGCTTGGGAAAAGGACTATCCTACTGAGCGTGTGGTTGCTCATCCCTTACTAATACTTTCAGATACTAGCATGCATCTTGGGACATAAGTGATGGAATGCTTGTGGAAGCTTGGACTAGAAAGAATCTCTTTTGGAGTTTTTTTGTATTCATCTTTAGAACGTATGTAGAAATGTTAGCACTCAAGCATTGTATTTGAAAAGGTTGTTTTGAGGCATTTTTGGTGTACACTTGATCATCCCATAGAGGGATTATTATTTTGGGTATTGTGATGTAAAGTTATGACTTTGGGTACTAAGTTGTGGTATATATTGGTGTTGGATGTATTCGGGTTTGGGAGATTTTCGTGGGCCTCTAATTGTCACCCCGAATTTAGTTAGATTATATTTTTGAATGGAGGCATGTTATGGATGTTTAGTTAGTTTAAATTATGTTATGCTCTCACAGGGATGCTCTTACTAACTGGTTAGAAGCCCAATTTTCAAAGGAAACTCTGTCAAAATTTTTTTAAAAAAAATTGATTTAATTCAATTAAAGAGATACTTTCCTAGATGTTTTTACAACATACCAGCATGTGTTTTTTTTAAATAAACAAAGTATTTGTTTTAATCACGCTTTTATGAAATTTGGGACGTGACAAGTTAGTATCAGAGCCTAGGTATTAGGTCTTATATGGGAGCTGTAGGTAATTGGATAATCCAAATATGGTCCCAGCACATAAAATTTTTGAAAGTCACTAGACTTTTGAGGGTAATTGTAGGAAATGACGTATCTCATAAACACGACTACTTCTCTAGATTGTATACGTGTAAAACAGTGATCTAAAGGCTAGTTACATGTGTAGGATGGAAGCAAGTAGAGGACGTGGGAGACCACCCCGACGAGAGGGAAATCAAGTACCGCCACGTCAAGACACAATGAATGGTATCTACCAATGTTTAAGGGAGCTCACTACATTGGTACAACAACAAATTGGGAACAACAACAACCATACTACCACCACCCAAGCTCAAGCTCAAGTGCAACAAGTTGAAGGTGAGGGTAGAAGGATGATAGTTCTTAAAGAATTCCTACGACAACGCCCTCCTACCTTCCAAGGAGGCCCGGACCCACTCGAGGCAAAGAAATGGCTTCAACAAGTGAAGAAAGTGATGGATGGCATGGATATTGCCAATGACTTGAGAGTTGGTCTAGCTGCATATCTTATGGAAGGGGAAGTTGATCATTGGTGGGAGTCGGTAAAAAGAAGGAGAAACGTGGAACAAATGACTTGAAAAATTTTTGAAGAGGTTTTCAATGGGAAGTACTTTCCCGAATCAGTGAGGGATAAGATGACATCCGACTTCATGGCACTTCAACAACGTAACATAACTGTCGCTCAATATGAGTCCAAGTTCGTGGAGCTCTCCCGTTTTGTTACAGAGTATGTATTGACTGAGGCCAAGAAGGCCAAATTATTTGAGAAAGGTTTGAAGCCATCTATTTCTTGAGAAATTGGTAGCTCTTCGCATTCGAGACTTCGGCGAATTAGTTGAGTAGGCTACCCTAGTAGAGAGAGATTGGGAGGAAACTTGAGTCATTCGAGAACGCCGCCAACATAGGAAGAGTCAATCCAAGACCGGCAGTGGTAGTGGTGGACGTCACAGGGATACTCCATACCAACGTCCAGAACGCAGTATGGGTCAAGAGAGTGAATCAAGCTATGCACAAAGTTCGAGACCAAGAGGCCACGTTGAGAGAGTGCCGACACATTTGAAGCGGTGTTATGGGTGTGGTGGCATGGGTCACCTCAAGAGTCACTGCCCTTCAGTAGCTTCTTCACCACAGGGACAGAGTAGTAGGGGATTTTATCAGCAGTCCACAAAGCTACCATATCAGCAGACTTCTTATAGTCATGTACAGACAGTACCACCGCAGCCCCAAACCACTCAATTCAAATCTCAACCACAACAGTAAGCTCAACAGAAGAAACAAGGAACCAAGACTCAGGGCACTGATGCCTCAACTCGCGTTTATGGATTAGTTTAGCCTGATGGGATTACTTCTAATGCAGTAGTGGATGGTATGATTCTTCTCTATAATTCATGGGCTCGTATCTTGTTTGATCCCAGGGCAACCCATTCTTTTATTTCTACATCATATGCTATTGCATTGGGGTTGGAGTTTGAGCTTTTGGGTTATAGGCTATATGTAGATCTACCTATCGGGGATTGTTTGGGGACAACTAGAGTGTATAGAACGTGTGTACTTCGCTTTGGAGATAAAGAGTTAAGGGTAGATTTAATTGCTTTAGAGATGATGGGGTATGATGTTATTTTCGGAATGGATTTACTCTCTTCCTACCATGCTATTATGGATTGCTACCAGAAGAAAGTGGCATTTCGTGCACCGGAGGATATACGTTTCTATTTCATGGGTGAAAATAGTATCTCTCGACATCTCCATACGACGGGAAAACACGTTCTAAAGGTTGATATTGGGAGTAGCCTGAGTTTCTTAGCCCACATTTCTAGAGAGGAACGGGATGATGTGGAGTCCACTTTTATTCTTGTAGTATTCGACTTTCTTAATGTTTTTCTTGACGAGTTGCCTGGATTACCTCCATTGAGAGAAGTGGAGTTTTCTATTGAGCTTTACTCTGGCACAGAACCAATATCCATTGCTCCTTATCGCATGGCGTCGTTGGAGTTGAAGGAGTTAAGAAAATAACTAAATGAGCTTCTTATCATTGGGTTTATACGGTTGAGTACTTCATCTTAGGGTGCTCCCGTTCTCTTTGTGAAGAAAAAAGATGAAACCCTTAGATTGTGTGTGGACTATAGGAAGTTGAATCGAGTGACTATAAAGAACAAGTATCCTCTACCTCGCATCAACGACCTCTTTGATCAATTGAAGGGTTCTCGCTATTATACAAAGATTGATCTTCGCACGGTGTATCATCAATTGAGAATTAGAGATGAAGATATTCCTAAGACCCTTTCCGGACAAGGTATGGGCACTTTGAGTTTTTGGTGATGCTGTTTGGACTCGAGAATGCACCTACGACTTTTATGGATTTGATGCATTGTGTGTTTCGGCCCTACCTTGACCAATTCTTCATTGACGACATCCTCATCTATTCTAAAACACATGAGGAGCACGCACTACACCTTAAGCTAGTTTTGCAAACATTGAGGGAACACAAGTTGTATGCTAAAAATAGCAAATATGAGTTTTGGATGAGAGAAGTCAATTTTTTGGGACATGTAGTATCCGAGGAAGGAGTGTCAGTGGATCCATCCAAGATTGAAGCAGTTTTGAAATGGGATCGACCCAAGAATGTGACCGAGGTCCGAAGCTTCTTGGGACTAGCCGGTTATTATCGGAGGTTCATAGAAGGATTCTCTCGTATATCTATGTTGTTGACGCGACTTACTCGAAAAGGAGAAAAGTTTGAGTGGAATGAAGATTGTGAGCAATCTTTTGAGATTTTGAAGAGAAGATTAACCACGGCACCTATTCTCATTATACCTGCTAGTAGTGAGGGCTATGACGTTTATACGGATGCTTCATTACGGAGACTTGGGTGTGTGTTGATGCAACATGGGAATGTCATCACTTATGGTTCAAGGCAATTGAAGACCCATGAGCAAAATTATCCCACTCATGATTTAGAACTTGCCGCTGTTGTATTTGTTCTCAAATTATGGCGTTGTTATTTGTATGGAGAACGATTTCAAGTATACTCCGACCACAAGAGTTTGAATTACATCTTCACACAAAAAGATTTGAATGTTCGCCAATGACGCTGGATGGAGTATCTAAAAGATTATGACTTTACCCTTAGCTATCATCCTGGGAAGGCCAATGTGGTTGCTGATGCTTTGAGTCGAAAGTCGCGTGGTGAAGTTAGTGGTATGTTGGCAAGTAAATGGAAGATGATGGATGCACATGGAGACAATGATCTATGGGTTGGAGGAGATGTATCCTGACCATGCCTATTTAACCTTGTGGCTCAACCTACCCTCCAACGTAAGGTTGTTGAGTTGCAATGCTTGGATCCTTCCTTAGAGTCGATTTGAGCTCAATTGGAAAATGGGAAAGTAGTTGAAGGTTGGTCTTTGAGAAATGGAGAACTGAGATATGAGAAAAAGCTATGTGTACCGGATGATTTGTCCCTAAAGGAGGAGATACTTGGAGAGTGTCATCGCTCTAAGTTTACGATCCACCCCGGTGGCACAAAAATGTATAGAGACATGAAACATCAGTATTAGTGGAAGGGAATGAAGAAGGATGTGGCAAGATTCATAACACGATGTGCAGTGTGTCAACAAGTGAAGGTGGAGCATCAAAAAATCGGAGGATTACTACAGTCTTTGCCTATCCCAGAGTGGAAGTGGGATCACATCACCATGGATTTCGTGTCTAGTTTTTTGCGGACTTCGCGAGGGCATAATTCTATATGGGTCATTGTAGATAGACTCACCAAGTCTGCTCAATTTTTGAGTATGAAGACCACTGACACTTTAGAGACCCTAAGCAAGCTTTATATTCGTGAGATTGTTAGATTACACAGAGTTCTACTCTTTATTGTGTCGGATCGTGATTCTCGTTTTGTGGCACAATTTTGGCAAAGTCTACAACGAGCTATGGGGATAGAGTTACACTTTAGCACTACTTTTCATACTCAAACGGATGACCAATTCGAGAGGGTGATACAAATTTTGGAGGACATGTTACGAGCTTGTGTGTTGGACTGCAAGGGAAGTTGGAGTGGTCATCTGCCATTGGTCGAATTTGCATATAACAATAGTTTTCAATCTAGTATTGGCATAGCACCTTATGAAGCATTATATGGGAGACCTTGTAGATCGTCGTTGTGTTGGGCAGAAGTGGGGGAGAGTAGTTTATTTGGTCCAGAGATAGTGAGGGAGACAATTGAAAAAGTAAAATAAATTCAGGAACGACTACGCACAGCTCAAAGCCGACATAAGAGTTATGCGGATAGGAGGAGGAGGCTATTGGAGTTTAAAAAGGGTGACTATGTGTTCTTGAAGGTGTCACCTCGGAAAGGAGTATTTCGTTTTGGAAAAAAAAGGAAGTTGACTCCAAGGTACATTGGGTCTTTTGAAATAGTGAAACGAGTAGGGATGGTGGCATACAATCTTGTTTTACCACCTTCAGCTTTCGGGAGTTCATGACGTGTTCCATGTTTTCATGTTACGAAAATGTGAGCCCAACACATCACATATTCTTGATTGGCAAGACATCCAAGTACAAGAGGACATGAGCTACAATGAAGCGCCAATGCAAAGTCTTGATAAGAGGGAACAAGTTCTACGCAACAAAGTTATACCTCTTGTGAAGGTGTTATGGCAACACCATGGTGTCAAAGAAGCTACTTGAAAATTGGAGACCGATATGCAAGCACAATATCCACATCTTTTCGACATTAGAGGTTAGTAACAAGTTTCGAGGACGAAACTTATTTTAACGGGGGTGGATTGTGAGATCCCGTGTGTTATATAAACATAAATGATATTAACTTGCTACTTGTTGTTAAAGAAATAGTCGCGTAAATTTGAAGTACGAACGTATTGGCTGTTGGGTCAAATTTACTTTTTGGTGGTGTTTAAGGTTGATAAGTGTAAATAAGTAAATATGTTAATCTTTCTAGGTCAAAATAATATTACCACTGAATCCGGAAGGTCCGAAAAACTTGGAATAGACGTTTAACTCATATAGTGGTTCGGAGGGGATAAATAATAATTTTAGTATTTCGGATGTAATTAACTTTAATTTTGAGATAAATCATAAAACTAAATGTTTTTAGGTTAAAATAACATTAAAAATGAATCCGGAACGTTGAAAAATCTTAAGGTAGTCATATGGATCAAATTAGAACGTTTAGTGGTAAAATCATAATTTCGGAGAAAAAGTGTATTTTTCAGCCCATGAACAATAGATTTCAGGGCTGCTGTGTTTAAAATAAATATTTCAGCCCTTTTTCTTCCATTATTTCACTCCACTCTCACACAAAACCTCTTAGAACCCTAGGAGAAGATAAAGAGAAAGAGAAAAGGGAAGAAGAAAGTCTCCAAAGCTTGAGTCTTTCTTGAAAATTCTAGGCACTTGGTTTGGAACTCTTGAGTTCTAGGTGGAGTTTTCCTTTCTGTTGCATTTACATTTTGCATCTCATTTATTTTTTTTAGTTAAAACTTACTATGTGGTTGATGGCAAAATTCTTATTATAAACCTTGATTTAGTGTTGAATATGTCATGGATTTGTGAACCTACATGCATAAAAATGATTTTAGTGTGGTGGATTTCAAACCCTTGTTTAATTTTAGTTATGGGTATTTGACAAAACTAATGATTTGGGGGTTTTGAAGTATGTTATGATCTTGTACATAATATGACTTTTTCTCTTGAAAATAGAAATGCCCTAGTTTGATTTTAGTTATGAGTATTTGATTAAACCTATGATTTGGGGGTTTTGAAGTATGTTATTATTTTGTACATAATATATATGACTTATTTTCTCTTGAAAATGGTTGTGTTGCTTTGAAAATGTAACTTTTGAGATTTGAGCTTACCACATGTTTGATAAAATGTCAAAGTTATNATCGAACTCAAAACGTCTGAGTTTATAGTTCATTTCAAGTCTAACACGGACAATTGGGCTAACCCGTGCAGGTTAGAACAATGCTTAGTTTATAGACCCCTTTGGAAATGAAGGCTTTAACGTCACTTTTGGAACATATTTCATGCAATAAATAAACTTTTCATTTTTAAAGGAAATAAAGCTATTTTTTAGAAGAGATACTTTTCCATCTTTATTTTAGTTTCATTATTTAATCATTATGCAAGAGGACTCAAGTCTTGCACAAAAGTGTCCTAATGTGATTTTGTAAGCACATCAGCGTCATGAGAAGAGCTTTTAATTTTTCTTCCAAGTCAATGATGCTGTTCGAGTCAAGTCTACGATTTAAAAGAGAGGCATTGTGGATTCCACTGACTGGATTAAGTGGCGCGCAAATTTGATAGCCGGATGAATTACGAATATGGGATTAGATACAATATAATGCAGACACGATTATACTGTAAATTAATAAAAAAGTGAGTAATATTATTTATATTTAAAAATTTAATCTTATTATAATCACTATACGCATTATTATGTTAGTAAATAAGATTAAATTTTTAAGTCCAAATAATATTACACTTAAAAAAAATAATATGGTTTAGGTATATGATACACCAATAAATAAAAATGTATTTATTCCATCCAATTGACATAAATGATAAAAACTTCATTAGTCAGGTACTTTAATACAAAACTCATCTAACAAGTCAAATATATGCAAATTGTTATAACATTCCCAAGTTGTTCTTAAGCTCAATATTATATTGCACTTATGTTTGTTTTAAAGATACTTTTTGCAGTTAATTATTTCTATGGCTTTTTTTTAAAAAAAAATAATATATTTAAGGATAAATTACACTGTCACCCCTATAGATTGGTCTAATTATACAGACACCCCTTGATTTTCTGAAGTTACATTGACACACTTACTATTTACCTACCTATTTCACAAAGTGCTCCTATAGTTAGCATCGTTATTGGCAATGTCAAAAAAGTGATTACATCATCAACTTTTACACTTTAATACCTATATTACTTTTGAATAAAATTAAGTTAACCTATTTATTTTCGTATTGTGTTTATGTTCGTATTTTTTTTTTTTCGTATCTTGTTCATGTTTTGTTTTTTTGATAAAGTGGAACCTCTCCAAGGCCATGCCACTTTGGACTCATCCCTATTAGAGTAAACTCCGAATACTTGCAATCACCTGCAAACCACATGTATCGGTTAAACATGAGAGACACCAACAAGAATCACACCCTTGACACTCGGATCTACAGTTCGTCTGGGTTCAACTCTACAACGCTGGGCTACCCATGCGGATGTGTTCGTATTTGTATCGACATATATAAACTTTGAATAAAAAAATTTAACAGTAAGATTTAAGTCTAAGATTTTATTATAACTTATTTGAATCAATGCTCATAATTTTTCTCTAAACTAAAAATTAACTTAATAAGCATAGCAATAATAATGCGTAAAAATATCTTTTTACACAATAATTATGTTAGTGCTTGATAAACAACAAATAATTAATATTTTATTTTTATAATACCAGTTAAACATCTGATTGTATCAATTTAATGTTTTTCGTGTTAACTTACAAACGAGAAGATAAAAGAAGTTTGACAATATTAAATAAACGGGTTGATCGTGTCAATTTTGGATTTGGCAAGTTGAACCCGAAAATAACACATTTATTAGTATTTAAATAAAAAATGATGTATGATAAGGGTAATTATGAAAATTTTCAATTTTTGTAATATTTGTTAATGGACAAGACCTGATAAGGGGGAATCAATATAATTTTAAAAAATCGAGAGGATGTCTCTGTATTTAATTCAATCTACAGAGAGTGTTAGTATTCTTTACCCTATATTTAATCTCAATGATTTCAACATATTATGAATGCATTAATCACGTATAATCAATATATCTTAAAGGTATCAAAATTTTTTTAAAGTATTTGAAATGTATTCAACCCGAATATGATACATACGTATCAAGATATATGTGAGGCATATTGTATTTGATACATATCGGACACCAAGGAAGTTGTCCAACAGAAAACCCTATATAGGCATCCATGCTTATTCTTAAGAAATTTCAGCTACTAAAATTCAGGCTTTTTAACCATTTTTCTTCTACCTTTTCTTTTGTTGCCTCCATGCAAAAGTTTCCACAAACCATTCATGTTTACTAGTAGTCAGAATGTGTTCGATTACCAAACCAACTACAAGTCCACTTGCATATCCCATGCATATGAAGATTCAATCAAATTTACTTGGAAAGTCCAAATTGCCTTTTACAAAGTTCAAAGGGGGTGGGGGTGGGGCTGCCTCAAAACTTCCACATTTCTTGGATAAAGGGCCTCCACACAACTCTAGATTCCCATCAAATGAATTGTTCTCAAATAAAGTAAATTGATTCCCTTGTGGTATAGGCCCTGTGAGATAGTTATGAGAGACATTCAAGAATGCAAGAAATGTCAATTGCGTCAGTTGTTAAGGGATCTCTCCTGAGAGCTTGTTCTATGAAAGGTCCAGAGCTTCAAGATTTGTTAGGTTCTCTAAGGATGATGGGATGTTGCCTACAAGACTATTGTTGTAAAGGTTGAGCAACTGAAACCCCTTGAGATTTCTAGTGGATTTTGGTATCTCTCCAGTGAATTTGATACTTGAGACATCAATGGTGGCAAAAACCGTTGGGATCTTAGTATAAATTTAAGGCCTTTGTTTCTCAATACCATCGAGAAATTGAAACTCTCCGAAAAGTTAATTTCCAACACTTGGTAATCATACACTGCATGAAAATATATGGACTGACTAACATCAAGAACTTTTGTGGCATTCCAATTTTGGAAGTATTTCAATGGAAGCTTGTCCGTAAAACCATTGCATGAGAGGTCAATGATGCACAGTTTGGGGAAACTAGAATTTGACATGTCCCCTATTATGTTGCTGTGAAATTCATTGAATCCCAAAATGAGAATTTTCAACTCTTGAAGAGTCCCCAGACAAAAGGGAAAGACATCCCTAATTTTGTTGTTTCCAATGTTGAGGAGCTCTAACATTGTGCAATTGGCAAAAGACCTCGGTACTGGTCCATCTAATTTATTTTGACTTAAATCAAGGACTCTCAAATTGTTTTGTTTCTTGTATGAATGAGGAATAGTTCCATGGAAATTATTGCTTCTTAAATTTTGAACTGCCAAGAAATCACTGAAGCTGCTTAAACATTGTGGAATTATTTCACTCAAGCTATTATTTGACAACTCAAGGCATTGAAGAAAGCTCACATTGCAAATTGACAGTGGAATTTAACCCATTAGTGAATTATTTGAAATTCCAAAATCAACCTTGGAGAGTGGTGAATGAGGACTGATCCTTGTAAGTGGTTAGAACTAAGGTCCAAAATCCCTAGTCTTTCATATGGAAGGATTGTTGGAAGTTGCTCAAACCCTGTTAAAAAGTTGAAATCCAAGAATACTGCCATCAGATTTTTTTGGCCTACATTCCACATCCATTTGGTGACATGACCAAGAATTTTGTTGTCAGAAAGAAATAGTACCACCAATTCATCTTGATGTTGCATGAACTCTGGGAATTCACTTAAATTGCAAGCTATTAATCCAAAAATTTTGAACTTCGGATTAACACTACTTCCAGCGAGCACTTACAGTTTTTTGTTTGATAGTTGGAAGATGCTAAGATCTTTGAGTTTCAAAAACATGTATGTTTCAACTTTCCCACTCAAGTTATATTGGACCAAAACAGTTTTTTAAGTGTAAAAATTGAATTTTGATCGACTTTGAGCCTAAATTAAAGTGGGACCCAATTATTATTTTGAATAAAATTTTGTGGGTCCATATTCTACTCCGTGAAAAGAATAATGTACTATATTCACTTGCTCAAATCGAGTAAAATATGAATGAGAAAATAGGCTCCAAAGTGACCCTCTAGAAATGTGACAATAAAAAAGTGCAATGTGGGATGTGACACCAAATCCCATATTGGTTGAGGAAAAATTTCAACATGGGCATATATAGGCCAAGTTTTCTCTATGAGATTGGGCCCCAAGAGGTACCACAATTTTATGGTCAGAGCGAGCACCTACATGTCTTCGATTCAACCATGCGCTCGTCTCACCACGACCATGACCCAACCCGATCAGGCCGGGAACGGGTGTGGTTTAGACCAAATCCTATCTTTTTGGAGAAAATTTATTTAATTAATTGGATGAGAATTTTTTAACCCAAAATAAATTTTTGGTACCCGTTGGATCGCACTGGTTCGGATTTCTACTTCCCACCAGTCTGAAATTCAGAGTTGTAACTATTCATGAAGAATAGTTACTTAAGGTTTCTATTGGCTGTTGTGTCTTGTCATTCTGGGTTGTGTCCTTTAATAAGATGAGTATCTGAAAAGTCACCAATGTGTCTATAAATACCCAACCTCATTTCTACTAATTTCATTCAATTAATCAGTTTATTTTCGACAATAAGGCAGACATTATAACATATCATTTTCGGCATTAAATCAGTGCATTTAGAGAGTACACAACACTATTTTGGTTTGCTTGACAAGCAGATTGGAGTGCTACTTCTGTTCGTGTAAAGATAATTATATCCTGATAGGCAGACGCTCGGTTTCCATAAGCATCGTGTGTGGGGGCGAAATCTGTCTTAAGGCNGATTGGAGTGCTACTTCTGTTCGTGTAAAAATCATTATATCCTGATAGGCAGATGCTCGGTTTCCATAAGCATCGTGTGTGGGGGCGAAATATGTCTTAAGGATATAGTGTCAAACACTAGCCTTGATCTACCTAAAGTTCAATAACAGT
>CAUOFW020005102.1:0-28489 GCA_963454935.2 Ilex paraguariensis | reverse complement strand
AATGTGCGCTCATATATATCTCTATGTATTGTAATAGCCATAAGGGATCCACACAGAACACTTCTATTTTACCTTTCCGACAAGCAGCTCATCATCTTCCCACACCAAATCCTATGGAGGTTCCTTCTTATCTAATCTGGCTGAACACAAACCAATGCATGTGTTTCAGTGAGATAAGAGAGCAACGAAGAAGATGAGGGGGCGGGGGGAGACTACAGAAGCAACTACCTTTCTGTCTCGCGGGGAACTGTAAGGACAAGAAGCTTTGGCTTAAACTCAAGCGCTTTGTTAATCAACTTGTTTGCAAGGCGGGCATTTACTCCAAAAGGAGGGTTCAACCCCATGATCTACTCAAGAAACAGAAAGCCATGGTAAGGAATTGTGAATAAATCCGGGAGTACAAATATCCTCTGTACTAAATGAAATATAAACAGTCTCTCACCAGTTGTGACCCTGTCGGCAACTCCTTTGGATGGACGCTCATCCAGTCCCTCTTCTCAAAGTTGAAATCATGCTGCAAAAGGGATCCAAAAGTAGCCATATGGGGATAAAATCAGATCAACCAACGATGCAAACTCATAATCAATCAACTTGAGAAAGGCCATTTTACAAAATCTAACAAGGATTTGATATCACAAATAATGCCTCCATTCAAGGGCATTTACCCCCACCCAGGCAATGGCTACGTTTTGGTGAATTCTATAAAAATGTCACAGAAAAACCATCTCATGTACACTGTCAGAGTATTTGGAGTTTTGAACAAGTGTCACGACCCTAACAGAAATGAGAATATAAAGGATAACAGCTATGAGTACTTATAGGACCTTTCCAGCCCAAATGACGTCCCTCCAAAACTCTTTTTTCTCTTTCAAAAAATCTTAACAAAGTTTAAGCACAAACTCTCATCAATAGCGTCTGATCACCGTGTCACTAAAACCAGAGACAAAATAAAATTCATAAGAATTGCAATTATAACAAAAAGAATAAAATTTCAAAAGGCAGTAAAAGGACAAAGTAGACCGTAGACCTAGAAAAAAGAATGCAGACTGGTTTTGTGATCTGTTAAAAGACTCAACAATTGCCAAAAGAAATGTTAAAAATTAAAATGACCAATTTAATAACTTCTCAACAACCTGCGCTTGAGAACATTGTATATGTACAGAAGTAGATTTTTGGAATGATTTATACTTCTATGCACTAAACAACATCTGTATGATATATAGTATACCCAAGGGCAGTGGTGTTCACCTTTGCTTGTAAAATATCATAATTTTTGTATGAGCAATGCTTCCCCATCTCATCAAGCTTCTCTTTCATAATGCAACTGAAGTCGTTCGAACCGCAACAAAAATCAACAATCTGTTCAAAGGAACAATAGCTATCTTACTCAGATTAAGTAATACAAGTACATCATGAAGCATTGATATATGAGAATTACCCAAATCAAACATAGGAAAATCAGAAAGACAAGGTTCCACCACTCTCCATGTAAAGGAGAAACAGTGAAAGGTGGTACGCTGCAGCACCACCTCTGACTCTAATCCAACAAACCAAGTCTATCGTAATAATTTTTGAAGTGACAACACTCATAACATCGTGGTTCAACTGCATTAGAGTGGCATAAACACTAGGTATTTATTAATAAGAAAATGTCCCTGGTTTCCTTATTGTTCAAGTGTGCCCATCAAGGTTCAAATTCACAAAAGTTCTAGTGTATTAAATTAGAGAAGCACCACCTTCCCATTTGCTACTTACAGCTCACATTCCCCTTCCTACACCAAAAAGATTACATACAATGTATGTAGGGTAGATTACAAATTTACAATGCCACCCCATGACATTTTGTCAATAACAATGAGACCCCAAAAGGAGGATTAAAGTGGTCGGCATTAATAGCTCAGATTGCTTTACCATAAATATACTGGTCAAAATCGAACATTATTGTTCAATTGGTCAACTGATCCATTGGTCAAACATAAAATAAAAAGAAAATGAAAAAGAGAAAGAAAGCCTCCCCACCTCCCCACATTTCTGGGTGCAAGTGTGATTGTGTGAGAGAGGAGAGACAAGAAAGACAGAAGAATGGGGTGTCTGGGTATGGGACTATCTTGTTCCAATGAGGATTAGCTTGGATTTACCATGATTTTATTCCAAAAAAGAATAAGGGATAATTTTTCTGTTTTCCTGAATAATTTCGAAATGTTGAAATGCCAGTGAGTGTCATTGTAATTTACCCTTACATATGTAGTGCTTGCATTCACGATTTTATATCATCTTATTTGCATCCTTTTGGCTCAATGTCAAAATCCATCTTGAAGTTGAACAAAGTTGAAATAAAGTATCTTCTGATTGTTAAAGCAAAACCCTACAAGTTAAACAATTGGCATGCTGAAGGCATTCTCACAAGAAAAAGAAACAACAGCTTCAAAGTACAAAAGCAAAACCTAGAAGTTTGCAATGTCAATGGCAAGGATCTAAATAGAAATGTATATGTTGCAATGAACCAGGACTAGCTCAAACAAAGAGAACATTCCCTACACATAAGCATGCACATGGTTTTATTAAGATGTATCCACAAGAAATAAGCTGAAACATGCATCCAGAAATATGTCGGGAAAATTAGAAGGAAACAAATAAATGCACAGATTATTACCATATACCCATTTCGAACGTACCAATGGAGCTTATCAACAATCTGCAAGATGAAATTATGCTTTCAGTATTCACTAGAACTCGATGTAACTGTTTTATAATTTTCAATTCTTAACATTTATAAAGAACAGAAAAAAAAAATCCAAGTATACTGATGGAGAGAGCATTAAATGATAATTAATCAGTGTTGGCTCCTGCCGCTCCCCAATGCAAGGTGCATACCTGTCAATGGATTAGATTTTAAGACGATCCTAATAGTCAGATATGGACCTATATTCTTTACTGTGTCCCCAATCCCAGTTAAAATACTTTCTTTATATTCACAAATCAAACATGGGTATACCAATATTCGATCTGATTATAATTTGATCCTAATTAATAATAATTTATAATATATGAGAGATTTCAACCACAAATCACTTAGAATGAATCTACATCACCTATTTTTAGCATAAAATAAGTAAAAGACTTTGATCAATTTCTAAAACCTCCTTCTCTCGCTGATCATAATCATTATTGTAATCTCCCTTAGTCATAATCTAGACAATGAATACAGAGCATCCAATGCAAACTAGTCTCTAAAATTCTAAGCCACACTCACGTGAATAATCTACAAAGTAACAAATAATTCAGAAACTGATAGCAGTTCTTGAGTAGCCCATGAAAGAGAACAAAGATAAGTTAAGAATGATCATAACCATCAAAAGTAAATGTTTCTCTTATCATCGGTCACTGTAAACAATTAACTCACCTCTTGTAGCTTGTCCACTTTTGTAAAATGGCGACCAAAGGACGTGTAGCGCATGCCATGTAGAAACGGGGCCAGATACACTTTTAGCTTGTTCTACATCCACCACAACAAATCAAACTAGATTTAAAGAACATTTTCATCAACTGACACATAAAGGTCAATAAAATGAATGCAATATGGATAATGACTGGAATTGTAAGAATTTTTTACATTTTGGTGCAGTAACACCAAAAGATGAAAAAGACAAGTTCTTAAATCCAAGATACAGGATCAACCATAACTATGCCAGATGTTCATCAGTTCATGTAATCAGTAGGACCACCAAAATTAAATATCTACGTTTAGTTGAGTTCACCAATCATAATATACTTTTAATCATCAGTTTCAATTCCATTCTATCAAATATCACCATTAATGGAGAATCTATTCTGGATCCCCATTTCAGTAACACAAAAAGGCATAAACAAGTGCCCCAGAGCAACAACACCATAGTAATACTTAGATACACATCCAATTTTTTTATTTTTTATTTTTTGCTTGGAGATACACATCCAATTGATATCATAGAAAGAGATCATCGAACTGCCAAACAGATGAATTTTGCTCCTTCCGTGATGGAACAACAGAATTCTCCAGGATTGCTCGAAGAAAGGTCCACCTTACTCTGAAAGAAAACCAACACTAAAATGCTTTTCAAAAGGGCTGTTCTCCGGGTTATTTTGTCCAATCCTCAACTAATCAAGAAAAAAGAAAAAAGGGGAGCCCACTATATGAGGCTCCTGCAAACCCGGGATGATGGTCAAATGTACTCAACCTTTTCCCGCATGCGGACAGGATGCTTTCATGATTTGAGCCCATGATGCTGAGGTTGCAATAGGGCAGGCTCAACATTACAGCATGGCAAGCCCCAAATCCAGAAATATCATGAAAAGAACCAACATAAGATCAAGCAATATTATCCTTATTGACTAATCATTTAATTTCCTAAGTGGTCAAAAGCTTATGGTTGAAAGTAGGAGAATTAATGTGTTGGCTTTCTGCCTATAGTAAAATCATTCACATATTCAATTGGATCATAGGGCCCCAATGACAAAATAGAAGCACAACAAAAATTTTAAATAAAGCCCAGATAATTAGTCTCAAATTGCTTCTATCCGGCTTGGCCCCCCAAAAAAAAATCAAACCTATAAAAGGTCAAACAATCGTTTCCCCTCTCTTCATTATTTTCTCATTTAAAGCTGTCAAGGCTAAATAAAGAAAAAAAATTATATTCTCTCTCTCTTTCTGAATTAAAGCCCCCTTATAAAGCTGTCACCATTGCATAATTACAGGACATTACATTTTTTAAAAAAATAACCTAGATGGCTAGACATTAATGCACCTTATTAAGCTGCCAACATTTAACTTAGTGTAGGCCCTTACACAAATAAGAAACCAAAGTACTTTAAAAAAAACTACACACCAAGTGGCTGCCACATCTTTTCAGGCACCTTATACTGTTTTTCTCAAGCCATAAGCCCAATACCCATTCTCATACAGTTAATACTAGTGGGAGCCCGAGCGATGCATGGTGTTTTCAATCTCTCCCATTACAATTCTACCACCCTTACCATCACCTCACCCCACCTCGACCTTAGTATTTTTGAAAAATTACTTATTACTGTACTAAATTAAGGAGGATGAAATACATTAGTTTTGTTGGAGTCATAAGCCATATGTGGAATGATTTAATTTGATGAGATCAATACATTGTTATTAAATATTTTATTTTAAAATTAAAAAATCTAGTACTTGATGAGGAAAAGTTTCATAAGCATCCTCTCTCCTAAATTGATTGCTATAGTATATAGTAAATATAGATTTAGTGCAGAGACAGTAGGTATGTGAGTGAGAGACGGGAAAGGAAGAGATGGGAGAGAATTCAAGAAAATTGAAATGGGGTTTTGGAGTTCATCCAAGCTAACTACATTGCTATATATTATGTATAGATTGAATCATTCAATAAAATTTAGTTTGTTCATTCATAATTTATATATCTTATATCTTCAATGATGTGATGTAATTTAAGTGACAACATATGTTATTATGAAAGTTAGTTCTCTTAGTTGATTTGAGGGAGAAAAAAAGATCATATATTGGTTAAATCTTATCAATCAGGTGTTTTGGTTTTTAAACTCTATAATCTATTAGATTTTTATCTTAGTATTGTCTTTTATTGTTTAAAGAATTTATTTTGTTTTGTAAGTTTTCTTAATCTCAAAACATTTGAACCAAAAATTATGAATCCAGATGTGAAAAGCATTAAAAAAAAAGGAAAATTTAATGAATTAATTCAATCTTAAAAACCATTGATAAATTTGTGAAAAGGTCTTATCTAAACTTCCACCTAGGACCCCCATTTATATTGAGCCTGCCAATCGGCTTCCCCCTCCTTCCATTTAAAAATAGATAAAATAGCTTCTTTAGTACAATACTGTAGCTTTCCACTAGACAAAATCATAATGATAACTTCTATTCAAAAAATGTTACCAAGATTAGAAGAGTTGTGAACAACATATGCCACCTGTGATCAGATAGATGTACATTCAAACCACGGTAGAAATGGATTAGTCTTCAATGCCAAGATGAATCAAGTCCAAAAAGAAACAGAATCCTAATGCAAATTTTAACCAACCAACAACACCAAAAACAACCACCACCAATGGCATAACTCATCATCTAATTTCAATGAAAGAAGAACTAATATAAAAAGGCTTTGAATAGAATGACCAATTAACGGTGATGAATTGACAATTAGCTTCCACCTCATTATCTGGTAAAGAAGCCCCGGCTCACAAGCAGGTTTTGCATCTTCAATACTGCACCCTTCTTCAAGCTTATGTAAAGCGGCACGAAGAGCCTGCATAAATATAACCGATACAATGTAAATACCCACAACAAGATGGTTCTGTAGAAATTTATAAAAATAAGGTAAATGAGATATTCAACATACCTCAATAGAACCCTCCACCTTCCCCAAGTTTATTGTCTTGTCTATACCAGTTTTTGATGATGCATGTGTTGTTGGCACTTTGTGCTTTTCTATGACCTCCTCCAGTGTTATTGAAGATGCAGCATCTTTCATCAAAGCCAGTATTATGCATTGCAAGAAACAAAAGTAAGAACACAAGATTTTAATTATGTACAATCATAGTTTCAATTCCCGCTCTACAACTAGAAGATAGCAACATTGCAAATCTGATCCAGTTCTAAATTAATGTGTGAGCACATTAGAGAGAGAGAGAACAAAAAGGATGTAGCACTGTAGTAGTAAAAATCAATGTGCCACCTCCTCTTTGCATCAGCATCTAAAGGTGGCGATCTGCTCGCTTCCTTTGCAAGAAGATTAACGGTCTGAGTTTGTTCAAGTACACTATCTGTTATGCCATCCTTCCTTGATTTGCCTGCCTCGAAATCCTTACTATTCAGGTCATATAACCTTTTCCCTAAAGAGGTCCTGCTTTCAGCGGTGTTGGACTTGTTGACTTTCACCAAGGAAGTCTTGTTCAAAGTCTTTCTGGAAGTATCCATTACCTTATGCCTCCACAAGGAATTGGATCCATACAATATTCCCTTACTCTCTTTTAAAGAATCACCCTGCTTTATAGCTGAAGATAACTTTTCAAAACCCTTTTGTGTTTTTACAACAGTTCTCTTCCTAAAATCTTCCTCTAAGACCAGACTTCTCCGCTTTGGTGCAACTTTCTCTCTGCTGGACTGCAATTCTGATGCTTGGTTTTTCTCTCTTTGGGCATTCCATGGGAATTTTATGTGGTTTCTCATAGGAGTCACAAGTTCATCATCAATCTCATGTTTTCTGAAAAGAAGGGAAAAACTAAGCACATTTTTTTTTTTTTGGGTTTTGGTAAGCAATTAATGGATGCAGACAACATTAACAAGAAAAATGACGAATGCAAGAGCACTTACAAGCAATATATCAATATACGATTTGGGATAAGACCTTCCCATGCCCTTTGCGTGGTGCCCTCTTCTTCTATATCTTCAAAAGCAATCAATCTGATTAAAGTAACCAAAGCATCAACTATATGTAGACCAGCCATTGAAAATCAATGATGATATTGAGAAAGAACATGCAAAAAAATAAAGGAATACCTAGGTAAACACTTCCTGTGATATGCCTATGGACAACATCTACAAATGGCAAACTGTAATTCAGGATCCATCTTATTTTCTCCCTGTTTACATACAGAGCATTTATGGACAGGACACGTGAACAGTTCCCCAGATGCAATTTTTATTTGAAGCGCTTCAGCCTCAGTTTCATTCTCATGATGGAGCAGTTTTGCTACACAAAGTGGATGGTAGAAATGGCCACAGGTTGCGGAAACACAAGGAAAAACCTGGAAAACATTAGGGAAAAGAAGTCTTTATACATACACATTACAAAGAACACCAGCAATACTGTTCTTAAATATGTGTGGAGATGTGACATTCACATGCCAATAATCTAAGCTTGGTTAATTGTCAAAATAAGATTACAATGCATCCCCATAGCTGCTTATTAGATAATATATAAATAAAAAGTCAATTCTAACAAGCATCTATGCCAAGGACAATGAAAACGGTGGTCTCTCACCAGAATGCTCAACTTATTAAAGTGTCGAGGGCAAAAAAAGAGAGCCAAATTTGAGGGAATCAGTTTAAACTTTAAGGTTCTGAAAATAAGAATAGCAGGCTATCACGTTAGAGTTCACATCTGTCAAAGAGGGAAAGGAAGGGGGCAACGGTCTTGGTGAATTATAGGTACAATCGAACATAAGAATGAAACAGCAAGGCCAACCTCAAAAAAAAAAATTCGACCCAGAATGTATACAGGAAGAAGAAACCAAAACAAATGATGTACTAAAAAGCTTACTACTTTACCAATAAAAAAACCCAAACTAGCTGATCCAAAAAAATAAAAAACAATGCCTAGTAAAAGTAAAAGAGAGAGGAACAGAAATCCTCATGACTTCAGATGAATGTAGCTCCCGGGATACAAGACAAATACATACCTCAATGACTTATTATGAATTATATGCTCCACAATGACTGTTATGGTTAGCCCAGCAGACCCTACAAGTCTTGCTTCCTTGACCTATGCCACAACATGCTAGAAATACTTTCAATTCTTGCTATGGCACTAATGCACTGCATTCCTTTTTGATATTATGAAGTGGCATTTCCTTTGTTAAGAGCCTTTGGCATAAATAAAGCAGCAATTTTTTGAGTTTTTCAAAAGAACTCATACCTTAGCACCAGATGATTTATCAGATGACCCCAAACCCCCGCAAGAAAAGCACTGATGTTGTTTATATTGACAATTCTCACAAAAAAAATTCTGAATTGCCTGCAAGATATACGTCTATGCCTCAATAATGGCTAATATTTACAGGCATAGAGAAAACCAAATCAAGAAATGCATGCCTACAACATTTAAAAAAGTTGACATGAATAGGCAACATACTTCTACTTGCTCATCAGAAAAACCAAGAGATTGGCACATTGAATCAGATCCAGCTTCTTTAGTTGCATGAAACGATCTCAAGCACCTCCCTTCGCAGCTGTATAAGATCACAATTGTTACATAATTTTTCCCAAGGAGAAAAATGATACTCAAAATGTGACGATCACCCAAGAAACAACCACCAACAACGATAGACCTTCTAAACAAGTCAAAAGAAACTGAATGTGAAAATCAAATACCAAACACATGTACCAGATTGAACCAAGTCCACTAAGTCTATTCCATAGAATTTTGGTTGATAAGATTAATTATATTATCTGAAATGGGGAAAATGACTTAATAGAAAGTGGTGCCTCTGCAAAGAAAGATTAACCAGCTTAATACCCAGCATGCATGTTATGGATACAGCGATACAAAAAAATCTTAAAAAATAGGATACAAATATGGCTAGAATATGTATATGTATATTATAGAATGTTACTCTAATAATAGGGGTATGAGGGATTAAGAGATTATATACATCCCAAAGTAAAACAATTTATGTTGCTGACATAAGGACTGCTTAATTGTGTTTTGAATCCAATGTTTTATATAATTCTAAATTTAAACATGTTTTCCCTTCCGAGAGTCCTCAAATCTTGCTTAGTTTTTAATTGCAACAGACTTCAATGTCAAAGAGCCATAAAAACTCATTTTTCGGGGTAAACAAATTGTAAAGACTTCATAAAACTTGTGACACATGTGATGTACGTCCAAATAAACATCTTGAAATAAAGAATTCCCATTTTTATGATTTATGGTTTCTACACAATCCACCTCACTATGTCTAAGGCAAATGTATCCAACGTAGAGATAAGCATATCCGAGATATATCTGACAAGTATCCAACAATGATAAATATTTTATTAATTATTAGATACTTGTGGAATCCGCAAGTATCCAACGAGTATCGATTTCCGATACATATCGAATATGGATACGTCACCCCGATGGAAATATTTGTGCTTCATAGCAACACACATATCATGCAACTTAATCTTATAATTTTGAAGGACATCAGAGCACAATAGGCCAAGAATCTAAGTCCAGTCAATTGAATACTAATCACACTATTAGTCTGTTCAAATATTTATTATGCACTCTTCCAATCCTCGAAACCTTTGTCAAAAGATGTCCACAGAGAAACCAGCAAAGTAAACAATCCAGTCCCAACATTCCAGTTTTTTTCATGAGCAATTGCTCTATAGCTTTCCTCAAGAGAGTATTTCATAGCTAGCACGGCATTCTTCTTTCATTTCTACATCTCCTACATCATAAGAACATTGACATTTACAAAAAGAAATATCAAAATAGTGAAGGTGGTTAGACAAACTGCTACAGGGAGGGAGAAAGCAGTAGCAAAAACAGTATAAATGATTGACATGGAGAGTAGTGTACCTACTAAACACACTAGATGTGCAAGTGATTAATAATTTAGAAAGGAGACATACCACAAAAGTTCACCACCATTATCACAAAACGTGCAGACATAATCAAACAAACCTTCCTCATCATAGGACCCATCTTCTTCAATTTCATCAATCATATCATTATCAACTGTAAACCCAGACTTAACTACGGGTCCCACAGCCTGCCAAAAAAGCAAGCACAAATGCTCTAACGAAAATGTTTAATCAATGAAGAGACATGAGGTAAGTGCTTTTGGGAGGAATGGAAAAAGGGTGGGAACGTAACCTCGTCAAAAGATTTCCTCTTTCTAGGCTTCTCCTCCAGAATTGTGCCTAAAAACTGTACAACAAATTACAATTTCACAACAGCGAACCTAAACAAAAATCTCCTCAATCCAATCAAGTCTTGTCCCAACTACACTTGAGCAAACATCTAAAATGATTAAATTTCTTTGAATCTTTTCATATATATAGTCATACTCTGGATTGCTCGCAGCACCTTCACGTCAATGTCAGACATCATTCAACGACAGTGACAGATTCAAAATATACATTTCCATCATTCAAGACATGCTTCGCACATATACGATTTTATATACATGCACACATACAATACCAACCAGTTGACCATACGAAAATTGAGAACCATTTCATACCTTACTGCATACATTTTTTTTTTTTTTTCTTAATGAATGACAAGATGCTCTTTCTACACTAATGGCAATGGCAAAGAATACAAACCTTGGATTTCGCCAAAGCTTCATCCCTTTGAACAGCTTCACTTATTAAATCCGTGTGATCCACCAGGTCAGACTGAGAAGGCTTAGCCTCGTATGAGCTGCAAATTGCGTGGAAGTGTGAAAGATGCCAACAGCAAACAAAATAAAAGATATAAAGGCTGGGATAGGAGTATGCAAACCTGAAGATTTTAGATAGATGATCCCACAAAGCTTTCCCAGATGATTCTGGATTCTTTTTCACAAAATGTAGGCAGTGCAAGGTGATCAAGATCGTCCTTATAGCATCTTCAAAACTCTTCCTTAGCTTTTCCAGATTGATCCAACTATTTTCCTTAGATAGCACTGACATCTCTGATTTTGCATTTGAAAGGTCGAACTTCCATGCTGTGACCTGTTTATATATTTTGCGAAGCCCATTACCAGTATTAAAGCTACCGGGTGGACATAATTTCAGGGCAAACCTATAACATCAATCACATTATGTGGCCATTTATTCCCAGGAAAGTGAAAGAAAAAAAGAAAGAACAAAAAAAGTTTTCTTCACTCACTTTCCATTACATGAAAGGGTAAAAATCATAGTTGGTCCCTAAACTTTATCTTTCATTTTAATTTGGTCCCTAAATCTTTAATTGTCTCAATTTAGTCCCCCAAATATCTATTTTGTTTCTATTAGTCATTAGATCAACACTAAAATGGATCAGATTGGGTTAGCCTCCAGTTTACTAACGATAGAAATTGATGCAATAACTTAATTAAGAGGAAATTGGTAGTTGAAGGATTAAATAACAACAACTGAAAGTTCAGGGACTAAATTAAAATAGAAGGCAAAGTTCAGGGACCAATTATGATTTTTTACCCAAGTGTTTCGGTGCTTTAGTCACCAACAACATCAAACATGAGACTCAAGATTTCCCTTCGTTTTCCATTCCTTGTTTTTCCCAGAATTAGAAAACCATCTTGCATATATTTCGCTAAACATATTTCTTTTTTTCTTTTTCACGGTTTTTCAACGAAATTCAGAACAACATCAAGTTGGATACAATACAACCCAACCACCCAGAGATTGTAACAGTAAACTTCGTGCTCTTGCCTTTCCCTCCGTTTACTCACCAACCAAACAAGATATAAGTACTAAAAACCCGAACCCATGCATTACAATTCACAGATTCGAATGCTGTGTCTAACATGATTATACGACCACAGTTCAAGAACAAAAGTAGGAAATACTAAACACTAAATAAAAAAACGAAAAGTAATGAAAATGTCATCCACTGATCGATAAATTCTTAGCGCTTCGAAAACGTATAAAGACAGTAAAGAATGAAGGTTTACCTAACCGAGAACCACCGGAGTCACCGATCGTCGTCTAAGTGATCTCTTTCCGGTGAACGATAATTTGTACGGTCTTTCCTCTTTTTGATTCGGCGGTACGTAGTGGGATGAGCGAAAGCTATCGTCACATGAAGTACTTATACGCTTGAATTGATAGGTTAGGGCGGTAATTCAATTGAGCGAATTACACTTTCTACCCAAAAGATCATTTGCATTCTTAATTTGTACTCTGAAAGTTTGAAATTCTCATATTACAGCCAAGGGAAAAAGATTCCACAAGTCCACATCTGACATCTTTTAGGCAGGCATGTGTCAATTATGCAGGTTGAGGAGAGTTCATCTCAAAAAATATTTAATTTATTTTATTAATTTGTATTTAATGAGTCGTGTTATATCGAATTTATATCTTATATGAATCGTTCAAAACCGACATATAAACGAGTATTCTCGTATATTTAATTCATCATGTCGTGTCGTATCATGTTCGTGTTGACTCATATAATCCGTGAATAAAAAATTTAAAACTTTGTTTTATGTTTAAAATTTTATTATCAATTAATTGAACTTATACTCATATATTTTTTATAAATTAAAAATTAAATTAATATAACAATAAAAATAAGTAAAAATATCTTTTTTGGTACAAGAATTAAGTCACTACTTGATAAAATTAACATATTATTCTTATAACACTAGTTAAATGTGTTAATTGTGTCAATTTTGTATTGTTCGTGTTTCCACTAACCCAACCTATTTATTATTCGTGTTAACGAATTGTGTCATGTACTGGTTCGTGTCAAAAAATGATCAATCTTGATCCGCTAATTTCATATCAATTACAAATCGTGTTTTCGTATTGTGTTAAAAATTGTCATTTCTAATTTAAAGTAAGGTTTTATATGATGGAAAAATTAGTCTTTTTTTTTTATCCCATACACACATTACATCAGACAATATTTTCGAATCCATACCTTACTCCTTTTCGTTATTCTTTTTTTCCCCTTTTTCTATTTTCATTTTCAATAACCCCATTAGTGGAATTTAAATTCAGACTTTAGACCACAAAAATTCCATACCCCTTATCTTTCATAAGATCCAACTCAGTTCTCCACAAATTCACAGAATCATAACTGGGATAGCAAAAACAAGTACCCAACACCATGCAAGTCTCTATTTACTTTGAACTATAAACTTCCATTAGTTATTCTAAACAGACACCAGTTCACCAGGAATTCAAACTGCAGCCCAGACACCTTGATTCAATGAACTAAGTTATATTTCGAAACGTTTCCATGAAATTAAAACGAATCGTTGATTGAATATAAAAATACCTGTGTTTAAATAAATTTTGACTTATATTTCAATATATTTTGACCAATATTTCAAAAATAAATTTTTCTATGTTTTCATCTCATTTTTAAAACATTACTAAAACGTTTCCGTTTTCAAGATCGCCAAAACTATGTACATAAACGAAATTTTGATCATTAGTATGATTATTACTACTTAACATGATCAACGAAATTACTGTCAGATACATCTCTCTCCGCAAAGAAACTCAATACAAAAGAACTGAAAATCACAAGGGGTCAAAAAGAAAGTTTACAAAAAAAGTAAGACAGGAAAATATATCTCAAAAGCAACATATTTTACAGAGTTCTTCCCCATTTTGGACCACAAACAAAGTGCTGCTGCTTTTTGTTTTTCATTTGCAGCAGCAGTATCTATCATACTGCCTACCTTATAGAGAAACAAAATTATTTTTCCTTCTTCTTGTTATTTTCCTTCATTATTTCTTCCCTTGTTTTCATGGCAATGTCCTGTAGAGAAAAACTTGCAAACTATGGTTCAATATGTTGTGGGGTGTCTTTGTTTTCAACCTCTGAGGAGACTGTGGTATCAGAAGCTGCATCATCAAGTGTCAAGTTTGAGACTTCACCTAGAGAGCTTTCACCGACTATGGACTTCTCATCTTCACCATTGACAGATGGTGCAGGGGATGCGTCGGGACTTGCAGCAGCAATAGCAGGGAATGGACTCAGGGAGCTTTCATCTTCACCATCAATAGACGGCGCTGGGGATGCATCAGGAGTAGTTGCAGTAGCAGGGGACAGAGACGACTCGGACTCTTCCACTTGTTGCTGAAGGCTCCAGTACATGATGCCAGCTGTAAGAGTAAGCATCATCTTTTGGTTTACCTGCCATAACGCCGCAATGAAAGCAACTACGAGCATTCATTAAAAGGAACATGAAATAAAACCACTTCTTAATTGTTACGCCACCTCTGTCACTAATAGGAGTAAATGAAGAGGAGGTTTGGTGGCGTAATGTGACCACTATTGAACCATTTGATCAATTTGCAGAAAAAGCCTCCCGAGTGAACTTCTTCCACATATTTAGTTATTTATCCATTCTTTACGAGGGGAAGAGAGAGGGGGATGTTGCAGTCGTCATAAAGACACTTGAGATGCAATTGACGGTTTTCCTAATAGGTGCCACAGCAGCAGTGGCTACTGGCAGAGCAGTATATAATTGTGGACGCGAACTGTACACCTTTCCAAAGCAGCACTTGCAATGGAAGCAGAAGGCGTATTCTCTGACATGCAGTGAGCATTGATTCTCATAAAGCTACATTAGTTGTCTAGATACAGAGAGATTCATGCTTAATAACACAAATAAGAATCTCATTACATTTGCAATCATACCTGCATGATGTCTTCAGGCAACAAGAAAATCGAACATCCAAGCTTTCTTGCAACACTAATTATATAAGTAGCATTCAACTTCTTCTCGTCATCTGTCATATCAACAACAGCAGCACGGTCATTTTTCCCCTAAGCATATTTTTGTCAGCATCAGAAATTTAGACGTTAATCACTTGTAGAAGAATGGGATATAGTTAGAGCAAATGAAAAGAGCTTTGGTCCCATCTAATCACTTGTAGAAGAAAGGGATATAGTTGAGCAAGTGAAAGGAGCTTCAGTTCCATCTATTCTCCTTGCATCAACTTAATGTCCATTCAATTGCTAAGAAATTGGAGGAACAAACACGTATAAGACAAACATTCTCTTTTGGTTATGCTTCCAACTCAGCACCCAAAGAAAAAGTAATAGTCTTAGGCTATGAGGAATGTGCACACAAAAAATGGTTACACAACTGTAATTTCTTTCTCTTTTTTTGTTATGCTTTCCATCAATCAATCAAAGCCTGATAGCAAAAACAGAAAGTGCTCCATTTCCCTGTACAACAAAACTGAATCTTATTTCTTTCACAAAAAATTCTTACAGTTGCAAGAATCATACCACTTTCTCCCTTTGTGACAAGATTCCAATTGACAACCCTTGGCTCCACCGCACTGAGAAGCTCAAGGAAGAACAATCCACTTGAAAGGTTCTTATCCTGGACAAGCATTCCAAAAAACAAAAACACCACCTGTTAGTCATAGTACAAAATATGATAATTAATGAGAAGAATGCCAACTTTTAACCTTAAAACTCTCCATTTGAGAATTTCTGCCTGTGCTCTTCACTTTTTTGTTTGCCCAATCTAAGATATTTGTGTCTGTAATCTCTTTTCCTTGAAAGCGGGATCTCAAGTTCTTCAAGAGTTGAAGCATATTAAACCTCATCAACTGCCACAAAAAAGCTGAAAAAAAGTAAACAAATTTGAGCTCTTCGGACAACCAATGTTTTCAGTATATATCAGCAGAAAACAATAGAAGATATCCTCAATTCAAAAGCAGGAGTTTGTATAACGACAATAAATTTCCCGCAAGGAATTCACTTGGGTGAAGACAGACAACTTTCACAATTAAATGTAAAAATTCTTTTCTTATAAGCGACTGCTAAGAGACATGTCTTAGCCCTGTTTAGCTAAGTTAATTATGCTGACCAGGTAATTTATGGGTTTTTAATCTGTCAAAGGCAGGAGTATATTTCATTTCTGTTTGATTGCAGGGCCTGCACGATGATATTATGTCCCGACTAAATGGATCTCAAGACCTGAACGATGGTCTTATTTTCCACCTTAATGGATTGTTGTGAATCAATGTCTATGCAGGAACAAGAATAGTACTAGCCAATTCATATGAAAGAAGTGGATCCCAAAACTATGTGTAGGTTCTGTACATCATAAATTCTTAATTCTCTAGCAGCATAACAGCTGCCAACGAGGATGGCGTATCTAGGAACAGTAGCGGAAGGAAGTTATGGCAAGGCACCCCTCTCCCAACCCTAAATCAAACTTCACTACGCAAACTAGTCCTCACTTTGCGATGGGCACGGGAAAGTACATAGGGTGTGACAACTATCATTTTACACATTCCCGGTTCTAATTTCGACATAGTTGACTGCATGCCAAAATCAGGTTTAAAGGTGCCAACTTCAAAAAAGTAGAAGTCCTAACTTTGCATCTTCTTCTTGGGGCTACCCAGATGGACTTTAGTATAGACTGGCACGGTGCATGGCTCATGTGGATTGTTCAAGAGCCCCAGGCACCGTTGTCATGAAAATATAAAAGCACAGATTTTTGTCTATTGAACCTTAAAGTACAGCCTGTGACAGACATGCTCCACCTGGGAAGAGGAAGTCAAATGAGTGACCGCACCAGAAGTTAACCATTGCAAGGGAAGGATTTTATAGATGCATTGATTACTCAACTTCCTTCAAAAAGAAAAGGTCTGAAAATTCAACTTACAAGCATATACAGGACCTATAGCTAGCACATAAATGGTCAAACCTAGTGAACTGGGCATGCGAATTTACATTGATTCTCTATCATGAGCTCTTTATATAAACCAACTCGATCAAAATCAAAGAAAACTAAAAGCAAATACATCAACAACCTGGGGCTCCAAATAAGTTTGAGGCTTCTGTGGGAATCCAAGATTGCAATGTTCTAAAACCCCAACCTTAACTGGCCAGTCAGAGATCCAGACCAAGAAGCAAGCCATTTATCAATTTCCATAAGAATATGCTTCATTGTTTTGAAAATCCTAGTCTCCTATACATAACCACAACAATAACCATAGATACTTAAGACCCATGTCTGAGATGCTTAAAAATCCAGGACAGTATATTATAGAAGAAACTAATAAGATTGGATATTTGACAGATTGATAAACCTCAATCCATATCCTATCTTACACCAGATCCGAATAAATAAATCAGATTCGCATCGAACTCAATTGGATTATGACCATTGACAATCCTAGATGTACCACTTTGGCAGTTAGGTTAAAATTTAACGGTTCCTGGTTTGCTCTTAGCCATTTACTACGATTACTTGATATATTCGTATGGCGCAAGTGCAACTGCATGAGATATGTTTTTTACACAGAATAGCAAAATATCAAGATGACACTTACAACAAGTAATTCTTTCTAAGCATCTATCTAATATGCATCTGAGTTGGTAAAGGCACTTTGTATGGGAGTTTGCTGAAATTGAATATCAATGAATGTGTACCATACCAAATCTGGCTGATATAAGAGAGCAATAATCACACAGTCGTACTTGCAATGACAGAAGAACAATGCAAGAAAGCAATAAGTAAAATAAACCGCACCAGAAATTTGTGCTAACCATCAGGTGCAGGGTTCTAGCAATAAAAATAGCTTGAGATAAAGGCATAAATTACATTACCTAGTAAAAGCTTCTTATTCCCTTGCACAATATCATTTCCAGCCACATTCACTAGTGATAATTTTAACTGCTTCCCGATCCTAACAACTTGGTTGCAATTCTCTACTTTTCTAAATGGCATTTTAATAGGAGGTTTTGTTGCGTGCTTCCAGTTAACTGATCCCGGAGAAACCTTGTCTAGCACCTCTAGAAGTGTCCATCTGCATGCATGACAGGTCCACATTAAAAGAGCTTAGAGGAGTCAATCCTAAAATAGAAACAAAAACAGGTGACAAAATTATTCCAACACAACCCTCAAAGATAATTCAAAGTTGGATAATTGATCAAAAAAATACTGTTAAAAATGGTAACAGTAGGAAGGACTTGTTGACCACATGTGAGAGGAAATAGCCAACAAGGATTGGAACATGAATTTTTAGTTGTGAAAGGTCATGTGAGTTAAAAATAAATCAACTAGAACGCTATACACTTCTGCAAATAATCTGGAATTCTTGTATTGTTTTCAACTCTGAGTATAATTGCATAATCACGCACCCATTTCTAACATCCTCAAACAAGTTATTAACATAAGAAGCAATTCCAAGACTGTTGATCCATAGCCGAAAGCATCTCTCCTCTCTAGATATTTGCTCATCATCTGTCATCATTTCTGCAAAGGATATCTTCTTGCTATCTGTTGACAAGCCATTCCTGCAAAAGGTACTTAAATTCTTGAAAACGTGTTCAGACACTCAAATCCCATATATAAATCCAGAAGCAGCACGAAAACACAAAAACAAATTGATAGGTTGACACTGATACAGCCAAATATTTAATATAGGGGTTGTTAGTTGAAACAGAAACGGATTCGCACAAGTATGAGGCTACCTAAAACAGATACCGACTAAATACAAATGAACATGCAAAATGGCTTTTATACCAGACTTGCCAGTATATTTATAAATATCATCTTATCACCAAACTATGGGCCACAAATGACAAACAGAAGGCTTTTTAAAAGGATACAGCACATGTAGAAAAATAATAAAGCAAAAACCCAACTTTTGTAAATTATTCATTCTTAATCCATACGAAAGTTAAAAATGACATTGCCACATGCCATAGTCTGTAAGTATTTCACTAAATGAAGGAAAAAAGAAAAAAAAACCATACGGAAATTGCCACACAAATTTTAAATCAAACGAGAATAAATAAGAAGGTTTATTTCCAACCTTTGATGAAATATTTGTGCAACAAATGCAAGATTCAAGTTGGGTGAACCTTCAACAATATCTTTTGGGGTTAAGTATCTTTTGCAGTCCATTCTTTCTGCATGCTCAAGTACCAAATTAGCTCTCTCAGCAGGATCCTTAGCATCTAACGTCGCTGGACTACAGTGCTCTGGTGCAAGGACGTTTAGCAAGTAAGCGTAGGCTTCTCCATCCTGCAGTGAAGAAGAGAGCATAAGAAATTTTATAGACAATAAACATTGCGATAAACTATTCCAGCTGTGAAGTGGATTAAATATGTCGAGAAGATGGCACTCAGAAGGTTCATGCACAGTTACTAACTGGTTAGCTGTGTTGATTCATTGATCTTAATTCTTAAAGAATTATAGGGTAAGTAGTTGGTAGTGAAAATAAGGACACATGATTGGTAAGGAAGCAAAAGTAATATTTTAGAGCAAAGAACGTTTTCTCTGGAATAACATCTGACCCTAAATCATATGACTTGTTCTAAATAAAGAAACCATAATATTTTACCTATGCCAATGATTCCTTCTATTGATGCTATGAGGGAGGATTTGGGATCATATGACCACAATATGTAGCCTGACAACCCCCTCCCCAACACCAACAAAAACAAACAGATGAGGCACGTGGTCACTTAATGTAAAGTAAATATGCTACTCCTTGAGCTTTAAATCTTTTGAGTTCCATTGTTAATGAATAGCCAATGGAATTGTTGGATACCTTCAAGTCAGAGGAGAAATTTGTCACAGGTTTCTTGTAGCCTGCTTTCTTGAGATGGAAATTCATCCATTTTAATAAGACCTTTTCAGGGGCTAATCCAATAAGCTCCTCAACATCCTGCAATATTATAGATGCATAGTGATACTCGCAGTATGGTTGGTCCAGAAAATACACACTAAAGTTGAAAAAATATTAGCACTCTAAATTGTTTGAGATATATGAGAAGTCAAGAACAACTATTCAATTACATTGCTCTCCTCCACCAATTCCACAAGCTGAGGTGTCTTCCTAAGGTTGAGATCTGCCAATAGTTGGATCTGAAAGTACAATTCACAATAAGTTACTGTAACAGAATGAGAATCAATCTACAAACTAGGAGTGCAACGCCTCTATGATTAACATATGAACCCCTACCATCATATCGGTGTGTTGTTTTCAATATAAAGACTAAAAAGACTCACTAATAGGAAACATAAAGTTTAAATACCAACCTTTATAATTTGAGAAATCAACCCAAGTACCAGATGAGGCTGCAGAATGAATAATTAGAAACAAAAAATTAGGACTCCAAGAATCTCCCAATATCACCTGTATGGATATATGTTATGGATATATCTGAAATAACTCAACTCACTCTTCCTTCAACCAGGTCTTGGGTGCCAATATTAACTACAGTGCAACCTATAGCCTTAGCAGAGTTGAGGCAAAGTGTATGATTCTCATTTCTTTCCCATGGGTTGAGTACTCGTTTCGTGTTGATAGCTCTTTCATCTATTGTACCCGGCACAGCAACATTGATAAGCTTACTGCATCAAGCCATGAAACAAATCAAAACAAACACAACCTATTAGCTTCTATTGTTGTAAGAGTATTTTAAAAGAGACCCCGCTTAAATACCAGAGAAGAACTCCATCTTTTGCAATATCAAATAGAGCATTTGTAGCTGGATCCATAGGGAGAAACTGCTTCAAAAATGGATCATCCCTAAGATAGCTGTTGATGTGAGCAACATAAGATTCTTTCTCTGATTCAATTATAGTGTGAAGAAGGGTGGTTGTGGTGGCCTTGAGGAACGACGAGGAGTTTTTTGAACTACCCAATTTGGTCGTATCTCGAGCTTGCAAATTCAGATATGTCTGCCCATTCAATGCACTAATTAAGATATAACTAAGCATTGTTCAAATCGAATGCAAGTAAATTGGCAGCATACGTTTTTTTAATATGCTGATAAAAACTGTACCCCTCTAATTCCACAAAAGTAAAATTACAGCCTATCAACTCATATTTTAGTTGTTCATTTCATACAACTATATTTCACTACTATTGAATTTAATAAGACTGATACTGAGAAAGGAAGTAGACAAAGACTGACCCTGAGGAAGCCTTCAAAATCAATCTCAGTACTCTTATCAGAATCTGACTCGTCCAATATCCTTCTAATCTCGTCCTCGTTGAACATCTCACTGAAAGCCTTTAGTTTCGCCATTAAAGGTGGCAAATCACCAACAGTAACTTTACCATTCTGATTCCTCAATGAATTAAACTACAAAAAAACCAAACAAAACAAGCACACATTTCACTCATTAATAAACTACCACAAGACCCATCAATAACTCATTCAAATCAATGTCATGACCAAATTCCAAAAGAAGCAAATATCGCAGAAGCAATGACATGTCAAGGAGAAGGAATGAGAAATAGTTACTTTGGATTTGAGGCTCCGGAGTTCAACCTGCGTGAACTGGCTTTGAAGCCACTGATCAGAAACAAGAACACCCACAAAACTAGACATCTTCCTTAGCCCCGCGGTTATTCAAATCACGCGCGAGGAGAAGAAAATCACTTGCCTGCCAAATTTCGTCCCCAAATTGCTACCAACTCAACCAGAATCTTCAAAACAAGCATTCAAAAACCATAACCAGATTCAATGACGCGTATTCAAACAGAGATATATAAACAAATGGTGCAACAAACCATTAGCAAATAATGCTACCAGGTGACAAAACTCGAATAAATCTCCACACCCACAAAACTAGACATCTTCCTTAGCCCCGCGGTTACTCAAATCACGCGCGAGGGGAAGAAAATCAATTGCCCGCTAATTTCGTCCCAAAATTTCACCAAATTGCTACCAACTCAACCAGAATATTGAAAACAAGCATTAAAAAACTATAACCAGATTCAATGACGCGTATTCAGACAGAGATATATAAACAAATGGTGCAACAAACCATTAGCAAATCATGCTACCAGGTGACAAAACTCGAATAAATCCCCAATTTCATTCAATATCTAGAAAAAAAGATGTGTTCTAGTTCTTCATAAATGGTGATTCAAAATGGTTGAAACTCATAAAAGAAGTCGTAAGACTGAAGAAAACGCATGAAATGCATACCTGCAGAAATCAGTTACTCATTCTAATCACCTTTCTAATTCATGTTTCGACTGTGAATTTTCACACACTGACACAACACATAGAGAGAAAGAATCAATATTTGCTTCGTTGGTGGGCAAAGGGCGAGAGAGAGAGAGAGAGAGAGACGTTTGAGACGTCGACACGGCAAGACCATGAGGGAGGAATGAGGCCAATGACGATAGTTAATATTTTGATTGAGTGGTAAAATTGTACGCGCTGGGTATCATAAAAAACCTCACTCGCCTTTTCTGTCGAACATCTCATCACGTAGTTTGCTCCTGTATCGCCACCTCAGCAACAGCTTCGACATTTTTGTTTTCTTCCGTCAGGCCTGTAAATGGTGTTAGAATTAGACCGGTTCATGCCGAGTTTTAAAAAAATTGATGTTGAAAAATATTTTATTTATTAATTTATATCTTTTTTTAATTATTTTATATAAATCATATTTAATCAATATATAATTATGTCGTATATTTTTTTATTAATTTTGCTCCTAATTTTTTTTTTATTAATTTTGTCTTTATCAAGTTCACTCGTGTATTAAATGAAAACATAAAGACTCAAATCCTCAAATTGTAAACCGTATTTACATTTTATTCAAGTGTTAGTGGGCGGGTTAGATTTTGACACCCTTTCTGTCTTTTGAGAAGTTAAAAATAAAATTTCAATTATATTATCCATATTTCACAACAATTACACATTTATACCAAAAGGGATTCATGGGTTAATTATCACTACATTAACCACTTAACTTGTAGGATTATCACTTTGCTTGTTGACCCTTTTATTTAGTTACAACTTAACTTTGAAAAAAGATTATATACGAAAAAAAAGTTCTAAATATTCTATTTTTTCCACCGTCCAAATTGATATAAGTGAATAATATGCCTTTTTTAATAAGCAGCGACTGGTATAACTCGATGTAGTTCTTTAATTTTGAGCAAATTAAAGCAATGTGTATTTTATTTTATATTATTTTTTAGTTCAACTCAGAGGTGTTTGGGTGAGTTTATGTGCACTTCGTCTAATCTCTTTTTTAGTTTGATCAAAAATAAATTATTCATGTTGAGGCTAGGGTATTCACTAGGGATAAATTTTTTATGTCCCGACTCCAAAGAGTTATCAATATTTAAATTTAAGACGTCTAAATTTATAATTAACTTTTATTATCACTTGAACTATCCTTAAGTTGTAATATTTTTTAACTCTTAGGGTTGTCATGTTTCTGTTGGACAAAAACAGTTTTTTAAATATAAAAATTGAATTTTTAGTTGATTTTAAACCTAAATTCAAATGAGACTCGTTTGTTATTTTGAATAAATTTTCGTAAATTCATATTTTATTCCGTGAGAAGAATAACGTGGTATATTCATTTGTTCAAATCGAATAAAAAATGAATGAGAAAATAGGCTCCAAAATGACTCTCTTGAATTGTGAAATAAAGGTTGTCCAATGATACTTTTTACTTTGTGAAGACTTTGCCTTCTTGAAGTTATGGATTCAAGTTCCCTTCCCCCCTCCCCAAAAAACATATTTAAAAAAAATGTGGGATTTGACACCAATCTTACATTGATTGATTAAGAAATTCTATATAGACATATATATAGGGCAAATTTACTCTATGGGATTGGGCCTCAAGGGTACCATAGTTTTACGAACGGAATGAACGTCTATGTACCTTCAATTTGACCATGCGCGTGTCGCTCGCCTCTCCTCGCCATGACTCGGGCTCAAGTGTGGGTTAGACCAAACTCTATTTTTTTGAATAAAATTCATTTAATTAATGGCACGAGAATTTCTGAATCGAAATTGATTTTCGGTACGCACTAGGTCAAATAATCTAGTCCAAAATTGAATTTGTTATTGTTCATGAATAACAGTTATTCAAAGTGTCCACTAGCTGGTCGATTTTTTGTTTCTGGGTTGTGTCATTTAGTGTGGCAGCTGTCCAAACAGTCACTAGACTATCAATAAATACTCAGTTCAATCATTCATTTTATTCATTCAATTTATCAGTTCATGTTCGGCATTAGGGCAGTTATTTGTGCATTACATTAAGGCAGTGCATTTGAAGAGTACACAACATAAATTTGGTTCACTGAACGAGTAGATTGCAATACTACTTTTGCTCGTGAAAATATCATTGTATCCTGCGAGACAGACCCTCGACATTCTATAAGTATCGTGTGTGGGGGCGAAATCTGTATTAAGGACATAATATCAAACACTAGTTTTTATCTACTTATTATTCTATTCTGCAAACAAGTTAGTATTTATGTTGAATTATTTTAAATAGTTACGTGTAACTGTTTGTTGTTACTGTTCTGTTACACTGTTGTAACCCTTTTGTGTCTCTGTTTCGTAAGCCTGATGTAACTTTTTCGTTTATTATTGTGTAACTGTTTCATACTTGATTGTTACATGTTTCAAATTCAAAAATTTTAATAAGTAATTTTACAATTTTGAACACCAGATTCAACTTTTTCAAACTAAGTTGTTGTTAAAGAATGTCAATCAATGGAACTTTGTAACATAAGAGTTTAGATAAGAGCATAAAATCCAATTAGGAGATTTTTATATTGTTTTGCCAAAATTTAAGGGAAAAGATAACGTATAAAAATTAAAAAAATTAAAAAGAAGAATGATGGTACTAAGTAGGAGACCAACTAGAAGCAGTAACATCTCCTAGGCAGTATAATTGTCATATTTAGGAATGAGAATTATACACACAATTTTTTGATAGAAAATAATTTTTTACACTACAAGCAAAGGGGAGAAGGGAGCAGAGGAGGAGAATCAAACCTTCAACATGTCACCGAGCAGGGTCGTTTAGTAAGTTATCGGTCAAACTTCTCACTCTGAGGTTGAAGATTTGAGTCTTGAAGTCTACATTGAGCTCAGTGATTGACCGTTGTATTAGCCTAAATAGATTCATTTCAAAAAAGAGTAACGGATGCGGTTAGAGGTTCCACCCTTTTTTCAACATGCCGCTCTAATAGGGAGGACTTTAATCATTGGGTAGGACTTCGGTCCTCATACGCAAAAAAATGAATAATACTGTATTGTCAAAAGAATAAGCCAACAAATGATGTGACATTAATATAATAAGTAAAACTTGAATTTTCAATTTTATTATTATGTCTCAGGCCTAATTATCCAAATTTTTTTCAAATTGAGTGAAAAAAATGATTTTTTTTAATAGAATGTTTTATTTAGTAAAGTATCGGATATCATGTAATTAAATAATAACTAAGTCTCAATATTGAACTTCTATTTGCCTTGTGGTCAAATAATCATATAACAATCGCGAGTTAATTTAGATCGACCGAGTTTCACTTCAAAATAGGAGATTTAAAAATTAAATACGGTGAAAAAATCGCGAGTTAAATACCGTTGCCTTCCTCATAAATTTATTGTAAAGTTGAGTAATGTGAACAAGGGAATGATCACAGCATTACACTTCTTTATGTCAGTCTCTTTGTTATCGATCAAACTTTACGTCTATGGTTTTTTCCATCATGTCATCTGGTCCTTTCAATAACAACCACCCGGCCAACCGACCATCTTCTCATTTCGTCTCTTCCGGATAAATTGTACTAATAGAACCTTAAAATTTAAAATTTACCTTATTTTATTCCTCAAAATTTTAATTTTATTAATTTAGTTATTTGTGTTCACACATTCAGTTAATATGGTCCTTGACATCAAATATCGTCCATAAAAATGACGAAAAATATCACGTGTTTGACACATGAGAATACTGACAAGCATTTTTAATATTTTCTTAACAATTTGTGCATCCTAATAATATTATCCGTCATCTGAATTATATTAAACATGTACTAAACATACATCTTCTTTCTCTTTATTTTCTCTCAATCACAAGGCCATTTTTTCTCTGATTAACTATGGATCTTTCTCCACTCTAGGCAATTTGAGTCGATCTCTCTCCCTCTTAAATACACAATCTCTGTCTCACAAACAAATACAAAAACACAACACAGTCACAAAATACCTAATTTTTGCAAATTCCATAGGCAATCAAGCTCCAATTCATAGCATCGGTCTGAAATTATAGTGGTAGGGAACAAGTGTGGGGTTATAGGTCACGATGGAGAAGGAGGAGATATGGCTATGTTATGGGTTGGGTTGGTGGAGATGGTGTCAAGCGTATGAGATTTGCAATAGTGGTTTAGGTTAGGTTTTGTACTGTGTTTTGTGTGTGAAGCGCTGATAATATAAGAGAACCAAAGAAAGAAAGAGAGAGAGAGAGAAAGAGAAAGAACGGGAGATTGAGTAATTTAGAAGGTGAATGGTGGTGATGGTACCTAGCGGTTGAAAATAGATACCAGCGATGGAGTCTTGCAAATAGAGAGAAAGAGAAATTGGGTGGTCATTGGTATTGCTACCGACAATGTTATCAGAGGCTATTTTAGGTAAGGGTATTAGGGATGTCGATAATGGGGAGGGTAATACTATATTTTTTTCTTTTTGTGAGATTATTTTTCTTTTATCTTTTATGCCCAATGTTTTGAAAGTGCAATAACAAAAATGTATGTTAATACTCTCATGTGCCAAAGCGCATGATATTTTTCATCACTTTTTTGGATTGATATCAGACCAAAGTCTGATAGACGTTAAACTTTATGGGCCATTGATACAATTTATCCTATATTCATTTTTACTCATATGCCTGCTCGACATCATATTAATAAATAATTAAACAATAATTTCTTACACAAAATTCCGTCACTACGAATTTTAGAGAACAAATGAGAGTAAAAAGGATAAGAAATATCAAAGTTCTATGTCACATATTCTTCCACATGTCTTTACTTGAATCAACCATAATCCTAATATAATTTTTTTTTATTTTTTCATCAATATCAAACAAAACTTAAAGGTCAAGGTTCCACTCAACCACAATAATGTGTAGGTGGGGTTTAGGAATTTATAGGTTTAAGATACAACAATTTTTTGTCCTCGTAGATTCAACCACCACTGCACCTGTGGCATATTTGGTATGCGTGTTTGAATAAGATTTAAAAGGTGTTTCGGGAAAAATAGTCTATGCACCTTCTAAATCCGTGTTTAATTCAATACATAAGGCTTGAAATTTATTGACTAAATGAATTATGTCCGTAGTGAATAATTGATTAAAACTCACAAATAGACATTTTGATGAGAGTAACGTTAGTAGTAATGTTAAAACTCTCAAAGAGGCCCATAAGATTTAAACCTCGATTGGTTCCTCATTGTATTATAAACTCGAATAAATTCTAAAATTTTGTGCTCAATGAGACTCAAACTAATAATTTATTAACAAGAATTCAAGTGCATAATCAAGTTGTTAAAGATTCTAGAACCAATTTTTTTTTCTTTTTTCTTTTTAAATGAACTAATTTATGGTCACCTAATTATTCATAATCATTAAATTAGAAGTGAGATCCAATTAATTACTTATGATGAATTAAGTCAATAAATTATATCAATAATTAGGTTCGATATCTATACTAATAAGATAAAATCGATTTTGAATCCCTAAATTAACTTATTGCAAGAGTGATCTAGATTCATAATCTAACGGTAAAAAATTAGCCCCCAAAAAATTATCCCCCAAACTTGAAAATTCTAATAAGTCCATGCATTTTTCACATTAATTAATGCTCCGTTTAGTAGGAAGGATGTAAAAGTAGGAGGAATATACTTTCTATTATTAAAGAAAGGAAAATTAGAAATGATACACTTGTCTTCTTTTGTGTTTGATTGAATGGATGGAAAAAAAATGACTATTTTTTTTTTTTGGGTAGGATTAGGGGTGACAATCGAATTGTATCGTGATTTGTATTGAGTCATTACTGATTTGTGTTGAACATTAGTCACACCTAACTTAACTCATTTAACTAATTGTGTTATATCGAGTTACGAGTTGACATTTTATTTTCGTGTCGTATTTGAGTTAATTAAGTTTGTATCATAAAATTTGTGTATAGTTGGAGTAATGTAATTGTGTTGAATCAAAAAATTTTACCCTGAGGTAAGATGGGAAA
>CAUOFW020005101.1:0-28501 GCA_963454935.2 Ilex paraguariensis | reverse complement strand
ACACCTGTAATAGCCTAAAAATCACTCAATTAGTCATTGAAAACTAAACAAAAATCCAAAAAAAAAATGATGGAAAATAAAGCAAGAAATCAAATACCCACTATCAATTTACTACTCTTGTCAGAAATTCATGTGAAATTAACCATACATGGCAGAAATCACATGAAATTTATAATCTAGACCCTTTTTTCGCAACTATAAAAAACAAGAAGACTAAGGATTTATGGCATACCTGTAAATCGAACCAAATAGTGTTTGCCATCCTTCTTCTTTTGTTTTTCTTCTTCTTAAGCTTCTTTTCATCTCTTTTGCAAATGTGACGATTGGCAGAGAATCGCTTCGCCGATGATGTGGTGAGTGGATCTCTCTCTCTCTCCTCTTTGTCGATGAACGTTGGTTCTCTTCTCTCTATCGGTGAGCGAGTGTTGTTGTGTTGGTTCTCTCTTTGTTTGTCTTTCTCTCTTGTCATGACTGAGATGCACAAAGTCTGAGGAAGGTAAGTAGCAAAAAAAAATCACTTTAAAAGTTGTTGCCTTTTTTTTGACCAAGTCTTTAAAGATTTATATTTGTCCTTAAAGTATATAAACAAACAGTAGGTCAATGGGTAGAGATGTCGGTTACTAAATGAATGTCATAAGCTTGATTCCTATATCCTCCAAAAGGCCTTTTTTTTTTCCGTAAAAAATGTCTCAATGAACAAATATGAATAATTGATTATGTTTTAGTGTGATTAATTTATTTTTTATGGGTAATTAATTTTTGAATTTAGTTTTTATCAAAACTTACTTGGATATAATGAGTAGATATATATTCTATTTTAGATTATGTAAAATTAAATGTTACAATTACATTAGTTTTATATTTAAATTACTTATTTATTGAATAAATATTTCGAGTATTATTTTTAATAATTAAAAAAAATATAAGTCAAAACTAAAATATAATAGAAGAAAGAAAATAGAATTACATATTTCTAAAAATTTTAAATCAATAAATTGTATGTTACTTATTTAATTACTTGGAAGTTTTATATTATAGAATGGCTGGGTATAAGTTGACAACTCAGACTAATTTTTGGACTATTCTGAAGTTGACAACATAGTGACTAGTTTTTGAAATGACTTGAATTACACAAAAATCAAAATCATGGAAGAGATCGTTTACGAAAGATACTCTGGATTTTTTTTCCTTATATAATATTTTTTGAAATCGTATTATTCCATTGCTGAGTAATGCCTGAGTTGGGATTTCTTGCCATGACTATTTTTAGATGCAATGCAAAGATCCCCCGCTATAGGGTAATTGAAAATTGGTTGGATTGAAATTGCGACCATCTGGATTACTATGTTTTGAAAATATCCCATGACCGTTATTTTTTGATCCTAGTGTTGTGGGAAACATGTGCGATTTTGTACAAAGCACTAGACTATATACAAAAGCTGTGCTTTTCAACAAATAAATTGTGCTGATTAATATTATTGGTATTATTTTTTTTAATCTTTTGATATTTATAGCATTGTTATTGACATCATAGGCCTTTTAACCATATACTTTTGCAGGCTCTTTGGTATTAAAAATCACAATGGCATTCTGCAATAGATTTGGAAGTCTCATGAGGCAGACCATTTCACAGAGCAGTGTGTCTAATGGGCAAGTTCCAATGGCATCAATGTTCAATGCTATTCGTTGCATGTCGTCTTCAAAGCTTTTTATTGGAGGTATGCAACATAATAATGTTTACAGTGGGTTAAATACTTTTTCTTCAGCTACAAGACTCCATGTCACTGGGACAGTGATTGAATACCTATTTGTTTAGGTCTCTCATATGGAGTGGATGACCAGTCTCTGAAGGATGCATTTTCCAGCTTTGGTGATGTTACCGAGGGTGAGTTTTACTCTGCACTATATGGTATCAGATCACAAAGCATGTTAATTTGCTTAACATATATGAGCTCACTACTGTTTTCTACCAGAATAATGAATAATGATTGTATATGGAATGCTTGATGCAATTCTACCTTCTAACATAGAAAAATGCTTCCAATTCTCCTTGAAATATGATTAACTTGTCCTGCCACTCTGTTCTTTTGGTGGATTATTGTCTTTTTGCTTGAGAGGAAAACCAGTGGAATAGTATTTGTGTGAGGGAAGCAGCCAAATTTTGTTTTGCAAGAGTATTTGTATAGCTTCTATATTTGTCTGATTCAAATCCATTCTTTTGCATTGCTAAACTATGATGACATTGATCCACTATTTTGCTAATGAGCACCATACGTCCCCTTCTTGTACAAGTAGTGACTGAGTCACTGACTCTTTTGCATGTTAGTAGTTTTTAAAATTCGGGGATCTAAAAGGTAGTTGCTTTGTTTCTTTGGATTTGCCTTTTTTTCCCTCTTTGTTTCTTTTTCAAATATGCAGCTCTTTCCGCATGTGAGTTGGTGACTTTGAACAATTCAACCAAGATTACAAATTTGGTATCCAAGTTAAATTTATAATTGGCTGGTCCGCTGATCAAATTAAGGGGTTTTCTCTAGTATACGAAATGGTTTGTCAAGGTATTTTATCTTTCTTTTCTGGTCTGATTTTCTTCTCAAAGAAAATAAGAGAGCTTAGTATGGTCATATTATATTTGTTTTAGTTAAGATTTTTTATGAATTCAAGTGGTTGCATGCCTGATTCAGGCCAAAGACCCAGACCTCCCTCCCTTTTTCTCGGATGGAGCCTTGTTTTTAGTATTATTGTTATTGTTATTATTGTTTTGTTGGTAGTAGTGGTGGTGGTATTTGTGTTTGGACCAATGATTCTAATGTGTTCAGTTATTATATGAGTTCCAAATGACAATATGTCCATGGCAGTGCTTGAATAATGTTAAGAAATATAGAGTTATTTTATTTATTAAGGGTAGAATAATCATTTACTTTTCCTACCTTGTTTAGCTTATATATTGTCTCTTTATATTTAGGTTAAATCACTTTTTTGTATTCAACTGAATTATGCGGTATCAATAAAACCCTAGTCTCCTCTTTTCTTGTCTCTTGTATTTCTTTAGATTGTTTAACATGGTATCAGAGCAAAGTTTCATGGGACAAGGTTTAATCTCAAACACAGTTTACACAGATCCAATCTGGTATTTGTTGAGAAGGTATTTTTTTCGTTTTTTGCAATCTGGTATTTGTTCCATTTTTTTTTTTTTTGCAATCTGATATTTGTTCCATTTTTGCAATATGGTTTTCTTTGTTTGTTGATTATGGCTACTGCAAGAGACGATTCGCTTTAGTCTGTGAGTGTAAGGTTGGATGGAAAGAATTATTCATATTGGAGTTATGTGATGAGAAATTTTCTGAAGGGTAAAAAGCTATGGGGATATGTTAGTGGAACTTCTGTGAAACCTAAGAATATTAATGCGGGTTATGCTGATTTGATAGATGTCTGGGAAGCAGACAATGCAAAAATTATTACTTTGATCAACAATTCTGTTGAACATTCTATAGGTACGCAGTTGGTAAAGTATGAGACTGCAAAAGAGGTTTGAGATTATCTGCAAAGGTTATTCACTCAATCAAATTTTGTAAAGCAGTATCAATTGGAGTATGACATACGAGCTCTTCAGCAGAAGAATATGAGTATTCAGGAGTTTTATTCTGCTATGATAGATCTTTGGGATCAATTGGCTCTTACAGAATTGACTAAATTAAAGGCATATGGTGCCTATATTGTTCGTAGAGAGCAGCAACGGTTGATACAATTTTTAATGGCACTTCGTAGTAATTTTGAAGGACTTAGAGGTTCAATTTTGCATCGTTCTCCACTTCCTTCTGTTGACTTAGTTGTCAGTGAGTTATTAGCTGAAGAGATACGTCTTAAGTCTTATTCTGACAAGAGAATTCTTTCTATTTCTGATCCTTCTGTACTAGCAGTACTTTCTAAACTATTCTCTCATAATTAGAATAAGCTTTACACAAGACCTGCCTTCGACGAGTGCAGTTTTTGTAAGCAGAAAGGTCATTGGAAGACTCAATGTCTTTAAGTTAAGACAACAGAATCAATCTCAAGTTTGGAAGTCTGGCAACCAGTCACAATCTAATGCTCATAAACCATCTCAGGGTTACAAACCACCACAGTCTAATACTGCAGCGGTAGTTTCATCAGGTCCTTTCACCGATTCTAATACCTTGGCTGAGCAATTTTAGAAGTTTCTCTCCTTACAGCTACAAGCTATGTTTGCTGCTTCTTATTAAGTAGGTCAGTTGCCTCATAATTCTCCAGGTATGTCACATTTTGTATGAGTCTTGGATTCTGGTGCCTCACATCATATGTCTCCAGATTCTTCATCTTTTGCTTTTGTATCTCCTTCATCTTCTATTCCTGTTATGACTGTTGATGGTACTCCTATGCCTTTAGCAGGTGTTAGTTCTGTTATCACACCTCACTTGTCTCTCCCTAATGTTTATCATATTCCAAAACTCACATTAAATTTTGCTTCTGTTGGTCAGTTATGTGATTTTGAAAATTTAGTTACCTTTTTCTCTTCTTCTTGTTATGTGCAGGATTTGTAGTCTCAGAAGCTGATTGAGACAGGCCGTAGGAAGGTGGGACTATATATTTTGGATGAGTTAAAAGTGTCAGTTGTTGTTGCTGATTTATCTTCTTTTCGTTTGAGTCCTTCTTCTAGTTTTTATTTATGACATTCTCGTTTAGGTCATGTTTCGTCTTCTCGTTTGAGATTTTTGGCATCCACAGAGGCTTTAGAAAATTTGCAAACTTGTGATATTTCTGATTGTAGTGGATGTAAACTGGCAAAATTTTCAGCTTTACTTTTTAATCGAAGTATTTTTGTTTCTTCTTCTCCATTTAATTTGATTCATTCTGATGTATGGGGACTCTCTCCTATTGTCACAAAAGGAGGGTCTCGATATTATGTTTCTTTTATTGATGATCATACTCGTTATTGTTGGATTTATTTAATGAAACATCGTTCTGAATTCTTTGAGATATATATAGCCTTTCGAGCTCTTGTCAAAACTCAACATTTTGCTATTATCAAATGTTTTAGGTGTGATTTGGGTGGGGAATACACTTCTAATAAATTTGTTGAGTTGTTTGCCTTAGATGAAACTATTTATCAAACTTCGTATACAGATACTCCTGAGCAAAATGGTGTTGTTGAAAGAAAACATAGGCACATTGTTGAAACTACTTATTCTCTCTTGTTGTCTTCTTCTGTTCCTAGTGAGTTTTGGGGTGAAGCTGTTCTTACTGCTGTAGGTTTGATTAATACAATTCTATCTTCTCATATTTTCAGGTATTTCTCCTTTCGAAAAGTTGTATGGGTATGCCCCTGATTATTCTTCATTTAGAGTTTTTGGTTGTACTTGTTTCGTTCTTCGTCCTCATGTTGAACGCAACAAGTTGTCCTCTCGATTTGCTATTTGTGTCTTTCTTGGATATGGTTAAGGTAAAAAAGGGTATCGTTGTTTTGATCCAATAACTCAAAATTTTTATGTGTCTCGTTATGTTGTTTTTCTTGAGCATATACCTTTCTTTTCTATTCCATCCACTACTTATAACTTGACTAGATCTGATCTTATTTGTATAGATCATTTTTCTGAGGATTTTGATAATTTATCATCTCAAGTTTCTAGTACTTCAAATACTAGCACTGATCATTCTACAGGTACTGACACTTTACTCTCTGGCACACCCGAAGTTACCTCCTCTCCTATAGTCTCTCAAGCTTCGTCTGAGATTGTGAATCCACCTCTACGTCAATTCACAGACATTCGTAAGTCCACAAAGTTACCATATTTTATTTATTCTTGTTATTCTTTATCTTTTACTTCCTTTTTAGCTTCTATTCATTGTCTCTCGAGCCCTCTTCCTATAAAGAGGCAATTCTTGACCCTCTTTGGTAGCAAGCTATGGATGAAGAACTTTCTGTTTTGCATAAGACAGATACTTGAGATTTGGTTCCTCTACCTCTTGGTAAGAGTGTTATTGGTTGTCATTGGGTGTATAAGATTAAGACCAATTCTGATGGATCTGTTGAGCGATACAAAGCTAGGTTGGTTGCAAAAGGGTACTCTCAACAGTATGATATAGATTATGAGGAGACATTTGCTCCTGTTGCAAAAATGACTACCATTCGTACTCTTATTGCAGTTGTTTCAGTTCGTCAGTGGCATATCTCTCAACTTGATGTTAAAAATGTCTTCTTGAATGGGGATCTTCAAGAAGAAGTTTATATGGCTCCCCCTCCTGGTGTTTCACATGATTCTGGTTATGTTTGCAAGCTCAAGAAAGCGTTATATGGTCTCAAACAAGCACTTCATGCTTGGTTTGAGAAATTTTCTGTTGTTATCTCTTCCCTTGGATTTACTTCTAGTAGTTATGACTCTTTTTGTTAAGTGCACTAATGCAAGTCGTATCATTTGGTCTTTATATGTTGGTGACATAATTATTATTAGTGATGATATTAATGGTATTTCAGTTTTGAAGACAAAGTTAGTTAGACAGTTTGAAATGAAAGATTTGGGTTCTCTACGATATTTCTTGAGTATTGAGGTAGCTTGCTCACCTAGAGGTTATCTTCTTTCTTAGTCGAAATATGTTGTAGATATCCTTGAGCGAGTTAGACTTACTGATAATAAGACTATAGATACTCTCATTGAGGTTAACGCAAATTATTCTTCTTCTGATGGTTTACCTTTGTCAGATCTTACTTTATACTGTACTATTGTTGGGAGCTTGGTATATCTTACTATTACTCGTTCAGATATTGCATATATTGTTCATGTTGTTAGTCAGTTTGTTGCTTCTCCTACTACAGTTCATTGGGCAGTGGTTCTTCGTATTTTGAGGTATCTTCAGGGTACAGTCTTTTAGAGCCTTTTACTTCCATCCACCTCTTCCTTGGAGCTGTGTGCATACTCTGATGCTGATCATGACAGTGATTCCACATATCGCAAATCTGTTATTGATTTCTGTATCTTTTTGGGTGATTATCTTATTTCTTGGAAGAGCAAAAAACAATCTATTTTTTCTCAATCTTCAACCGAAGTAGAATATCATGCTATGACATCTACTACCAAAGAGATTGTTTGGTTAAGTTGGTTATTTGCAGATATGAGAGTTTCTCTTTCTCATCTCACTCTTATGTATTGTGACAACCGGAGTTTTATTCAGATTGCTCACAACTCGATTTTTCATGAACAAAGTAAGCACATTGAGATTGATTGTCACCTTACTTGTCATCATCTCAAGCATGACACTATTACTTTGCCCTTTGTTTCTTCTTTTTTGCAGATTGTAGATTTCTTTACCAAGTCGCATTCTATTTTCCGTTTTCGTTTTCTAGTTGGCAAACTCTCGATGTTTGTCGCTGCTGCATCATGAATTTAAGGGGAGATGTTAAGAAATATAGGGTTATTTTGTTTATTAAGGGTAGAATAATCTTTTACTTTTCCTGCCTTATTTAGCTTATATATAGTCTCTTTGTATTTAGGTTAAATCACTTTTTTGTATTCAACTGAATTATGCAGTATCAATAAAACCTTAACCTCCTCTTTTTTTATCTATTGTATTTCTTTAGATTGTTTAACAAATACATGAAAATTTTCTTGGTTTTGGTGAATAGCGCGGGTTATCATTGACAGAGACTCCGGAAGATCAAGGGGATTTGGATTTGTGAACTTATCTAGTGATGAATCTGCAAGCTCGGCAATGTCAGCCATGGACGGACAGGTAAGAGAATTAAATTGGTTAGCAAACATATGTATTCCAGAAAGAGAATTTTTTGACGTGGGTTCCTTACTCTTCAGCCACTGGATGGGAGGATCATCCGTGAGTTTTGCAACAGACAGAGCCGGTCCTCCTCGAGCTGGTGGTCCAATTTATCGTGGTGGGTTTGGTAATGCAGGAAGGAATGATGGATATTAAGTCACTGTTTCCTAGGTTCTGTTGTCTATAGAGTGCCTATGGCAACTAGTTTAGTAATTTAGGATGGTGAATCGTTTGATTTTGAATGGAGTTGAACAACTGCATATGTTACTAATGCTTTTAATCCCAGTTTTTGCCTGTTATTGCTTATTAAGTGTCGCATGTTATTCTTAGTTGTCTCTGTGTGTGTGTTTTTTTTAATATTGGGATCGACAGGTGCTGTACTTTGTGTTTTTTAACTGAAAACATAAGCCACTGAACTAAATTTTGTTTTGAAACGTTTTACATATTTTTTTTTTTTAGAAATTGAAACAAATTAATGATTGATTTTTAAATTTCTCTGTTTTCGTATGTTTAACATGTTTAAGTATATTTTGATAATATAAACAAATATTCAATTTTGTAAATTACTCCTTGACTTTCTCAATTATAACTTTTTTTTTTCCACATTGTTCCCTCAACTATCATGTTTTTTATATTGTATTCTCAGCATCGTAATTAGTTTCATATCACCATAATTATAAAATGTTCATTACAAATTTAATGAAAAAGTAGTTTCATTTTGTTCTCTTAATTATATAAATTTTTTCCCTTTGCTTTAACACATTGATAATTTTTGTTTAAAAAGATAACTACAGTTGGGGCAATGTTAAAATAATTCAAGTAGTTGAGGGGGTAAGTGTGAAAAATTTAATAGTTCAAAGAGCAAAGTGACAACGAGTGCATAGTTTAAAGGGTCAAAGTATAATTTTCCCTTCTCAATTCCTTTCTTAGTTTCCATCATTTTATTGAATTGTTTGTCTTTCTAAAATGTTTTTATTTCTAATATGACTGAAACTATGCAGCAAAACGAAGTGTTGATCCTTCGTGTAGGCCAACTCAAATTTTTAAAAAATTTAATCCCAGTTCCCAAACTGCAAAAATAGGAAGCAAAGAGGTTATGTAACTAAGGCGGGATTTTCTGTGAAATGAAATCTGTAAAACGATGGGGACTGTATGAAATCCGAAAGTTGTCACCATTTGTCTGTGTATTTTGAATTAAATATATTCATCAGGGTACTACCACAATATCTACGGTTAAATACAACACTACATTTAACCATGTCTAACATGATATTGTAGGTGATGAGACACAAAATTGATTATGCACAATCAAATTAGTCAAGTGTGTGTGGTGTAAAATAATTAATGAAACAATTAATAATATGAGACAAAGATTGAGTGGTTGAGTCTGGATGACCTAACCATTGAAGGCAGCAACAGTGGTCGAAAAACTCTATTAATGAGAGAGTATAAAATAGTAGGGGAGAGAGAGAATATGCTCAAGGTAAAGTGTATGAGATCTGTTCTATGTGTAAAGAGGTTTACAATTTATAGGCACGGTGTCTTAGCTGTGGCGGTGATGTGAAGATCAAGTGACTAATTTATCAGGAAAGATAGTTACAATTGGGGATGAACACTATCTTAGAGTAATAGTTATCCCGATGATTACTCTCCAACATGCATTGACTCTTCCTAAACTCTTGAATTTTAGATTAAACTGAGACTATGATCTAAGCTTGATATGCCTAATGATGATTTGGGCTTAGCCCATGAACCGAGTTCAGACATGGTCTAAATTTGGGCTCGTCGTTAAAGTCAAATATCAAAATGTTTGAATCTTTGGTCACAGGCCCAGTAAAGATATTCAATCCCTTTGGCTATACCTAAATCGATGTCTTGAAGTTTCTTCCTACCAAGAGGAGTATTCTTAGAGTTCGGTGACAATATGAACTTTTCCAGTCAATCCTTTGTAAGAAACTCAAACACAACAAATCGTCTAAATCTATCGGCACAAAAGCCAACCAAACGAACCACATTGAGATGGTGAATCCTCCCAAGTGTTTCCAACTGAATTGATGAACTTGACCTTCACTACAAGAAGTATGTCATAAAAAACATTTCTTCTGTAAATGGATCCGTAGCCTCCTTCACCCATTATGCCACTAAATTGATTAGTGATCCTTTTGATATTAGCATAAGAGTATCTTGTGGGGGCTTGAGAGCTATGTAATCTTCCAAAAAAATTTAATTTTCACTTCATTCTCTTTTTTATTTTTTATTCAATCATAGATTTTCTAAGAATTAGTCACCCTTATTCTTTAGAGACACATTCTAAATCTGCTCGGGTTATGGTGGCAGTATCCGAGTTCAAATGAGTAATCGACATAAGTCTAGACATCTTTTAGTTAAAAAAAAATAAGAACCGTTAAAAGAAAAAAGAATCTAAAATTAGACCTACTCATAAACATAATGACTTAAGAAACATAGTATTCCTAATAGATCCCTAGAATTACAACTAAAGGAGAAAAAAGGGAAAATCAAAAAGCTGATGGAATAACAAATGCACCCAAGTATTTCTTAAACACCTGTAAAGAATAATAAAATGTTTAGCTTCTTATACTCATGAAAATAACAATAACTTACCCCCAAAAAATAAATAAAACAATACTAGTTAATAGGAATCAATGTATTTAAGAATTCTTTACGTTCAAGGTCTATACTAAAAAAAGTGACTTAGTGTATAAAACTTCTGTCACTGTGAGGTTTGAAGAAAATTAGATGCTAAGGTCCACCCTAACAATTATAATTCTCAAGAATTTCTTTACTTTATAGCTCTAACTACAGCTAAATATTTGAAATTTCTCACAAAAGACCCCATTGATATCATGTACAATAATCCCACATAAACTGGTTTAGTGGTTAACATATTGGGTGAGATGTGAACATCTTGAGTTTAAGTCCCATTGATTAGATAAAGCTCTGGTTTAGCAGATGTGCAGGTGATTAATGTGCAAGTTGGTGTTGCAACTATGATGCCAAATAGCGTTTGGTTCAAACGATTCCATTGCCGGGGAATGTATATATATGTGTCGTCATAGTGCAAATGCTAAATAGTCGTTGGGTTTAAATTTCAAGGGTTAATTGCACCGAAGGCTCTAAACTATGAGACTTGTCTCATTTTGATTCTCAATATTTTAACAGTAATACTAGATTGATCAAATTTTGGGACCAAATTTAAAGTTCAAATGACATGACAGTTGATTTGAGTTTCTTTGATTTGTGTCATGTCATTTGAGTCCCAATAAATACTTCAAATAATTAACTGTCATGTCATTTGAGCTACAAATTTAGTCAATGTAACATTACTCATATTTTAATTGTATTATTTTGGTCTCTGAAATATTAAATATGATTTTATGTGTTTCTTCAAGGAGATAACATCCAAATTATTAATGATTTTTTATTATAAACTTGTCACGTGATACGTAAATATGGACAAAAATATAATTTTGGGTAGTTCTTGACTAAAATTTGGACAGCTCTCGACAAAAAAATGTGTAATATTGGTAGCTTTTGACCAAAATTTGGATTAACTTATGATCCAAACTATGTAATTTGAGTAAAATTTTGGTCAAGAGTTTTCCTAATTAAAATTTTGTTCATATTTAGATATTACGTGACAAATTTATAAGAAAAAATCTGGACACTGTTTGCTTAAAAGACTACATAAAAATATATTCAATATTTCAGAGATTGAAACGATGCAATTTGAGAACTGAAATAAGATAAACTCTATACTTTGAGACAAACTCCACTCTTTTAAAATGATCGACATAAGCAAAAGGTATGATTCAAAAGAAAATATAAATGTTAAAGTTTTTGTATGTTTCAAATCAAAATTTAATGAAGTTTCTTCTAACATATCATGAATTGACTTAAATTTGCTACTACAAATGTTTCAAATTCAATGTTAGGAATTTTTTATAACCCAGAATATTAAATCATAGATTCATATGCATGGTTAATTCTAGATATTATTGCATTTATCGTAGGCTTAGCAGGTTTAGAAACATTAATGATTGGTGAACCGATAAATCAATTTGCAACCTTCTCGTATTTCAAATACTTCGCATAATATTCAATAAATTATTGGACGTTCTTGTAATGAATTTAGTACCCACGGGTTTATCGACAAAACTTTTTTTTAGAGAATGTTAATAAATTTCAAAATCTACTTGATTGTCTCAATGGAACACATCTGTCTTTTTGGTTGATGATATTGTAATAACCCTTTGGTTGGGTATTGGTACAATATTACGTATTGATAAATTCATTCTGTTAATTTTTATTATTTATTTTGTCAATGGCAATGGGAGTGATTATTGCCCGAAAAAACAATGAAAATTAATAAAAAGCCAACATTACAATACTATTAATATATCAACAGGATAATATAAAAATCTAATTTTTAAAGTTATAAAATATATTTTTTTAAATCTTAAATTCCCTCTTCTGAAAAAGTTGGAAAAATGTGCCCGAAACATTGCACTTGCCTCCCGTTAAAAAAAAAGAAGAGATTTTTGTATTTTGCACCCCAAAAAATATATTGTTTCCTACTGTATACCCTTAAAAATTATGTTTCCTGTATTGCATCCTGAATGTCATATATTAGTTCAAATGTGACTCTCGAACTAACATTAGTTTTAGATTATGTTAAAAATTGATGTACATGTCACCAAAAGATATGAATTATGAGTCTATATTTTTGTCAAAAAACAACATGTAGGAGAAAAGTGCATCAATTTTTAACAAAATTTAAAATGGATGTTAGTTTAAGGGCGATATTAGAATCAATTTATGACAATCATGATACAATATAGAAAAAATAATATTTTGAGGTACAAAGTAGAAATCCAGACATCTTTTGGGGTACAAAATATGAAAAGCTCAAAACAAAAAAAAAGGAGAATTACACTAGACCCCTTAAGGTTTGTCACTAAATCATTTATACCCTGACATTTATACCCTGACATTTAAAATATTACGCATAAATTTTGGTTATAAAATTTAAAATATTTGATATTTTATCTTTGATTTGAGTATTTTTTACTTAAGTGAAATATTTTAAACTTAAAAGATCTAAGTATTATACCCCTAAAAATTTCAGAGGGTTTTGATGTAATATACTAATGGACATTGACTGCAGGGTTGTGTGTACAAATTTTAAGAAATTTGTGTGTATTATTCCAAATATAAGGAGTTTGAGTAATTAAGCGACAAAGTTTAGTTGGCTGAGCGTAATTCCCAAAAAAAAAAAAAAAAACCCATTCCACTTGCTTGGATGCTTCATTTACGAGTCCCCGCCGATCTTCATTTCATTTTCTCCTTCTCTCTCTCAATATCATTAGTCTGAAGTTGACCGACTCCTTCACTGAACTTCCCGAAAAAAAAACTCCTGCACTGGAACGGAAATCTATCTGCGTAAACAGGTAAACCTCCTTACCTTTGGAAGAATTATATGGAATTCGAATGGAATGGAATGAATAATCTGAAGCTGCCCCAATCCAACACTGTAATGGAACTTTAATCTGCATATACAGGTAAATTTTTTCATTTTCATATTTCTGGGTTCTGTTTTTCATTCTAAATTTGTAAAACTTGGCATAAAATTACATACAAATCTGGGCGCACGCAATTCTAGAATTAGGGCATTATTAAAAATGGGTTATGATCTCACTTGTTCGCTCTTGTTGCGTTGACCCCATGTTAGCCTGATAGATTAGTCTATGCGTTGCCTTACAAATCTACTGTGAGTCTATGTGAGGATGGTCTTTAAGGAGGTGATAAAATACCAATATTGGGCATGTAAATTTTTTTATGTTTGGAACAATTTTATGGAGTTTGAATTGCAGCAGGCTTTAAGTACGTTCAGATTTTCTGGATTCTGTTTTTCATTCCAAACTGGGCATAAAACTACATACAAAACTAGCCGCATCCAATTCTAGATTTGGGGGTATTGAGCTCGAGAAGAAGAATAGTCAAGAAGAAGAGAGAAGAAGAAAATGATCTTCATTGATTCATCGAACCCATACAAAAGAGGGAAAACTGCTAATATAAATAACAGGGAAGAAAAATACTTAATCAAAATTATAATCTGTCTACAACTGTACAACCAATGAACAAATGACACATGTACAAGTCTAACAAACTCTAATTTACAATATTTACACCCTAATACTCCCCCTCAAGGTGGCTTGTAAATGTCCTTTATAGCCATCTTGGACAGCAAAGAAAAAAGCTGAGTAGATGGGAGGGGTTTAGTAAACATGTCAGCCAATTGGTATTGAGATCTAATGGGAAGCAATTTGAGAACTCCTGGAATAACTCTTTCACGAACAAAATGACAATTTATCTCAATATGTTTAGTTTGTTCATGAAAGGTTGGATTAGAAGCAATATGGATCGCAACTTGATTGTCACAATATAGCAAAGCAGGAGAATCAACGTTGACTCGAAAATCTTTAAGAAGTTGCTGCAACCAAATACGCTCACTGGTAGTAGATGAAAGAGCTCTATACTCAGCTTCAGCTGAGGATCGAGAGACGTTGGTTTGCTTTTTGGCCTTCCAAGAGACTAAAAAGTCGCCAATAAAAATGCAAAAACCTGTAGTAGAGCGTCGAGAATCAGGACATGATCCCCAATCAGCATCAGAGAAAGCATGCAAACGAACTGGAGCACAAGCATCAGAGTAAGCTCTTAGCTGCAAGGAAGAATTAGAAGAAAACAACAACCCTTGACCAGGACTTTTCTTGAGATAACGAAGCAGGTGATGCACTGCCTTGAGATGAGGGAGTTGAGGTTAAGCCAGGAATTGCGTGAACTTGTGAACTGCAAAAGTAATATTTGGGCGAGATAAAGAAGTTTCCCAACAAGCCGTCGATAGTGTGTTATATCAGGAAGCAGTTCACCTTCATCGACAGTTAAACGAAGTTTTGGATCCATTGAAACAACAGTTGGCTTACAAGCCAAGTAACCTGTGTCCTTAAGTAATTGTAAAGTGTAATGACGTTGAGAAAACACAAATACCTTGCTTGGACTGAGCAATCTCAAGACCAAGGAAGTACTTGAGACAACCAAGATCCTTGAGCTTACACTGTGTATGTAGAAACAGTTTGAGCTCATCAATAGCTTGAGGTGAAGGACTAGTAAGGATGATATCATCCACATAAACTAGAAGAGCAACAAAAGAGGATCCATGACCTTTTGTGAAGAGAGAGTAATCAGATTGTGACTGAAGAAAGCAAAACTTGAGCAAAGCTTGAGAAAATTTTGAATACCATTGTCTCGAAGCTTGCTTGAGACCATAAATTGACTTGTGAAGCTTGCATACTAGTAGTTGCTGTGAGATGGAGAGGGCTCCCCCTGTCTAAGATAATCGAGAGGGAGATCCATATAGATGTCCCCAAAAAGATCGCCATTTAAAAAGGCGTTGTTGACATCGAGTTGGGCTAGATGCCAATTATGGGAGGCAACAAGTGCAAGAAGAACCTTCACAGTCACTACTTTTGCCACTAAAAAAAAAGGTTTCAACAAAGTCCAAACCTTCTTGTTGTGTATAGCCTTTAGCTACCAAACGAGCCTTATGTCACTCAATAGATCCATCCGATTTAAGCTTGATCTTGTAAATCCATTTGCATCCAATGGTATGCTTGTCATGAGGAAGAGAAGTGACGGTCCAGGTATTGTTCGCTTCCATAGCTTTTAACTCTTCATGCATAGCCAATCTCCATTCAAGAAACTTCACTGCTTGGTGATAATATTGAGGCTCAACCTGAGAGGATACACTGATCACAAACTGTTTGTGTGAATCAAAAAGGCCATGATAAGAGATGCAGTTAGAGATTAGATAAGATGTGGAAGTTGAAGCATGAGGAAGAGAGCCAGCAAGTTAATTGCAGTGATAATCCTTCAAGTAATTAGGTTGATGAATCACTCTGGTAGATTTTCGAAGAAGAACAACATCATCAGATGTAGCTGTTGAAGTAGAAACAACACCAGAGGGAGAAGGACCTGATGAAGAAACAATTGGGAAATTAGTATCAGGACGATCAATGGGAAGATCAACTGGAACATCAGAAGTAACAGGTAGATCATGAACATGTGAAGAAGCAAAATTTGAAATAAAATGAAGAATGTGGCAGAACCAAATCTGAAAATGGATCAGTAACTTGATCTGAACTAGTAATAGGATGAAAAGGAAACACTTCCTCATGAAACACTGCATCTCATGAAAGAAAAACTTGTTTGGTCTCCACATCATAGAGCTTATAACCTTTCACACCAGGCGGATAACCAAGGAAAGTACAAACTCGAGCACAAGGTTGGAACTTGGTTCGATGAGCAGCTAAGGTGGAAACAAATGTTAAACAGCCAAAAACTCGAAAAAGAGTGTAATCAGGAGTTGTTTTGTATAAAAAATGAAAAGGTGTATTGTGCCTCAAATGTGGAGAAGGAGTTTTGTTAATCAAGAAAGCCGTAGTAAGAACACAATCTGTCCAAAAAGAAACTGGAATCCTGGATTGGAAAAACAATGACCGAGCCACATTCAAGAGGTGTTGATGTTTTCGCTCCACTACTGAGTTTTGCTGATGCCTTTCAACACATGAAAACTGATGTAAAACTCCCTTACCTTGGAAATACTCAGCAAAAGACAACTCATGTGCATTATCAGATCGAAACACCTTGATTTTGGCATTAAACTGAGTTGAAACCATGTTGAAAAACTTCGGTACCATAGAGACAACATCAGATTTACTCCTCAACAAATAAACCCAAGTAAAACAAGTGCAATCATCAACAAGAGTCAAGAAAAATCGATGACCAGTATAAGAAACAGTTTGATATGGCCCCCAAATATCACAATGCACAAGATCAAAAGGAAATTTGGACAAATGATTATTGGATTCAAAGGACAACCTTATTTGCTTAGCAAAAGGACAAATATAACAAGGATCTGACTAATGCAATCGAGTTACATCACATTTCAATTGATCTTTCAAAGAATCAAGTCTCTTAAAAGAAATGTGTCCTAGCCTATTATGCCAAATATGAGCAGAAACATTATTGACAAAGGCATTGGAAATAGAATTCAAACACTGAACATAGAGATCTTGGACTTTGTCACCCCTGCCAATCAACCTCTTGGTTGAAAGATCCTGGATAACAAAGTAGTCAGGAAGGAATCTCACTGTAAGGCCAGACCCAGTAACTAAAGCACTGACTGAAATCAAGTTGAATTTGAATTAAGAGACAAACAATACATCTTTAAGCACAAGGTCAGAATGCAGTTTAACATCACCAGCAAAATGGACCAAAATCTGAGAATGATTTGGCAAAGTAACTGTTGTGTGATGAATAGAATGCAAGGAAACAAATGCATAGGCTTGTGAACAAATATGTCAAGTAGCTCCTAAGTCCACAATCCAGAACTGATTGGATGAAATTAGAGGACTCAATGACACAGAGAAGCAAATACCTGTGAGGCAGTTGGTTTGAGAAGGATCAGGAGCATTGGTGACCTTTGCTAAGCTACTCAAATGTGTAGAAAACATGGACATTTGCTGCTGATATTGATTGGAGTTCAGATTCTGAACAAAACCTCCAAAAGAATTAGACTGATCTGGTCTATCATCAGAAGTAGAAACTTGATGAGCAGCACCATTAGAATTGTTGTTGGATCTGAATTTGTATCCAAGAGGATATCCATGGATCTTGTAGCAACGATCCATAGTACGTCCAAGAATCTTGCAATGTGTTCAATAAGACATGTCTCTTTTCTGATTCTTGGAAGCACTGAAAGTGGAATTCTGAGAATTTTGAGAACCAGATCCATCAGATTTAGCAACATTTGTTTTAATAGCAAAGACCATTGTGCCAGTAGAATTGCTCGAATCAGAGGAAGGATTAGTCCTCTTTTGTTGTTCCTCTTGAACAATCAGAGAGAAAACACGATTAATAGGAGGCATCGGATCCATGAGAAGCAACTGACCACGAACTTGAGAGAAAGAATCATCAAGTCCCATTAAGAAGGACATTATGTACTCCATTTGATGATGAACGTTAAGATTTTTAACTCCACCACAAGAACAATTAGGCCGGTAATTACTCAGTTCTTCCCATATAGTTTTCAGCTTTGTGAAGTAAATGCTAACAAAACTCTATTCTTGACGCAAATTCATCAATTCACGTTTAAGCTGAAAAATTCTAGGTTTGTTCCTCTGTTGAAAACGATCTCTAAGATCTAGCCAAATCTCACGGGCAGAAGCAACAAAAATAATACTGGCAGAAATTTTCTTTGAAACAGAATTCAAGATCCAAGATATAACAATATTATTATTGTGAATCCAGGAGTTGAACAAATTAGCATCAGTACCTTGAGGCTCAAGAATGGAACCATCAACAAATCCCAATTTGTTCTTCACAGATAGGGCAATTAACATCGCGCGACTCCAATTGGTATAATTCTCACTGGTGAGCAGCTGCGAGACGAGCACTTGCCCAGGGCTATCAGAATGATGAAGATAATAAGGATTTGAAGGTTCTTCAATGGTGGAATGATTCGAATTGGCACGCTTTCCCAAATTGGTGCGCTCTCCAGAATTGGAATCAGTCATCGAGGAAAGAGTCGCCATATCGAAGAGGACAAGAACAATCAACGAAGAAAGAAGAAAATAAGCAAATTTGTAGTGGATCAAATTTGCTCTGATACCATATTAAGCTCGAGAAGAAGAAGAGAGAAGAAGAAAATGATCTTCATTGATTCATCGAACTCATACAAAAGAGGGAAAACTGCTAATATAAATAGCAGGGAAGAAAAAGACTTAATCAAAATTACAATCTGTCTACAGCTGTACAACCAATGAACAAATGATACCTGTACAAGTCTAACAAACTCTAATATACAATATTTGCACCCTAATAGGGGCATGACTAGAATCTCTTGTTGCGATGACTCATGTTGAATTGGCAGACTAACAAATATACTGAGTCTATATGAAGTTAAATTTTTTAGGGAAAGTGATATAATCCAATATTGGAGAAATTTTTCAATGGTGTATGCTTTCTTACCTTTGAAACACCCTTGTTCCACTTTTGGGGTGCAACTCGGGTTCATTGGTCGGGTTGAGAAGTTTTAAAACTCTCTGCTGGCCAAGATCAATCTCAATCCGAATTCAACCCAAATCTCTTCAACTGAGTATTGCCCATGTTTAAATTTTTCTCAATCGGATATGCTACCTGGGTTGACGTTGGGTTGAGTTCCGTTTGATTTTTGAGTTTTACAACTTGGATTGAAAGTTAAAATGATTGTATGTTGGAGTCTTGGAAAAGAAAGAGAAAAAGAAGGGAGTAAGAAAGAGAGTATGAAACAATGTGGTGTATAGGGACATAATGGGAAACTAACACACTAACATAAATATATAAGTTTCCTTCCTAAATTTAAATATTTTCCACATGTGAATATCCATGACTTTCGAAATTGATGATTAAGGATGCTGGAAGGTGTCCCATTGCTGAGCTGTAACATATAAGTAGATAATTATAAATTGCTAATTCATCACTATAGAATGGAAGTATGTGTGGTTTAAGTTGGATAGTTGACTCCTTGTACTCTATTGTTGTGTTTTTTAGAGAGACTAGCATTACTCTTCATAATCCATAGATTCTTACTAGACATTAAAATGAGAAGATAGGTCTTGAAAAGCCTATCCAAACTTCACCTATGGCTTATGGGGAGCAACACATTTTAGACTTTTTGAGAGAAACTCCCCTTGTGAGAATGAGCATAAATTTTCATGTATCTGTAACTCTTGAATTCAATCCATCCAAACCTTATCAATCACACCATTAAAACTCTTGGGGATTGTTTGGATGGATTTTTAGAAAGGGGTTGGATTGACTTCCCCAAACCCTTCCAAATCCAAACCCCTAGTTAGAAAGATGAGATTTAACATTGAATCCAGTATATACTTATGTTTTGTATGTCTACGGATATATTACTATTATGATAATATATTTATATATAAATAACTATTTTACCCTTTTATCGATCTAATCCAAACCCATTTTTGTATATGCTTTGGGTATAATTGTCTTTTTGTATCATAAACCCGTTAACCCTTATCTGAAACCCCCCCCCCCCCCCGGGTTTGATGAAACCCATGATATGGGGTTTAAGGTCCAGGCTAGTAGCGGGTTGGGCTTGGTAACCCAGACTTCATATTTTTAGACAAACATGAGTTTTGTGTGTCATTTGGACTATTTTTTCTTAGTTCATCTTTCAAAGGCCCCCCAATCCCACTTACCAAACAACCCCTTGAAGCTTAAGGATATTTGAATCTTTAATTTATTGTTATGTTTATTAAGTTAATTTTTAATTTATTGAAAAGTATGAGGAAGTATTCAATTAATGGATAATTGAATCTTAGATTTAAATCTTAACGATAAATTATTTATTCAAAGTTTATACAGGTCAAAATGAATACAAACAGGAACCCGACATAAAAATAAATAGGTCAATCGACACGACACGATTAGGTAAATAGGTTCGGTTAGGGTTAGCTAGTGTTCGATATGAACCCGCAATAACATAACGCAAACCCAACACGATTGCCACTCCTAATTCCAACCCTAATTTATTTTGCTTAAGAGTTACTTTTTATTTTTTAGGGTAAATTGCATTAGAGGTCCTCAAAATATGAAGTTTGTCTCATTTTAGTCTCCAATGTTTTAATTGCATCATTTTGGTCCCTGAAGTATTAAATATGTTTCTATATGGTCCCTTAAGCAGACAACGTCTAGATTGTTAACAATTTTTTATCGTAAACTTGTCACGTAATACTCAAATATGGACACAAAAATAAATTGGATAACTCTTGACCAAATTTCTATTCAAATTTTGTTAAATAGTTATCTAAATTACACATTTTTTATCATGAGCTATCCAAATTTTGGTCAAAAATTACCCATATTACACATTTTTTTGTCAAGAGCTACCCAAATTTGATTTAAGAGCTATTAAAATTATTTTTTTGGTCTATATTTAGGTATTATGTGACAAATTTATGATAAAAAATCGTTAGCAATCTAGACGATATCTATTTGAGGAACCATATAGAAACAAATTCAATACTTCAGGGACCAAAATGATACAATTGAAATATTGGAGATCAAAATGAGACAAATCCCATATTTTGGGGACCTCTAGTGCAATTAACCCTATTTTTTTTATTTGGGTTTCAAGTGTTTTCATGTGTTAACTTCTCGACTTCATACTATTTATGAATTTTTCAAACAAATTATATGTAAACAAACTAAGAAAATGGAGGCATAGAATTAGAGCTCTCTAACAATTAGCCCTGATGCTATATAGTTATAAAAAAATAAGGGCTACATAAAAACTTCAAACTCGTTAAGAGAGGGATGGTTAGACTACTTAATCTTCCCCAATAAAAAATATAAATGGTTTCATAACTAGGTCATATTGGTGAATCCCAGTTTGTTTGTCGGTATGTCCATGTGTGCTGTTACCAGACTAAATACATGTTAAGTCAAGGGTCATAGTTTTTCCAAAGTTAACAATGAAATATTCTTTCGGCGAGACATAGTTTACAATGAAATAGTCACCTTCAAGCATTTCATGAAAAGTTATTATTAGCTTTGTTGAAACACCATGGATCAACCAATTAGTTATGGACATATTTCCAAAAATGTCCTTAATTTTTATAATAGATTTAATTGGTTGTTGGGTTGCTAATTGTGTTTATTGACCTTTCTCGTAGGTACTAGGTTACATTAACTAAGCTAAGATTGTTTGATCATTCATCTCTTAGATTTGTTCAATGGCTATTGTTAGACCCCAAGCCTCTTCTTCCATATTCCGATGTGTTTACGATGTGTTTTTGAGCTTTAGAGGTGAAGACACCCGCAAGACTTTCACCAATCACCTCTATACAGCTTTGGTTGAAGCATGATTCTACACATTTAGAGATGATGATGAAATTGAACGGCGGGAGAATATTGAGTTAGAATTACTTAAAGGCATTGAACAATAAAAAATTTCCATAATTATCTTCTCAAAATCTTATGTTTCATCAAGATGGTGTCTCGATGAACTTGTCGAGATTCTCCGGTACAAAAGGATCTCAACAAGTTTTACCTTTATTCCATGATATAGATCCATCCAAAGTCGGGAGACAAACGGGGAGTTTTGCAAAAGCCTTTACTAGACACGAGAAGGGACTTAAAGGAGAAATCAATGAAAGAAAAAAGGAGTGGATGAAAACAGTGGAGCGTTGGAGGGAAACACTCAAAATTGTTGCAAATTTGGCCGGAATGGTCTTAAAAAATCATTCTAATGGGTAATTTCCTTATGATATGTCTCCTCGAGCATAGATTCAATTCCTACCATAAAGATTGCATGAACATTAACATCTATCGTACTCTAAGAATGCCACCATTACATCATTGTATTTACAATTTTTCTCTGCAATGCATACTTTTTTCCAATAACTATTGTTATTAGATATTTCCACAAAAATATAATAGCACATGTTTGGATTTTTTATCTTTAAACTTTGTTAAAATCATGATAAAAATCTGACATTCCTTGGGAAAAGTTCAAAATTAATTCAATTTAGTGCTTTTAGATTTTGAAAATACATAGAAAAAAGACCGACAATTAGATCTTGAAATTTTGGTAGCTTTCCCAAAAGGTCTTCTCTTTGTATATGGTGCTTAATTCAAGATATATTTCATGTGCTTAATTTTACCTTTTCATTGTGATTTGTAGGCACGAGACAATGTTTATTAAAAAAAATGTTAAAGTGATTGGAGATAAAGTGAATCGCAGAGTCCTGAGTCTCACCCCTTTCTTGATTGGTATATATCCACGAGTCGAAAATATCAATTTCATAAGGATTATTAAACGATACTGAAAAAAAAAACTGTAAGGAACATGCTTCTCATGCGTATATTATCAAATTCATGTTCAATGTCATCAAATTAACATTTTAAAATTTAAATTTGGATGCTAAAATTAAATATTAATTTGATGTTAAATTGATAAAATTATTGTTACCATGATGAAATTAATGTTTGAATTAATGATATTTAAAACAATTGATAATAAAATTGAAGAATCAACTTGAGGGTAAATTTGGAAGTTCATTGTAAAAAATGGCATGACATCACTATCCTGTTTGATGTCAGTAACAATAATGATTGTGGGGGTATTATGTAAAATTCATGATAAATTATAAGGGTATATAGTGATATTTAAGAACTATAAGACATGTTCTTGCAATTAGGTCAATCTCAAGGTGATGTCACTGAAATTTACCCTATAATATATGTTTGTAATATCTCACATTAAAATTGTATACGTATAAAATTTTTTTTTTTTGAAATATTTTAGGGTGGGCCCTGGCCCTTGGTGGATCCGCTCTTGACAACGGCTACACATAACCACCACCACCTCCAACGTACAGCTCATGTCGACTAGCAAGTAGCAAGAGGGGCTATTCGACTAGCCTTTGCACAAAGTCAACTTGGCCATTCCTTGGTCGACAAACGTCTTTCTAATTTGTATTTTTTCTGGGTTGTTTTAGATTGACACGTGTTTATTTGATATGTTATTATTTTCGATTCATTTTTTTTTTGACGCAATTCTCACTGATGCATTTAAAGAAATTATTCTAAATGACGATTTGAATAAAAAAAACTCAATTTGAACTAGTCTTTTCAAATGACGTTTTAACTCATTAAAATTTGAAATGATATTTTTAAAAAAAAGATTGAATTTAAAAAATAAATTTAAAATAAACTAAATTTAAGAATAAAATTTTAGAAAAGACTGAATTTGGGAAAAAGTTTCAACTAACAAGCAGCAAGAGGGGCTAGTCGACTGGCCTTTTGGCACATAGTCAACTAGGCCATTCCTTGGTCGACCAGGGTCTTTCTAGGTTGTATTTTTCCCGGGTTATTTTAGATTCACACGTGTCTAGCTGATATGTTGAACTTTTTCCACCATTAATTTGAGAGCAATATAAATATTTGTCTAAATTTTATATTCCAAATTAATTCAGATGATTGGATTAGTGGGGTCTTCTAACTCCACAAAATATTCAATACATGATATTTTGATATATCACTTGAGATATAAGATTTGTAAAACAATTTGTGCAACACAACTTTATCTTTAATTTGGATTCCCAATCTATGCTTACGGAGTCTTCCAAATGTCCAGATTTGTCTCACCCTACAATACTTGGTTGATCTTCTTGACTCTTAATGGCTCTAGTGAAGTCTTCAAGGCTTGCCTCCATTGTTCCACGAAGGTAAGTCACCCCTACCTAACTCTCCCTTGCTATCCCTGAGTTCTAGTCCAACCCAACTTGGCTTTAATCCTAACCAGTAGAGGGTCGACCCCTAATCCTGTTGAGATCTACATCGACAGTCCTTATCCTATTGTAAGAACTTGGCTAAAACATCTATAAAGCAAGCAGAAACACAAGTATCAAGCAGGCAATATTCAGCTTCCAAAGCATTGAATTCATTTAAACTTCTTTGACCTAAGTAGCAGAGGGTCGTCCCTCGAGCCCATCTGGTTTTCGATTTTTGGTTTAGGTAGATTGCGATCTAGTAAGTTGCTACCTCTATATCGAGGCTATGATATAACCCAAGAAATTGCAAATACAAAAAAATCATAGACTTAGCAATCATAAGAAAGGAGATAAAAGAAAAGTGAAGTCACAAGAAAAAACAAATCATGTATATGCATGACATATAAGTGCATCCCCATGCCTTACTCAAGGTTAGACCAATTTAAATTTGAGTAACAACATGACACATAAGTTACAATCTTTTGATCAACCTCATATAAAACAAAGGGAGAACCAAATCTTTGACTCAAATTAATGCTGATTCGAATTCTTAAGTTTGATATTTCAGCCTCCTCTTTGTATCCGTGTACTCTATCTTGATTCAATCTCTGTTTAAACTCATCGATAGGTTCAAAAAACATGACTTAATTGAAGTTCAGATCCTTTACCTTTAATTTCATTTTATACTAAATTTTGTTTTTTAAAATTTTAGCAATCAAGGTGACTAAGCCAACATAATTTAGTACCCCTATCCTACTGAAAATGTACCATCTAATAGGATTTTGATTCTCTGTGCATAATAAATTCTAGCCAAGCGTTCCATACAATGTTTTTGATCTGCTATGGTAAAAGGAGTCCTAAAGTTTTGAATTGTTGAACTTCTTGAGACCCTCATATTTCTCCGATTGAGATCATCAGGCCATCGATGTATTCAGGCATTACTAGAAGAGAGTTACACAAATATATTTTAACTTGTGAATTAACCAAGCATTTTAGTGTGATTTGTGGTTAACCTATCAGCTTTTCAATCTATAATCACATCCAAGGAGTTGATGTAACTAGAAGAATTACATAGCAAAGCCTCTGACTCTGTGGATTCTCCACTGAATGCTTGCTCAAATAGTGCATCTTGAGGAGTTTGACAAGGATCAGGAGGCATTTGTAAATGTTCAACTTCCCCTTCGAGCATCTCCACTACCTTTCTCATTGAAGGACGGCCAACCGGATTTGTCTGGATGCACCATAATGAAACCAAGGTCATCTTCCTAGTGATTTTCTTTTCATCATCAGTTGCTTCTTCAATTTCAATTTCCTTACCTTTATTGAATCGATCGTAAATCCAGAATGGAAAATATTGGGTAGAATTCTCTTCAGGGTGCATCAACTCTGTCTTTAATCCTACCATTTCCATCAACAACATTCCAAAGCTGTAAACATCAGCCTTATATGAGACACCTCCGATACTTCTGTTGATCAATTCTGGGGCTACATAACCTATTGTTCCCCGAGCTGCAGTTAGATTCACAATACTGTTATCAATTGGATACAATTTGGCTAGCCCAAAGTCAGACACTTTCGGAATGAAGTTATCATCTAGAAGAATGTTGTGTGGCTTGATATCAAAATGGAGAATCTGAATATCACAGCCTCGATGCAAGTATTCAATTCCACGAGCCACACCAAGTGCAATCTCATACTTCATCTCCCAGCTCAAGGAGATACTTCCTTCTCGAGGAAGGATATACTTCTCCAGTGAACCATTCGGCATGAATTCGAACACAAGAGCGCACTTGGATCTCTCAGCACATTATCCAATTAGTTGCACCACATTAACATGGTGAATCCTTCCTATTGATGCAACTTCATTGATGAATTCTTGCCCATCAGCTTTGGATTTGCCCAATATCTTTACTGCTGCAAGTCGGCCACTTCGAAGCTTTCCTTTGTACACAGTACCATAACCCCCTTCACCCAATTTGTCCTTGAAGCCTTTTGTCATCTTTTTAACCTCTGAATAGGAGTACCTAATGGGCATGAGGTTATTCTGACTTTGGAGAAACCTTTCAATTGCATCAAACATCGACAAATGCCTTCTTCGCAGTTTATAGATTATGAACACAAATATGCTTGGTAACCCAATCAGAAATTTTGCTACAATGTGCAGTCCTGTGCAAGAAAATTAAGAGGAAAGCCATGAGAAACTGATCCGGTGCTGTATCATTAGAACCATGGTTAAAGACGAGCAGTCTAGTGCACTGCTCTTGTACTACTGTAGGATCTAAAGAGGGGCATGTGTACACAGCTTTACCCCACATGCAAAGAGACTATTCCTTTGATTCGAACCCGTAACGCTCAGGTCACAAATGGATCAACCTTATAGCTACGTCAAGACTCACCCTTACTATAACCATGGTTCTTAGTTGAAAAAACTTCTAAACGTAGGCCTTTTTTATACCCTACTTATTTGGTATGTGCAGCACAAAACACATCAATTCTCTACGTGATTACCACCTACACAGTTGGCTAAAGTAACATAATTTGAAGACTGAGGAACTCAAAAATCTTTTTGTACGTTCCTTCACTGTCTCTGTTCACTTTTTATTCAATGAATGGGTTAGGTTTCCCTCTTTTTTTGGTTTCTATTTCTCTTATTTTCATTCCTTCAAAAGTATCAAAGCAGTTGTGTCTACTGTAGAACATATATTAATAATTAAATTAGAAAAGATGCAGGGGCTTACCTACGATAAACATAATGGCTAGCAGGATATCTGCAAAAATGCCACAAAAGTAATTAAAACAAGAGGATCATGTGTATAAGTTGATAAGCATGAGTCAAATTCAGCTTTGCAAGTAACATAGTTTACATATATTGCAGGGCAGGGTTGAGCCCATGCTTAACAATTTTCGTTTGGACCATTGTCTAGGCTTTAGGCCCCAAGTCATATTTAGCTTTTTTCTTCCCCATGTAAAGGGAAAACATCCAATCACCCATCTTTTGGACACATGGCCATAAAACAATTATTTGAGTACACATAAATCACCTGGTGATCGCATGCACCAATTTAATTAGAAATTTATATGGTTAGGAGAGTTGAACTTGGGATGTAGTGCTAGCGTACGTTTCACCAATTTATATGTTCCAAGTTAAGTCATGTTGGAATCTGCCTAGGTGGTAGAGAAATAAACATGTAGAGAAAAAGAAAGAATACTTACAGTAAAAGATGGCCAAAAAATTTCCTTGGTGCCTGTATTGTTCATGTAAAGATTACCATCAGAGAATAAAACAATAAAACATATTAAAAAGGGGAAATTTAAACCGGAAATAATCCCATCAGAATTTGTAACAAGGTTTTTGTTACATAATACAGCTTTATGGGACACTGCTAGCATGTTATGATCTAATAAGCTAAATTGATCTGTCTTTCTACGTATTCTGTTATATATTATTCAGTTTAAAATCATTTGAGATGCTCATTTAGTTTCTCAATTTTTTCATTTAATTAGGTGAACAAGGTAGGAAAATTAATACTGTTATTCTTTGAAGTTTGATTTTTTGTAACACATTGCTCCATAATGTTAGGTTCCAAAAAAATTGCCGTGAATTTTGATGATATTCTATAATAGATTTTGAAGTTCTATCAATATGTCATTAGTCAATAATGTTTTTTCAAAATTACCCCCTCTTAAATCTGTCTAGTCCAACCCACAACTGTACACTCTCCTACAGATTACGTGAAATTACCCATTAGTCTCTAAAGAAATCGATCAGGTAAAGGCGAGGAGAAATTAGAGTAACACACACACACACATATATTTCTATTTTTCGATTTCTTACCGCAATCGGTGGATATCCTGAATGGCACAGCATCGAATAATAGACTCATTGACGCCACAATGAACGACAGACGCAATGGCACTCTGGTATTTATTGCCATTCCAAGAAAGGAGCAATAACCAACTCTGACGCAAACTTTCTGATTGTCGTCTTGAAGGAAGCAATTTCCCAGCTCGCAATTTTCACACTGAGTTTTGAACAAGAAAGCTCAAACCCATATTCTATGGCGTCGTAGATGTCTGAAAAAGAGATATTATTATGATCCTTAAACGCCCACGATGTCATCACCATTAGCTCTATACTGCACCTCTCTCTCACACTTCTACTGCCCTCAAGCCGCTAACATTGACATAAGAGTGTATTCTGGAAGGGAGGAGAAAGAGGAGTTTGCAGTATAAACTCCATTGATGCACTGTCCTATCTCCAGGTAGAGAGGAGAATATACTGGATATGGGCAATTCAGAAAAAT
>CAUOFW020005100.1:7500-28501 GCA_963454935.2 Ilex paraguariensis | reverse complement strand
TTGTTTTCTGAGACGTAATTAATGGAGCTAACAAAAGCATCATTTTTTGTGTTTTACAAATTTGGACCATGTTTTTAAAACAAGGTGGCTTAAAACAAATAAAAACACAACAGAAACACGTTATTGTTTTCTCTTTTTTTTTTTTTGCAAAAGTGAACCAGAAACAAAAAAAAAAATATACAACACACGATTATCAAACGGAACCTAAGTATAAGCAGAGATATTGGAAAGTAGTCCTAAAAACAAGGGAAAGAAAATGGGAAGAGAGAGAATGAGACAGAGACAGAGAAGAAGAAGCAGTAGAAAACCAACCTCTTGGGGGAAAATTGTACGTGGACTTGTATTTGTTTCCTTCTACAATTGTTCCTTATTTATTCTTTTTATTAGTTATTTGAAACAATCATAGATAAATACTTTAAAAGAAAGTCTAAATCAAAGTTATTACTATCTACAAACAAAAGAAGTGGTAATGAATTTTTAAGTGTTATATAATGAATTTATATGTATTATTTATTTTTAATCGATAAGAATTAAAAATTAAAATTTATAATTAGTGCTCACACAAACTACCGCCTCTTCATCCGAGGATAAGGAATCAGCATTGGTGGCTTCAGCAGTAGTCACAGGTGTGTTTTCTATTTTCTAGCAAATAAGGAAATCAAGTATAAGTGGAGAAAATGGAAGGAGAGTCGTTTGAGAGAAAGAGAGAGAGAGTAGAAAAACAAACCTGCGGGGAGGAATTTCCATCGACAATCTCAACCGGCGAAGGCGATGAGGAATCAGCACTGGTGGATTTAGCAGTACTCACTGGGTTGGATTCCATTTTTCCTTGGGAATAATCTGAAGAGAAAATCAGAAAATGGTATATGACGGTGGCAGAGAAGATGAGATTGTCTACTAACTTAAATATAAAAATAATTTATAGATCTACAATGTGGAAAGAGGTAGAAGATGCTATGAAATTTCCATCTAAAACCAGAAGTTTCTGAGAAATGGAGATTTGAGAGATGAGGAATCACCACTGGTGGCTTTAGCAACAATCACTGGCTTGCTTTCCATTTTTTCCTTTCTGATCTGAAGAGAATATTGCAATTCCCGTGCCGGAGGAGATGAGAATATTGTCTACTTAAATATAAAAATAATTGTCCACAACTTCCTCACCACTGGTGGCTTTATTATCATTTCTCAACAACCGCCCCAACTCAACTTGGATTAAAAAACAAAAAACAACTACGAATACATTAATGATATTCGTAATGGGAATTAACAGTTTGCTTATTTTATTATTCATTCTGAAAATCACAAATAAAAGCACTGGAATTTTGTTCATCGTAGAGGGAGAACCATTTGATGTTTGAGTGTGGGGAAGTTGTGGGAATAATTTATGATTGGCATGTATAGGTATGGGAGGGTGAAAATAATATATTTTATTTTCAACATTTATTTTCACTCTCCCATACCTACACCGACGCGACGGGAACATTGCACATTATTGAATATTGTTTTCATGACAGACACAGCAGGGCAGCCATGGGCATTTGACTTTCTACGAAGCTCCCCTCGTGCTCTGACTATGACAATACTTGAAACCTCTCCCGTCTCCCTAATATTTGTCCCGGGTAATTCGTGCACGCAGATGCAGCGTAATATAAGTGAGAAGTGATAAATTTAAGAAGAGAGGAATTTTTTGTAAATGATTTTAAAAAAGATGTTAGTAGTCGTTAAATGAGTCTATTTAAAATTGTCATATGTATTTATTGAAGTCTGTTAAATTTTATATTATAAATTTGACACAAATAAAAGTAATATTGTATCATTTTTAATCTTTTTATAAATTTTATATTTTACTCATTTTTGACTATATATTCCATAATTTTTGAATCAAATGATGCTCCAACAAATCATACAAATACTCATACCTAATTTGTTTGACCCAATTAATTTTATTTTTCATAAATTATTACAGTGGACCCAATTAAGAATATTCAAAAAAAAAATATTTAAAACAATTATAACCAAAAAAAAAAAAAAATTCAAGGTGAAGGTAAAATTCAATCTATAATATAAAAATTCTGCCCCCCCCCCCCCCTCCCACTCCCCCCCCCCCCCCCCCCCGCCACTACAAAAGAGTGAAGAGTGAAGATTGAGAAGGGGAAGGTAAAATTCAATCTAAATGGTTTTGAAAGAAATGTTGGTGACCGTTAAATGAGTTTATTTGAGACCGTTAAATGAACTTATTGAAGTTTTTCTTGTTTTATATACTAGATATATTAACAAAATATGATAGAATTGACTTAAAAAATTATTAATTTATATACATATAATCAAAATCAAATATTAATTTATATACATATAATCAAATCGAGTCAAATCTAATATAAACTAAAAATCTAATTTATCAAAAAATCATATATCCAAAATATTTTTTATCAAAAAAAGATCTACAAATATCATTCACCAAGGTTCAAATTATTGTAAATAAATTAATTCCTAGTTGAGTCTATTTGAAACTGTCGAATGAACTTATTGAAGTCTACCCTATTTTATATTTATAGATTTGACACAAATAAAATGAATATTCTATAATTTTTAATCTTCTTACAAATTTTATATTTTACTAATTTTTGACTATATATTCCATAATTTTTGAACTAAATGAGACTCCAACAAATCATACAAATATTTTAAGGAATCAATTTTAGTTTTAAGAGATTTGGTATAGACTTTTTTTTTTTGTTCTAATACCCAACTTGTTTGACCTAATTAAATTTATTTTTCATAAATCATTACAATAAACCCAATTAAGAATATATGAAACATATATAACTAAAAAAATATTCAGGGTGGCTCTAAGCCTATCCTCCTTCTGCCACTTCCAGAGAGAGAAAGTGAGAAGAAGAAGAAGGTAAAATTTAATCTGAATGATTTTGAGAGAGATGTTGGTGGTCGTTTGATGAGTTTATTTGAGACCGTTTGGTGAACTTACTGAAGTATTTTTTGTTTTATATACATGTAATCAAAATCGAACATTAATTTATATAAATGTAATCAAAATCGAGTCAAATCTATTATAAACTAAAAATCTAATATATCAAAAAATATATCACCAAAATATTTTCTATCAAAAGAAAAAATTCAACAAATATCATTTATAAAATATTATTTTTTTAATTAGCAAAAGTTATTACAAAATTATTAATTTATAAGAATATAATAGCATTGAGTTTTCTTAAGAGATAAAAAAAATTAGTCTTGAACTTTTGATTCAATATATGTGTAATACATGTTCGTTTGAGATAATTAATTAGATAAATAAAATTAAAATTAATTATATTCAGTATAATTGTGTTAAACAACGCCCTTGTTTTTTTATCGGTTAAATTGATGAGTTTTTTTTAATCAAAATGTTATCATTGTATCTTATAAAAATTCAAAATGTTACACTACACAGATGATATTAATGACAAATTTGACTCATTTAATAATTATATCAAAAAAAATCTTGTGTTCCAAGATTAGTCATAATTATTGATCGGTTGGGAGGAAAATATTAAAAGAAGAAAATGGTAATCATTGACCTGTTGGGAGAGAAATATTGAGGAAAAAAAAGTTAATTTCTTGACCGTTTGATGAATGAATTTGAGACCTTATGATGGGCTTGTTGAAACCGTCTTATTTTATGTTATAATAATTATAATATATATATATATATATTGTAAAATGTCTCAACGCCCTCTAGGGGTGTCCATGGGCCAGGCCGGGCTTCGGGTAGTGGTAGGCTACTCGCAGCCCAACTCGTGAATCTATTGGGCGAGCCTGTGTTGTGAGCTTTTTTATATACATCTTTATTTAAAAATAATGAATATTTTTGTCACTTAATATTTATGTAAATTATATTTTTGAATAAAAAATAAAGTCAAAATAGATAAAAATAAAATAATGAACTACATCTAATAGAATGAATAAATCTAAACTAGGTTGACACCTACTAACTTATCTATTATTTGTATTATTCTATCATTTAAAACTTATATGTTTAATATATGAAAAATAAAATAATACATTATTTATAATTTCTAAATTTTTAAAACCTCAAATTTCGATATTGAGAGACTTATTTCAAAATTTCAAATTTAATGGTCTAAAAGTATAACTTTTTTTTCAAAAAAAATGTAGGATATGGTAGGCTGGGTTGGGCTTGCGGGCGGGCTCTTGGGCCGGGCTTCGAGCTGGGTAATGGGTTTAGAGGCAAACCCAAGCCCCCTTTTAAAGGATATTGGGCTCGGACTCGGACTCGGACTCGGGCGGACCAACTATCGAATTTCGGGCCTATTTTTTCGGACAGGATAACGGGACCCGTGGATAACCCGGCTCATAGACACCCCTAACGCCCACCCAAAAAAAAAAAAATACTAAGCCCACTCAAAATAATTAAAAAAAAAAAAAGGCAAGGCCTATCAGGCCACCACCCATTTCTTGTGCACAACAACGTACGTGCCATGTGGCTCCCACTCACCTATTTTTTTCAACGATTAAGAGTATAAGTCAGTTTACGTGCATATCAATTAATCGTCTTCTTGATTCAGTCAAAGTCAGATCATCTATATCGAAACTAAGATATATTCATGAGGGATAAATCTCTCATGAAACTACTTCTATATTTCAATCAACCAATGAATTATGACTTAATTTCATTATTCCATTGCTAAGATTCATCCAGTTGAAGTAACTAATAACTTCAAATTGCAATAAAATAATAATATTATTAAATCATCAAAACTACTTATATATTTCTTTTTTAGTTTCTATTCACAGGGTCTTTGTGAATCCATCTGACTTTCGTTCTTCCATTTCTTTGTTCCGAATCATTTTTTGAATTCTTCAATCTTTTTTTTGATTTCATCCGTTTATTCATTCAACTCATAGTCATAGACGAGATATAAGGACTTCTATTGGAATCCGCATCCAAATTCACAGTAGTAAGACAAATTAGATATATATAAAACTAGTCAATATCTAATATTACATATAAATGTATTTGTTCCATAACGTAAACCAACTATTGATTCATCTTAGATTCAATCGGATTCGAGAATCATTTATCGAAACTTCCACAAGAATTGAGTTATATTCATTCAATTACATATACCTAGTTCGACCCTCTGTAAATTCTTCTCTTCCTTTCTTTTTCTTTATCATTCTCCCACATGGATACAGTCTAAATGGACAAATTGATTAGACTGAATCGTTCCATAGAAATAACATTATTTGATTGATCTCAGTTCATCCCACTTATTATTTATTAATCTTTTTTTTGGCCAATCTGGGAATCGTTCTATAGAACATCATTTTTTATTTAATCACACATCGTAAACGTTTACCACAAGAATTCTTATTCAAATTATGACTCCTAATATTTATATTTAATATTGGGATTGGCTGACCAATATAAAATGAATATTCATTGAGGGGGACCCTAAAAAATTATCAAAATTTAAACTTATGACGTCTTTACCTCAAGAATTATCAAAATTTAAACTTATGACACTTTTACGGCTTATCCTTATTACCACTCGAGTTGTTCTTTAAGGATAGCTCCCACTCACCTTCCTCTTCTCTTTTCTCCCTCTCCCTCTATCTCAAATGCTCAGCGACAAACAACCAACCTTTTCTCTCCCGGCCTCTCTTTTTATCTCCGTCTTCTTTGTCGTGGCACCCACCACTGACAACAGTGACCCACATACATTTCTTCTAGCCTTCCTGAATTCCAAGTAAACTCTCCCCTCTCTCTCTCTCTCTCTCTCTCTCTCTCGACGCAAACAGAGCACCACAGTGCATACACACGCACTCAGTTGCACAACACACATCCACACACAGCCCACTGCACTCAACACACACACACATCTACTACACAAAATAAATTGGTATTTTTGTTTTGAAATTCTCATTTAAAAGCAAGCAGTTGAACCATTAGGTGCTTGCTAATTTATCAATTGGGTTTTTAGTAATTTTTTGATTTTTTTGTGTATTTTGTTGTATTCTGTGTCGACAAGCGGATATGAGTACTTTGCAAGTGCACCAATGTCCCAGAGGAAGGAAGATATGAGTCAGGGTAGGGCATCTCCTTCACTCATGCTAGGCGAGTAGGCTAAGATCCAATATCATCGTAAAAAATAACTCTATCCACGGATTAAGTGGTTTTCTAGAATTTAAAAGAGGCATGTACCCTAATATTAAAAAAAAATCATTGAGGACTTTGAGACCACATTAAAGTCAAATCAAAGCAGGAGACATGCCATTGTTAACTGAAATTTTATTCAAAGTAAATTCCTACCAGAACTTTACTCAATTCAAGATTTATTATTATACTACATTTGGCCCATAAGTGAAATTAGAAATCTTATGATGATCCCAAATAAACAAATAATGTAACCATTAGCATAAGAGATTCCCACGCGTATTAATAAAACAAATTGCAAATTTTACAAAGTAATATAGTGTACGTGATTTTGTAGTAACACTTAAAATTACCCTCATCACAAGTGAGTGAAGAGTTTTGAGTCTATCAGGAGAGGATGTGGTGTTAATCCCCCCGTAGCTTCGTCTAGAGCCGAGGAGAAATCACTCATGCATTTTTTCCTAGAAATTCACTCCACCAAAGCGTCAAGGGCAAGCCACATGTTCTACCACTATATAGATTTTGATATCAAGTTCTTTAAAAGATGACTTTTTTTTTCAGATAAAATAATAAATTAAATTATGAGGAAAAAAGGTATTTCCTCTCGGTCTTTTAAAACAAAAGGTAAAGGGTATAATAAAAGGGTCAAGTATATTGTTATTTCCATCATTTTCATGGCAACATCAATAGTAACATTTTTATTGTTTTTTATCCTCAATGATAAAAATATAACTTGACTCGAGAGTATAATTTTTTTCTACTTTTTTTTACGAAGCAGTGAGTTGATAAAAGTAACAAACAAATTCACGAAATTGGAAAAATCAATTTGCTAAAAGGAAAAGTTTTTTTACTTTGCTTGAATCCTTTTTGCTCTATCAAGATGTTGGTGCAATCTTCTTGTGATAATATGTGAAGCTTGTTTGGAAGACGAACTAATGTATTCACTGCACAAAAGGGAAACAACCTAAAACTTTTAAGTATTAATTACTGTGATTATGATATGAAAAATGCTAATAAAAATCAAGATATATATTATTATTATTTATATTATAAATTGGATGTACACTGAATATTTATTTTTTGAAGTATAAATAGATGCATAGATACAGGTATAGATATTCATATAGATTATTTATGTGGAAATGAAAGTATATGAAACGTTATTTGGACATTTAATTGTTATTGAGTAATTAAATACATAATGATATAGTTGTCTTTAATCATTTTTTTTTTGGGTGTACAATATATGAAGAGTTATTAGATATTTAATTGGTATTAAGTAATTAAATACATAATGATATAATTATCTTTAATCATTTTTATAGGGGTATTATAGTCTAACAAATATTTTTCACATTTGTTGATATTTTATAGTAAACTAGTTGATGTATACATGCGTTGCATGTGAACACTATTGAGTATGAGATATTGCATATTGAGTTTCTCTTCATGCTCCTTCATATATTATTCTTCCTAGATACATTGCACCAAAAGTTCCAGTAACTATTCATTTAATCCTTAGGTAGTTTTGTTCGTTTTCGTATCAAGAACTCTCTATTTGTTCATATGGGCTTGAATTGGCTGTTGAGTCTTTATTCTCTCGACCAACCAACCATGTTTTTGTCTAACAAATATTAATGATGCACAAAATAGGTTATGCACAATCAATAGTCGAGAGTATGATATAGTGTAATTAATAGACAATAAAGTAATAAATGACAAAAAAATAAATATCGGACCAACACGCAGATATATAGTGATTTTGTCCGGGTGACCTACTCCACTTTGAAAGCGGCAAGAGTGGCCGGAGAACCTTTATTAATGGAATAAAGGAAGAGAGAGAGAGAGAGAGAGATCTGGGAGAGGTGTGGTAGCTATGAGAGTAATAGCTATGTGAGGGGTGTGTAGAGAGATACAAAGAGGGTGCCCACTCCATGTGGAGAAGACTTACAATTTATAGGCACATGGAGCTTTAGTTGAGGCGGTGACGTGAGCGTAAAGACACAAGTTTCTCGGAGAGGATAGTTACAAAAGGTAAGTACAATTAAAAGTAATATTGATCTTCGAGAGTGGGTATCCCGATGATGACTCTCCGTGTGCTCTAATCTTCTTGGACCTTGGGTTGGGTCAAATTGATGAACTAGGTTTGACTTGCCTTTTAGCTGATTTGGGCTTACTTGATTTATTGGGTCTGTCCCAGTTAGATTTGGGCTCGTCATTTGCCCCCCATGCCCCAAGCCCCGATTGCTTGCGAGAGAAGGAGGTTGAGGGCATGAGTGAGCTGTTCATCCGAAAAAGGTTTCTTGTCCCACACGGTGGTAGCTTCATCTTCACAGAGCTTTTCGTTGATTGAATTCACCTTCATTGGGCATTCATTGCATTTTCCAATCCTCCCTTTTGTTGGGTTTTTGGTCTTGCTTCAAGAAGTTCTTTGTTGGTGTTTTTTTTTACAGAAAAAAAATCTTACAAAAGGGCTTGTATATAAAAATTCTTATAAACTCTTTCTACTCCATTTCCCCCTTCTATTTTTTCTCTTGAAGTTTTCTCTTGAGACTAGGGTTCAAAGTCCTTTTCTCCAAAAAGAGATTGAGAAGATGAAGACTAGGAGCTTGGAGGCGATGGGGGAGGACTCCAATGGCGATTGCACAAGGAAGGAAGTTGTAGGACCAAGGAGGCAGTAGGACCTAAGCCACCCCATGTTCTTTACCCTAATACCATTCCTTTGGGGGCTAGAGTAGTTTCCTTACTTTCCTCTACTCCACATGTAATTGAGTGAGGTCGAGGGCAAGGATCATGGATGGCAAGTGAAGACCTCGAATAGGAGCTCCATGGAGGAAGCCTCAGCGAAGGACAAGAGAGGCAAGACCCAAGATGATGGAGGCATCACGGGTATGGATGACCTACTTCATTCCAAAAACGGCAACGGTGGCTGAAGAACCTCACTACAACAAATTTGTTTTTTAGCGACAAACTTACTCGACGCAAAATGTATAAATTTGGTTGCTAAAACTTTTTTGCGACAAACTAATTTCGCCGCCTTAGGCTCGTCTGAGAAAGTTTTAAGTTACAACAAAGATTTCATTGCCAAAAGTATACAATAGGCAACGATAAATTCGCCACCAAACAACTTCTCATTTGGTTGCTGGTGTTTTGTTTGTCACAAAAAAAATAAATTATTTTAATTACATAAAACTTTTGGCGACAATAATATTCGTTGTCAAATATGAAAACTTTTAACGACCAACTCTACTTCGTCGCTAACAATAAGTGCATAAAATATAGGCAACAAAGTATGTCCGTCGCCAAAAAAGACAAAGAGGGTTTTGGCGAACAACTTTTTCTTGTCGCCTAAATTACTTTTGTTAAAATTATTTTTGGGTATTTTTAAGGGAAGAAGTATGACTTAATGACTTAATTAATAGTTTACAATGCACCACTAAAACACTAGCTGGAGCTTACAATGGACTCCAAAACACCTCTTGAATCACAAATTTTCAGAGCAAGTAGCCCACCATCATTTATTTACCACTCCATATCAAACTAAAAACAACGGTTAGGACCAACAAGAAATAACTTGTTCTCATTGAGTAGTGAATAATGAAATGAAATGAAATGAGATATAAGCTATCATACTATAAGGTCCACCAAGCACCATCATGGTGATTATAATAGCTAGAAGCCAAGTTGTTTCTAATATGTGTGGAAGCTGTGAAATATCAATAATGAATAAAAGCTTGAATCAAAATCAAGAATTACAATTCCCAATCAACTTTGCTCACACCTCATCAGTCTTCATATAACAGAGAAATAATTTCAAAAAGTTTCGAACTCAATGATTAGTATATATTAGCATTTAGGCAACTAAGCATTTCACAATGTTATACTCGCTCCTTAGTTTTTTCGGAAACCAATCAAGATTCAAGAAACAATAAAAGAAGGAGAAGTCATACAGTAGATGATAAAATCTTCAATATAATCTTTCGATTTTGCAAGAAAAAAATTGTAACAGAGATCCTAGTGTTTGAAAGAAATACACAATCAAGCCAAAACAAGAAAATGTTCTTGAATTTGGTATTTCTCAACTGTTAACTTCATCGGCATGAGATTGCAGATTTGGTGGAACTCCATTGTTCTCGAGTTTGGAGACTCCATCAGGTTCGCATCACCTAGTTAGTTTTTCTGTCTCACAAGGAAAATCATACATATAATTTGATAAAGACCAAGCCAGGCACCGTGAAGTTACACCAAAATGGCAGCACATAAAATAGGGGATTGAGGAGGGGTTGTGTGCGTGTGTTCTGTGTCCTAATGCACTCAGCTATGAACACATAGAGACAGAGACAGAGACAGAGACAGAGACAGAGACAGAGAACTCACAGCCTTGACCTTCGTTGAACGCAGAGAAAGGTGTGGAATGAAGAGACGATGAAGAAGAGAGGGTATTAATCTAGGGTTTCCAAACCACGTCGTTTTGGATCTAGGAATTATTCTGAGGGCCCCAACACGACGTCATTTTAGAAGGTGGATTAAAATTCCTTCGATTCAAAACTACGTCGTTTTAAATAATCAAAATAATTATTTTACCTAAAACGATTCTGCGACCAAAATATTGGACGTCACCAATCAATAAATATTCAATAAATTTTGTACGGCGAACATAAATCATCGCTAAGTTTTATTTATTATTTTCCTTTAATTAATAAAAAAATTTGCGACAAAAAATTATTTTTTAGCGACAAACAATTTTGTTGCCAATAAAATTAGTATTTGGCGCCAGTGTTTTGAAACCCGACCCGACAGGTTGACCCGGTGAACCAGAGCCTGAGCCAGGCCGGTTTAGTTATTGGATCGTTTGAGCAAAGAAATCGGACAAAATCTGCTGAACTGGACGGTTTAAAGCAAATCGGACGAATTGATTCAAATACTATAAATACTAGGTTTTGAAGTTATTTGGGCATTTTTTGCCCTAATCGTTTTGCACCCAGCCACCACCCATCTCTTGTCTTCTGCTTTACGCCTCTCTCTCTCTCTCTCTCTCTCTCTCTCTCTCTCTCTCGTCTAAGACAGTCGATCTTATATGATCTGCCCTCTTGATGAGACCTTCGAGTTCGAGGCGAGAATCGTTGTTGATGTTGAGGCGGTGGAACACTCAAAGCCCCTCTCGAACTTGAACTCAAAGCCACTATAGAACTCGAAGCCGAAGCCATTGTCGAACTCGAAGCCTTGAGCCTTGGGTAGCTGATGAACTCCAATCCAAAGAGAAATTGGGTAGCTGATAAACTCATAATTTTTCATAATCAGATCCTTGAGCCTGCACTCCTCAAGGTATTCAAGCTAGTCTTCTTTAAGGTAGAGGGTAATCTTAGTGCCTCTGCCCAGCAACTCACCCGATGTGTCTCTGGTTACAGTGAATAACCCACCAGCTTGGGACTCCCATAATTGTACATCCCTCTCTACAGGTACATCTCTTTCTTGATAATTTCTCTGCTATTTTAGTATTGACTGTATTGTAGATTAACTTGGTAAATTAGTTGATGATACTTGATATTGCATATGAAATTAAGGGAATGGGTTTTGGCTTAATTGTTACTGATTTATCTATTTGACATATGAAATTGGGTTTTGGCATATGGCATATGAAATTGGGATTAATTGGGTTTTGGCATATGGCATATGAAATTGGGATTAACTGGGTTTTGACATATGAAATTGGGGTTTTAATTTGTTTGATTAAGAGTTAGGTGGAGGTGAAATCTTATTGCCTAATTGAGCATGAGTTTTGGTTTAATTGTTACTGATTTATCTATTTGATTGAGAATCTATTTGGTGATTTTGAGATTTTTGTTTGATCTAAAATATATTAAGCATACAATTTTTATAATTTTTGTGATTTTAAGCATATTTATTATTAATAATAATTTTTATTTATTTTTTTATTTTATTATCGGTTCGACCAGTGATTCAACGGTTGAACCAGTGACCCACTAACCCAGTCCTTTTAAAACTTTGCGCTAAAATTTTTCAATGGGAAAGTTTTTGCGAAGGCTTTTGGCAGCCACTAAAAAAATTTGTCGCCAAAATTATTTTTAAAAAGGTTTTTCGCAAGAAATGTTTGAAATCGTCGCTAAAAATCACTTTTTGACCACAAATTTACTTGTTCGCCGCTAATACTTGTCGCTAAAAAATAAATTTGTTGTAGTGCCTTTATTAATGGAATAAAGGAAGAGAAAGAGAGAGAGAGCTTTGGAAGAGGTGTGGTAGGTACGAGAGTTATATCTATGTGAGGGGTGTGTAGAGAGATACAAAGAGGGTGCCCCCTCCATGTGGAGATGACTTACAATTTATAGGTAAGGAACCTTAATTGAGGTGGTGACGTGAGAATAAAGGCACTAGTTTCTTGGGGAGGATAGCTACAAAAGGTAAGTACAATTAAAAGTAGCCTTGATTTTCGAGAGTGGGTATCTCGATGATTACTACCCACATGTTCTAATCTTCCCGAACTCCTTAGACTTTGAACTGGGTCAAATTGACGAATTGAGTTTGACCTGTCTTTTAACTGATTTGGACTTACTTGAATTATTGGGTTTGACCCAATTAGATTTGGGCTCGTCAAATATGTATAATGTTCTCATTGTCAAATATGTATAATGTTCTCATTGACTTTCACGTATTCTCTTCACCATTTTTGATTGCCATTTTACAACTTATGGAGAAGTTCACAGTTTCCTGTGTTATTGAGAGAACACTGCACCTCTATCACAATAAGGATATCTGGAAGGAGGTTTCATACAAATAAATATCAATACCTTTTAGTTCATTTGAAAAAAGAAAAATATTAGTAATATATCATATCTTCTTAAATTTCTCCTATTGCATATTAGAAGTGTTTTCTTTTATGTCTTGGGTTAGGTACTTCGAAATATACGAAGGCTAGAGTGCATGAAATGTTCTTCAATCTAGTGAGAGTTACATTCTTACCTCATTTTAATCTACTCCAAAAGAGAGAAGGAAAAAACATCTAACACTTTCACACTCTGATTTGGGAAGAAAAAATAAAAGTACATGCTGTAACCAGGAGTGTCATATGTGTCGGATTAAACGGTTACGTGACGAATAACGAATAAAAAACATTTAAACCTGTACACGACACATTTAATAAATGAGTAAAAAATCGAAATACAAACATAAATTGTTTAATAAATGAATAACACGACACGAATCGTTTAACACATCTAATTTTAAACAAATCAGGTTGGAATGAGTCAAGTTAACACGATAAACCACTCGTTTAACCCATTTTTCTGTTTACCACCCATTTGACCCATTTAACACGGTAAACCATCTATTTGACACATTTATTTGTTTACCACCCATTTAACAGGATAAACCACTCATTTGACCCATTTATCTACCACCCATTTAACATGATAAACCATCCATTTGACCAATTTACCTGTTTATTTAAAAATGCTATATAACTTTATAAAACTAACACAAATAATGTGATATTTAGAGATATCACACCATATTACAAAGTACAAACTACAATCCAAAATAACCAAATTTCACCAACAACCATATTACAAATTGGAGATCAAATCTCCACCTTAGATTCTATGTTGTTGGAGCTGCAACCACCTTAGATTCATGCTCGACCTAATCTTCTTCATCAGAAACTATAATATTGTGTTCGGAAGAATCCACCAGTTTAAGGCAAAAAAATAGAGTTAAAATGATATCACCCCCAACGCACACAACACACAAAAACTGATACACAAAAAAAAAAAAAAAAAGTTACTTGTAAACTTATGTTAAATTGTGAATATAGAATTCACACAAGCACTGCAATTACAGAATTCACTCAAGCACTGTCATTCACTCCATTAAAGAACTCATTAAAGAATTCCTTCAAGCACTGCAATTACAGAATTCAGTCAAGCACTGTCATTCACTCCATTAAAGAATTCGTTAAAGAATTAAAGAATTCAATTTAAATTATGTTAAATTGTTAAGTGCAAGTGCAGAGAATTCACTCCATTAAAGGAAATACTTGTAGAAATAATGCTCAGACTTCAACCAAACCAACTTATGTGAAATTGTGAATATACACTCCATTAAAGAAAATTACGCAAGCACTGTCATTCATAAATAATTCACACGCACAATAGAAATATATCTATTTCCATTAAAGAAAATCACGCAAGCACTGTCATTCATAAACAAACACAACCCACAATAGAAATATATCTATTTGTCTAAAAAAACGAAAAAAACACACACACACATAGACCCCAAGTCCAAGGTCAGGTGCTTAATCAGTGAAAGAAAACATCTATAAAAATAAAAAAAAACCAAAATAGCCTTAACCCAGTTCAGCGTCTCTTTTCTGAAAAGAGAGGAATCAGAGTTATGTAAAGAATTAGGGGAAGAAACAGTTTCAGAGCTTCATAATCAAGGAGAAAAAAATTGCAGAGATGGAAAAGAAAGACGAAATCTAAAAAAAAGAGAGAGAGATGATAAAAGGAGAAGGAATGAAAACATGACTAACCGGTGGAGTTCTCCGTTCGTCGATCGATAATGTTCGTCAATTTTTGTCGAAGAGAAAAGGGAGACGAAGGGTTAAATACAAAGGTTAATTGCAAATTTTTCCCCAAAAGATCTCTTGAATCTCACATACATACTCAGTCACGCACATATATATATGAGCTAACAGCTATTTACACATACAAAAAAGGATCTCAAGTTTTCAACAGCTCAAACGAGACCTGGAGGCGCAGAAGAGTGGAGGGCCTGGGGGATCTCAATACCTCGCTGAGTTGTTGTCACCTGTCGCTGAGTTGATCTCAATAGCTCGCTCCATAGCTCGATCTCAATAGCTCGCTCCATAGCTCGATCTCAATAGCTCGCTGAGCATCTCAGAATAATGGAGGGCTTAGACTGGAGGCGCAGCGCAACAAGGCTGAACCTCGTAGAAAGAATAAGATTAGGCTTAGGAAAGAGAACTTATATATTTTGTGTGCGACTGTCATTTTAAAAAAAAATCTAGTTAATTTTTTAAAATAATTATTAATTTATTATTATATTAATTTTATTTAAACGGATTAGAAACAAGTTGACATGTTTCACCCGAACACGACCTGTTTATTAAATTTGTTAAACAAGTTGACTTATTTATCACCCGAACCCGTTAAAGTCTCACCAAAATCCGTTTAATCCGTGTCGATTAATCGTGTCGTGTTGAATTTTGAACCAATACATTTTAAAAAAAATAGTACAAAAATTGATCACTGAATAAACCAAAGATAATTTTGGGGTCTTTAGATATATTATAACTCATACTCACAACCACCTTCACAAAAATGGACAGTTGATATGCCCTAACCTAAAATTAGGTTTAAAAAAACACCACAGGTTGAAGATGCTCTAACAAATCAAAATTAAGTGATAACAGAACACCAACTCAGAAAAAAAGACAATAGATCCAACCAACCAAAATAACAAGACAAACCACATATTTGCATTTTGATAACCCCTCAAAAGTACAATGATTTCTATATTCAATGAACCTTTTACGCAGCCAACCCACATCCGGAAGTCCTGCTTGAAATACTAAAGCTTGAAAGTCAAATGTAATCCCAATTAAAAACCAACTTAAGAAAATAAAATGTATGGTGTAGTAAATCAATCAAATTGCTATCACCAACCTTTTTAAGTTGCTATTCAATGAAGAGGAAAGGAGCGAATCCATACCTAAGCTTCTTGATATGAGGAAACAATCCTGTGAACAGAATGCCAATTTAGGGATGAGTCAGCTACCTTCTTATTTTGATTTTAAAAAAAAAAAACCCTCTTCTTATTGGGTTGCAGAGACGGAGAAGAAGTGATGACGATGAAATGAGGCCCACCTGACTCTTGACATGCCACAGCCTCCGGATAGTGATTAGAACAAGGGTTTAGTTACCACTGCAGAGAGATGCTTGTAAATCTATCGAGCCACTAAGAAGCTTTACAGTTCTTGATCAATTTTGTAATTGAATTTTTGTAATTAAAGAAATTTACAGAGAAGATAATGGCTTAAGGAGCAACACTTGAGCTGTATAGCAAAGCCCAATAATCTGTATATCCACAACATTAGAGCGAGAGACGAAGATGGAGAAGGTGAAAAGAGGGTTGTCTGTTTGTTTTTAACCCGCTGGGGAGAGAGAGAGAGAGAGAGAGAGAAAAGGGGAGAGGGGAAGTGTTGTAACAGCAGTAGCATAGAGGATTTTAAGTTTAATACGCCATTGATTTAAAGGATAAGGATGTAATACCTTTCGTTGTTGGAGGGTGCAAATAGAAAAAAAATGTTTTTCAATTATCTTGACATTTTAGAGTAGTATAATAATTATAAATATTGATATTTATATTACTTATAAATGTCAGCATTTGTGAAAAAAATTTGATTTTTTATTTTATCCCTAATTATTATACTAAATTCAATTATATTCACATATATACTTTCATCTAATTTTTACTTTTTAGTCATATTTGACCTTTAACTTATTTTTGACACTTTTATAAAGACTTATAAATTCTTTTGAACTCATTTATTAGTAGTATAGTTACATAAAATTTTCTATATGTATATAAAGAAGCAAAGTCCTACACATGTTAAATTATTATACACGTGTAATTACCAATTTAATTACATGGTCAAATATATATTATATTATATTTTATTTTTTAGTATGAAATAATATAATAATATTATAGGTGATCTAATCAATCTATTTAACAAAAGAAAACTTAATAATTCTATAATATAATTAGGTAGAGAAATGACTAAAGAGATTTGAGAGATACCTAAATAAATGATAGATTAGTTATTCAAAAACTTATAGAATAAATGAATAATTAAATTTAGTAATAATTAAAATACAAATTAATTATTCGGCACTTAATTTATTCTTTAATTTAATTATTCATATAATTCAAGTTTTCTATAAAATAATATTATTTAAATTTGTTACGTGAAAAGCAAGTCATGAATTGCTAATAGAAATATGGGAAAATTGTGAAAAAATACATTATTTCATATTTATTTGTGTAAAAATACTTCAATATAAAACAAATGTGTATAAATACATTTGTGTGTAAATATTTGGTGAAGAGGTACACTTTTACTGAATTGAAATTTTTTTTCTTACGAAATTGCCTTTTTCCTTTATTAATGAGAGACAAATATGACAGTTATATTAGAAATTCAGTTTCCTAAATTTATGGAATAACATTTTTGAATTTTAAATTATATCTTTCTCCTTCGTTCAACTTAAGTTATTCAAACATTCATGTCTTTTTCATATTTGTATAATTTATTTTTTGGAAAAATTGTGAAAATGTACATTTTATTATACTTATTTGTGTAAAAATACATCAATATAAAATATTTGTGTATAAGTACCTTTATGTGTAAATGTTTGATGAAGAGGTACATTTTGTTGAGTTGTAATTTTTTCTCTTATGAAATTGCCTTTTTCCTTTATTAGTGAGAAACAAATATGACAGTTATATTAGGGATTCAGTTTCCTAAATTTATGAAATATCATTTTTGAGTTTTAAATTATATCTTTCTCTTTCATTCAACTTAAATTATTCAAAATTTTCATTTTTATTCAAACATTCATATCTTTTCTATATTTATATAATTTTTTTTTTATATAAATCGTAATAATCAAGATAATAATTCTGATTCGGAAGATGATTTACTGTTTTGCACGATAATGTTACAGTGCTACAAGACAATGTCACACTGGTACTAAAAAATGTCACACTGCTACAAATCAAATTCACATTGCTACAATGTTGTCCATATGTTTTTTTTTTTAAAAAAATCGTTATGATCTCTAAATGTCAATCACGTTCATGTGAGGATAAATGTCATAGGAATGATCGTAATAATCAAGATGATGATTCTGATTCGAAAGATGATTTGCTGCTTCGCACGATAATGTCACAGTGCTATAAGACAATATTACAGTGGTATTAAAAAATGTCACAGTGTTACAAACCAAATTTACACTGCTAGAAACCAATGTCACATTATTACAAATCAATATCACACTACATATATTGACATGACGCATATCACAATATATATACCCTATTTTTTTTTTTTTGGCAAATGATTGAATACTTGGTGTGCATGTAGTATCAAGCACTAGAAGTAGAAAGGTAATTGAGGGGGGAAAAATAAATAAATAAAAACGTTGGGAGAAACAACATTTTTCTTGAGTTATCAATTTATTTTTCAAAAAATTCAATCACTCTCATCCTTCTGCTACAGCCACTCCCATTCAAACCCTTATCTAAATTATTCTCACTCAGATAGACTCTTTACTGAAACCACTTTTTCCTTTAATATAACCAAGAGATGTTAATGAATCGGATTCCAAATCCATGTCCAAGATCGTGTAATTGAGTTGATTCTTCATTACTAAAAAAATTTATAACCACTCCCATCCTTCTCCATTCTTCTGCTACAAATGTGAAGATTTGGATAGTGAAGTTTTGAAAAGATCCTTTCTTTAACAACGATTAACAGAAAGTTTTGAATATTCAAAAGGAGGTTTTATGGAAGTTTTTAAAAGAATGGGGTTTTCGGCGATATTGAAGGAATTTATGTGTAACTATTGAGATCCCTTTAAGTTTCGGTTGTAGAAGCAAAAATATAGGAATCGGTTCTCATTCTACTGAAGAGGGTATTTTAGAAATTTGTTAGGGGTTGTGTACTTTTTGACCTATATTTTTAAAAATAGTATTTTTTGCCCTATAATTTCTAAAAAAGGTACCAACCTCCTTAAAACCCTTGTTTGTTTTATATAAATCGTCATAATCAATATGATGATTCTAATTCGAAGAATAATTTGTTGTCTCGCACAATAATGTCACAGTACTACAAGACAATGTCATACTAGTACTAGAAAATGTCATACTGCTACAAACCAAATTCACACTGCTACAATGTCGTCCATATGTTTTTTTTAAAAAAAATAAAAAAACTGTTACGGTCGCTTAACGTCAATCATGTTCATGTAAGAATAAATGTCAATGATGATGACTCAAATGTGGATGATCATAATAATCAAGATGATGATTTTAATTCGGAGGATAATTTACTGTCTTTCACAATAATGTCACAGTGCTACAAGATAATATCACACAGGTACTAGAAAATATCACACTGCTATAAATTAAATTCACACTACTAGAAATCAATGTCACACTATTGCAAGTCAATGTCATGGCATATATTGACATGATCAAGTTGGCATGTCTATTATCTACATAAAGAATCAGTCATTTTTGTGTATCCTAAGTACTGTTGCGTTACTTGACTTGGTAACTTTTTCTTAAATGAGTGTTATAGAACGGAAATGTAATTTTTCTTACTGTAGACAAATAAAAAATGTGTCATGTGTGTGTTTTTGTTACTTTATTATTTTTTATTATTATATTTTTTTTTTCAAAATTAATCTTAACGTTTTATGAAGTCTGAATGAAATGTGGTGCACGTTTTTTTTGTTTTATGAAGTCTGAATGAAATGTGGTGCACGTTTTTTTTTCCCACTTGGCTGACATTTACATCGGAAGTTTTGGAAATTCAAATGGATGTTTTATGGAAGTTTTTGGAAAAATGAGATTTTCGGCTATATTGAAGGGATTTATGTGTAACAATTGAGATCCCTTAAATTTTGGTTGTGGAAGCAAAAATATAGGAATCAGTTCCTATTCTACTGAAGAGTGTATTTTAGAAATTTGTTAGGGGTTGTGTACTTTTTTACCTATATTTTTAAAAATAGTATTTTTTGTCCTATAATTTCTAAAAAAATACAGGCCCTCTTAAAACCCCTATCAATATGTGCTATGTCTTGGGCCTGATTATTTTGATCTCTTTCCCTCTCATTTCTCTTTTCTTCTCAGGTGACGCAACTTTGTATGGATAGCCCTTCATTTTCGAGGGTAAATGCGCCGAAGATTACGAGACATGTGAGTTATTTGATCCTAACATAGATGGTGAATTTCAAGATTCAATATTACAACAATAGCAATTGATTAGGTCAAACGATTAAGTTCAAGTAGTATTACTCATTTTATTTCCGTCTTAAACCATCTTCAATAGTGATTCAAACCCTTACTCAAATTCGAGTAAAAAACTTTCTTTGATCTCAACATCTCCAATGGATAAATACAATTTTTACACTCACATTTTTTTAATAAATTCTAATTTTATTCCAAGACCTCTTTTCTTTAGGTTTTTTTTCCTCAAAATCTTTTTCTCCCTTCTATTTTCTCTACTTTTCTTCAAAACTTATTTTCTTTAAAAGTGGGTGATTGTAATAACAGAGCTCAATCTCTCCACACACACACACACACACACACACACACACACACACACACATATATATATATATATATATATATATATATATATTGATATTGGTATGTGTGTATGGATGTAGAGGATACAATTCAAATCATATTTTAAATGAGAGTAAAATATAACCATTAGATTTTTAAAAGATAATAAAATCTAACCATCAGTAATTTGAGTAAAGGACCAAAGGTTTGAATCTACATTAATTTGAGTAAAATTTTGAGTTGATTTGATATGGTTTTATGTATAAAATTATAGAAAATTTTTGATTTATTTTTAATCAAATTTAAATTTGATTCTAAAAAAGGTCATAAACCCGAGATGCTCTTAGTGTTAAAATTAAAATACAAAAACCTTAATTGTGTAAAAAAAAAACAAAAAGCTAAATCTTTGTTAACTTTTATATAGAT
>CAUOFW020005100.1:0-2500 GCA_963454935.2 Ilex paraguariensis | reverse complement strand
TCGATGCAACTGACGGCGCTAGGCACAGTCCCTAGGGCTTTGCGATCCAGAACATCCCACTTTGCTTGCTCTATATCCGCTGGCTTCTTCATCGATAGGTTGATAAAGATCCTTCTGATACAGAATATCCTCCATTTGCATCTTCCAAAACGCGTAGTTCGTGCCATTGAATTTTTCGATCTTAACTTTATCTTCTGCCATTGTGTAAACCCTTGACCTCTTAACCTAGAGCTCTGATACCAGTTTGTTGGGATTTAACACGATTTAAATTCACTAACAAACACACACAATCGAAGAACAAATCAAGAATATAAAGAAATAAGAAACAAGAAAAAACAAGACACAGATTTTACGTGGTTCGGCAATTTACCTACGTCCACGAAGCTGCAGGGATTTCACTATTGAGAGAGTTGAATACAGAGAGCGGCTGTACAATCCACGATTAACCCTGATCACCAAAACAACAGGGTTTATATGTCCTACGCACTAGGCTGTATAATGGACCCAAAAATTTTTCCTCGGGGGTGTTGCCCCCGAACCCCACGAGACTTGTCCATGAGCGCTACGACTTGGGCCTATTGGCCCAAACCTTCGCTCCATGAACTAAGCCTCAGAAAATTTTTATAAAAAAACCACAACAACATTATTTCGGATCGAGTCACCATCTGAATCACATATACAAACTAGACTCTATAAAAAAAAAAAACACAGCTGAGACGGTTTTCCTATGGGTCTAAGCCATGTGGTCAGTCATTGCAATATTACTTGGAAGAATAATGCCTCATTAACTACGGGAAAAAAATAAGGAATTCGCTGTCTTATTTTTGGGTTAATTGCAAAATATCCCCTCTAAGTTTGAGTCATATTACAATCGACTCCATAAGATTTTTATTTAACTCTCATGTAATCTAAAATTAATCAAAAAGCACACAATTACCCTAATCTCAATATTTGTATAAATATAAAACTTCAAAAAATAATAAAAAAAAAACCAAACCCCCACACAAAAAAACCCAACTCCCTTTTTCCTCCGGTGGACCGGACCCCCACCCAACACGCCCAAAGAAAATGAGCTCCCTGCCCTCTCCACTGAAACCGAAACCCAGCACCCATACCCCCACCCCCGAACAACAATACTCCCTTCCCTCCTCTAGTGAAAAAACAAAAACACCCCCACCCAAATCCCCAGCAGTGACGCCCAAACAGTCCAACCCCAAAAATAAATCTACCCTTTACCCGGCAGCACCCTCTAGAGAGAGAGAGAGAGAGAGTTCGCCAAGCTGTGCCATGGTTGGCTGGTCGAAGCAGAAGGAAAGAGGAAAAAGGGAAAATTTTCTGATGGTTGCAGTCAACGGGGACTGATTTTTCGATCGATCTTGTTGCATTTAAATCAAAGAATGCATTTGCTTGTTGGATTTAATTATTTGATGGGGGTGGGGAATATCGGAGGGTGGGATGGAATTTGGGGTATGAACTATCCTGGTCTGGAGGTTAGGGTTGCCGAAGGTGGGTTTTGGATTTCGGGGGTACTATTGCTGTTGGTTATAGGGCTGAAGGATGGTCAAATCTAGGATAGAGTCATTGGGAGGGAGGGGGCACCACCGTAGCAGGGAAGGAGGCACTGTCAGAGCTAAGAAAGGCCCTTGGGAGCATCACCGGAGCCGGAAGTTTAGGATATTTTGGAAGTTTATATTTTATAAACTCAGCGTTGAACTTATTCTTAAATTCAATATTTTTTAAAAAAGTCATTTTAAATGATATTTTTAAATGTTAAAACATCATTTAAAAATGATAATTTAAAGTTAAAATTTTTTTTCTTGAAAACGTCATTCCTAATAACGTTTTTAAAATTATCATTTATAATGACGTTTTTAAAAACGTCATTATAATTGAATTTTTCTGCGCCTTCATAAATACTAACGTTTTGTGCCCCTTATTAATAATGACGTTTTCTACCCCTTCATTTATAATAAAATTTTAAAAACATCTTCTTAGCTTTTTACAATGACTTTTTCTTAGCCAAAAGTCTCCAACCTACTTATAATAAATTTCATAAAAGCTAATTAGTCCACCTAATTTCTCACATCATGATTCACACAACAAAAAAATTTTTTTAATTTAATAAATTTTAGAATTTAATTCTATTTTCATGATAATTTTGAAATTATTTTATAATCGAAAATAAAATTCATTAAAACATAATTTAATTTCATATTTTTCAATAAGTAAAATATATATTTTAAAAAAAAACCTTAAAAGCGTATTTTGAAAGCAAACTTCTATATCAAAAAGTATGTATTCCTCTATAGAGCAACCGAAAGAAAACTTATTCTTGGTTGTGCTCCACAAGCAAACCAGTCTTAAAGAGAGAATGATCCAAGTTCTCTAACTGAATTCCCAAGTCAATTTCGGTACATATTAAACCCCAACTATTAAAATTTCAAAAATATTTAGCTTTAAACAAGTCATCATGAATTTGATTCATTTCACCAACTAGTTA
>CAUOFW020005099.1:0-28507 GCA_963454935.2 Ilex paraguariensis | reverse complement strand
AAACAACATTTGCAAATCACCACATAAGATTAAGCTGATACTCTGTTGTAGAAATGTTTACGCTGTTGTTTTATTGTTTGTCATTTCATAATTACATACTGTAACTGAAACTTGTAAAGCTAAACTTCCAGGTGGTCAGAAGCTCAGGATTCGTAAGACATGTTGCTTCTGACATAATACAGTATATGGAAACTAATAATGGAGATGTTTTTGAAAATCCAAGGATGACTTCCAGTGGAGTTCCAATTAAGATTACCAATTTTGGACATGACACAATAACACGACTTGAAACTGAAATGAAATTAGCGGGTTAGGATTAATTAATTCTCTACATGAACCCAAAAATAACATGAATAGCTAGGTCAGGGAGTGCTAAATTTTCAATTCGCAGGTTATAAGGGTCCACTTGAACACAACACAATAATAAACAGGTCGGGCAAGGATAAGAATATCGTTTCAAAATAGTTGAAACATCCGAAACGTTTTTGTTTCCAAGGAGACCAAAATGAATCAGTGATGAAATCGAAATTCTAATACTTTAAGGTGTTCCATAATGTTTCAAAATGTTGTTATATTTCAATGCGTTTGCACAATTATTTCGAAATGTTTCAAGGTATTTCAAGATATTTTGGTATATTTAGACCAATGTTTTGAAAAAATGATTCTTAAATTTTTTATTTTTTTCCATTCTATTTTCGAAATGGGTCGAAACGTTTCTAAAACACGTCAAAACGTTTTCGTTCCTAGGTAACTGATACAATGCACCGAAACAAAATTTTGATCCATGAGGTCAGGTTAGTGTTATGACATCCGACATAAATAATTAAACATTTTGGCTAGGATAGACTAATATTCAACACAAACACGAAATGACACGACCCAAACTCGCCCCTAGGGCCATTGCCTATGACAACGTCAGAGGGCAAAAGAAGCAAAGCATATTCCATCATTTTGTATTAACCACAATATTAGGAGTAGCAGCAAATTAAAAAATTTCCCTGAGAATAGCATCCCATGACATAGACTTGGCTTATTTGATTTTGGGAAGTAAAAACACATCTCCAATTATAAATATAAAACCATGCAAAACAAGCATCACAACAAAATCGGTGTTATTCTGCATATAAATATTGGTTAGAGTTTTGGTTACAAAATATGCAAACAGAGCCAGAAAGATTTTATCAGTTGTGCACAAATTGGCATGCCAAGTACAAAAAAGTAAACCTGTATGATCTATCATAACCAGTTTTACGAGAGTGGTGGTGCTGCTTGAGTTGCCTCCAGTCCTCGAGACCAGGAGACATTTTTGTGCTGTAACTTCCATCTTCATCCCATTCCATTGTGGGATCCGAGAATTCTCCACCATCTTTATAGTCTGCAACTGCACCAGACCACTTTGGATCATTACCACTAGCATTTTCATGAGAAAAACACAAAGGTTGTGATTTCCTATTGTGAATTAACTTGCCTGATCTCCCAGGCCAGGCATCCTTGTGCGTGTCCCCAGGTGAAAGTTGAGGTACTTCCTTCAGATCCCACTTAGAAGTGCGTTTCCTGCCACTTCCACTCATCCCTTCCCTTCCAAAAGCAGGTCACCGACCTCAAATCAAGTACAATGGGATCTGGATGAAAAGGAAACACAGTACATTAACACACTCATACATAATTCAAATTTAAAATCACTTCCCCCTTTAAAACTAATCTCAATGGATACAAATTGGCTTGTTCCTTTTTACTACACTGGTTATTTAAAACCTGCTGTTATGTTTCAAGTGTGCAAAAAATACAGTAAGGTTCAAATCTTCAAAATTGAGATAAAGTTTACAACAATTATGATCGATTACATTACCCCAAAATTTCACAAAAAATTAAGTGATTGTTATCAGACATAAAATGATGCTGATAACTGTAAGCACCGCAACTAAACAACAAACTGTTTTCCTTACCATCAAACAAAACCCATCTGAAATTTTCCCCCAAAAAATGGAAAAGGAGTGGTAAAAGGACAATGAATTATTTAAATCACCCAGATTTATGGTAGTGATGAACTCAAGCGAGTGTGCAACAAAACATGCATGTCTATTTTCATATATGTCATCAAGTATGAAGTGCATTCAAAAGAGATCCAACTAAAATTTAATTTTACCAATTCTGTTTTCCTTTGCAACAACAGATAATTAACCAGGAATGAAATTAAGAATAGGCACCTCTGATTTCTCAAAAAAAAAAATCAAACATGGGAAGAATAATGATTTACTATACTAGAACTTAACTAAATTCAACAGTATGAGCACAAAGACTGAAAGACATGGAACAGAAGACACAGATCCTATGGACAAGGCATGGAAGCCTTACTTTTAAAGTAGATTGACCCAAAACAAACAGCCAAAAAAAGAACAAATAGAAGGCAGGCTTTAATACAATTTTTTTAATCATTTTTTGGTTTGGATTTTTGATTAACAAGGATATATCTAGGCCTCCAAATGCACACAACTAATCTTCCAAGACACATGCAGCCTCTCTGTTGCATACTTGCTTTACAAGGCCATAACCCTCTGGCAGTTGGCCCAAGGAAGATGACTTCATCTCCACCTTTTAAAAAGGATCCTCACCACCTCATGTACCCTTTCAAGTTTTATCATGCGATACAAAGTAGTCTATTTTAATAAGACGCCTATTAAGTTAAAATATGTAGACTTAACCATAAGTTCCAAGATCGTATCTTAGAGGGGGCAAAAAAAATTGACCAATAGGTATAATTTTTTTTTTTAAAACTCCATTAATAAGGACTAAATTGACTATAAATTCATAATCTTGTTGAGAAATTAGCTTTTTTGGAAAGGTATAAATGATTTTGGGTTACTATATCTATTTGTGTTACTGAGTTACTAGCTACAAACTAAATTAAACATAATTTTATTTCTATAACAATACATATGGGATAATACCCCAAAAAAGTCAATGGGGGAAACCGCCCCCGCAGATGTATATGTAGCTCCACCCCTGCTCAAATCTATGATCATTTCCAAATGTTAGAAACAAAAAAAGTCATTACCCATTTTGGTCCCAAACTCCCAAATCCCAATAACCGAAGGTACTCAGGGGGATGGACTAGATACAAACCTAAGATTTTGCATTTACTTGACAAAGTGGCTGTTTGAACCCACGAACTTTTGGTTGTTAGCCCGAGCACCTAACCAATGCACTAGACAATGACTCCCGATCATTCCCAAAAGTATGATGCAAAATTAAATTTAAGCAAATACACCAAAAAGTTTCCAACCAAACTTTACTGGTTGGACTGGTGGAGTTCAATTTCTACTGGACTGACATTGTAACCTATATAATTTGGAGAGGGAAAGCAACAATACACGACAGAAGTCCACATACCAAGGAACTGAACCAATATGATCATTAGTTACACAAAGGTTAAACAACTGTAAGGACTCCACATCACTCGCCTACAAGTGTATATGTCACAAAATTCTCCCAAGTCTCAACAAAACTAATATGGTAAGCAACTTCAAGCAATCCATAAGGTGGGTAACTCCTTTTGATTTGGCGACTATTCTTTTTCTTGGTTGAGAAGGAAGCACTAAACCAAGCTGAGTAGAGCTCAAGTTCAATTATTCTTTACGTTACACAGCTCGACGAATGGTTTGCCCATCTTCAGCAACTTTCTTTTTCTGGTGGAGGGACAATAAAACAGATGCAAGCTGAGCAACCTTGAGCACACTAATCATTTCACTGAAGAAACCAATATAGCATGCCAGGCGTAACTTGCAATGCTTAGTGCACCTGAAAAGCTAGGCTAAGCTCAGGGGTAGCAAGTAATGATGTGTGTCCATCATGTCTATTGTCTGCGAATTAGTTTGCTACATTATCTCTGTTTTGTGCAATCAACTTCAGAGATGCTTAATTTTTTGAGTTCTAAGGATGTGTTATCCTCTTCAAATTTTAAAGTTGACTCGAACTTTTCTACGAAACAACCCAAAACTAACTAAGAGTCCGCCCATAGAAATCCTTCCTAATCATCCAATTTTGTGTGTGGCTACTGGCTATCACCTCAACAGTCCGTCCAACTTGTATAGTCACCCCCTTTCACTGGGCCACAAAAATCCTTCCTAATCATCCAATTTTGTCTGTGGCTACCAGCACCTCAACCCAGTAACAGTAACGACTTCAACAAAAATAGTCCTTACTGAAGCAATTATTGGTGCTCCATACCCATGATCAATCAATCTGAGGCAAGTCTCCCTCAACTTGATCTCAAATGGTGCCTTCAGAAGCTATGCATGGTGCATTCATCTCTTGTTAGTATTTTTTCTTTAAACGCCGCCACTGATCCATCTTAAAGTCAATTGTTTGTTGGCAGTGGCATTTCAACATGCTGTTTTATCTACAAGACTACAACCCAACATGCACTACTGCAAAGAATACCTAACCACCTTGTTGCTTACTGAGGGTTAAATTCACAGACAACTTCAAGAATCTAAACATTCTGAAAAAATAAAAAATAAAAGAAACCAGGATATGTTCAGCATGCAGTAATGAGGTGTCTAGAATACATCCTATTCAAATACCAGGCCATGACTGTTTATGTTGAAAGTCAGAATTGATGCTTCATGTGGGAATGAAAATACCTAGACAATGTAGGTATCTTAGGCACAGTCATTGATATGGAGCTCAGATTTGAGCGTCAAAGCTCTCTGGTGACACCTGTAATGTAGATTGCATGACTCATGTATTTATACCTGCCTGCTTTTATTTCAACAGAATCACCTGGACTGGTTATTTTTTGCAGTTTCTTTTGTATAGGTGCTAACTTCTTCATTCTAGTTTATTTTACTTTTTGTCGAATGACTAGGTGACACAGTGGTAGTCCTCCCACACTACACAAACGCCTCACATTCTAGGATGATGGTGGGATACAAACCCAGGTCTCTTGTCTGACTACCTAGAGATCTTACCAGCTAGGCTAGGTGGCAAAGGTCTAATAGATCAAGCATCTAACATCTTATGGAGGCTCTGTCTCTCATTTTGGTCTTGTTGCTCTCTCTCTCTCTCTCTCAACCCCTCCACTCCCACCTGCTCCCACCGAACAAAAAAAATTCCAATGTAATCTTGCATTGTAGTAATGCTATTTTTCCACTCTTTATCTATGGAGATCTACCCATTTTTTGAGCCCTCGAATAATCTAAATTACGTGATTCCAAAAGGCATATTTGAAACTTATGTTCATTTCAAGATTGATATGTCTAGATCAACCACAAAAACTGGAATAAATCCTCTTATCTTCGACTCTGTATTCTTGGGAATTTCATAACTAGATATTGGTCCAATTCATGATCTCCAATTCCAATGAACCAAGGGCACCTTAAAGACAAAGTCTGATGCCTACCCTAAGAAATACGCCAAATTTCATGCTCCAAACTCTGTATTCAAGCTTCTCTAAATCATATCATGATTTTACAATTTTATACTAATCAACATCTTCCTCCAAAATAATTTAAAGACAAGAAGGGTCAGAGCTGGTAATGTCAGAGAACCAAGATTTAAAAACTCCTCAAGTGACCCATTGCAGTAGAGCCCAGAGGGAAAGTCCCAAAAAGTTACACGGAGCCCCCCAGCCCTCAACCACTGCCCCTGAGGGCAGAAACCTCTGCCTTCACCTTTGGAAACCAGATCAATAACGACACCGTGATGATTCAATTCTTGAAATTAAATTGCTTTCCTCAATGGTTTGGCCTGTCACAGTCACCTTTCCTGGGAAACAAAAGCTTGCAAACCTGGCACACCTGTGAAAAATGTTCAATATGCTTTCTTCTGCATTGCTATCAAATCTCGAATTTAAGGAACATGAACCCCTATTAAGGGTCACCATGGTTGAGCCTCTAGGATTGTTCATTAAAAAAAGCACTTTTAGCGTATAAGCCAAAGGGCAAAGATACAGGCCTGCCCAGCACCCACCGATTCCCCTATACAGCTAGGCTATATATAGTACATACTATTTATACAAAAAGTCGTATAGCAAACTTAAGACGAATTATTCCAAATATTTGATGTCTCAAAAGAAACCAATGCATTGAGCAGTTACTCCCATCTTTCCCAAATAACAGGCTTCACTTATAATTCACTATATGGCTATCATTAACCTCAATTAATCCTGAGGTTACTCCAAGGAGTCTAAGGCCAATGATATTAAGATAAAACTTCAGATGGCCATGCCAAAGCAAGGTGCATATTCTTGTTGCCATAAATTAGTAAGATGGCAGATGGGATAAATTGACCTAAGGACATCTTCACTCAAACCCATGCCCTACTGAGGGGTGGGAAGACCCCGGTACCACTGATCTATCCTTTGTGGTCTCGATTTGGTTTGTTACTACTCACCTTTTTTTGCCTCGTTTGTCACTTCACTGAACCCATTTTCACTTCATGGCATTCACAAGATTCTGTTCTTTCTTTATATTTTGAGGCAATTTCATTTATGGCTATTCCATATACCAGATTTCTCGTAGCTGATACCTATTTACAGAAAGCACAATAGTCACACTTCCCAAAATAAGAAAGCATACAAGTTCAGCCTACTCCAGATGATATTTAGAGCTCAAATTTACAATATTATATGACAAGAAAAATATAACCCTATGCACCCAAAAAAAAAAGAGATTCCACTACGTAAGAAGTTAACATCAATCTCTATCAGACACTGATATTGCAGAACTTCAGTGAAACCCTGATTTCTATAAGTTACTGAAAGGCAATAACTTCAATGCCCAACTGAAAACCCCAAAATGCTCGGGTGTTTGCCATCACCCTCCCACAGAATATCCAAGATTAATTGACCATAGCTCCTTAGGTTTTCTCCCTTCATCTTAATGTTCCCATATTATTGTTTCGACAAGATGAAGACATAAACTCATTGGGGAATTTTTAGCATTGAGGAGTAGATGGTCCTGGAACGCCAAGAAATATCGTCTATACAGCTTTTCCGTGCTTTTCAAGATTACAGAAGTGGCCAAACTATGACATTGGTTGCTAGTGTTGAAACTTTATTAATCATTGCACATGAGGATGTTGGCCTGGCATAAAATGCATTAACGAAGAAAATCATAGAATCTAATGGCATAACACAATAGGAATTCAAGAACCACACAATGCACACTTCTCAAACACAGAATTCTCAAAGTAAACTTTTAGCCAACTAGAAGACCGTTCTTCATTATTTGGAGTTTCATATCTTATGTTTTTAATTTGGATTATCTAGTCTTCTGTTATTTAATTTTTTACTTTTTCCTTTATTTTCCTTTCTCCTATATTCTAGCTAAAGAAACTCTCATTATTCTCTTGATTTCTTCTTTTTTTCTTTCGTAATTAATGTCCATTCCCTATTAACTTTGAAAGACCAGAAGCAGAAAAAGAGAGTATCAAACACAATGATAAACTAGTTCTCAAGCTTCTGCAAACAATCCTGTAGGTTTGATCTTTCAAAATTAGCTCAAGAAAACTCCACAGCCTGACATCACAAAACTCTACAGCGGAAGCAGAGTAATCCGCTAGTTTGCAATCAATGTCTGGTAATTGAAGTGTACCTCTCCTTTACTCTGAGAAAGGTCAGTAAACTAGTGAGCCACAAATCCGAAGAACACGATGTGAATGAAAAATGATCACTATCTCCACTGGGATCACCACATTACATTATCCCCTAATATAGAATAAAACTATGCGTGTATTGCTTGGCAAAACCTGAACTTCATGTGACAAAGTAGCTCCTGAACTTTATGTGACAGAGTAGCTCATAACTACTCAAAGGCCCATAAACAATGGACCATATATCCCTACACCAGTATTATAAAGAATCATGTTATGCATAAGTACCTAGATGAAGAGCAAAGTACAAATTTGAACGAGCAATAAAGCTCAAATCCTCGGCCTTGATGAATCTCAAGAACAGGAGCACAAACACTCCAATCCACAGCTCACGCGATCAAAACACAGAGTGAGAGCAATGATAAACTTCCACCAACAATTTCTAGAAGCTAATTCTTGTCAAAACCCCAGACTTTAACGATCCAAAATTGCCCAAGTCCTCATCGCCCTTTCAGCATATTACCAAGCTACACACGATTGCATCATTTAACTTATTAGCAATTGCACTCCAGTTGAAATATTATCCAATAGCCTCATATGGTGCAGCCATATATTGCAGTAGCACTCAATAGTCCACACCACACTCAATAGTCCACACCAACCACGATTAATTATGAAAGCACAGCAATGAACATATTCTCAAGTCCCGTCTCCAAGGTATCATAAATAATACAGTAACAAGTTGGCAATATTTCAAGACAAATTCTCCCTTCTAGCAACGTTCTCAACATCCTGTGTAAAATATCATGTACAAAAATATTACACGCTCTCCACAACTTTCGTTAACATGGTTAGGCTCTTTCATGCAGATATGGTACTTTTTCCAAATGCACCAACAACATAAAACTTTTTCCACTTCCAGGCGCAATCTTCAACAGCATAAAACTCTATTAGCCAAGTCATTAGTTTTAACAAGGCATCAGAACATCCAACAAAACCTCATCCATGACCCAAAGCATCCTTTTAACTCTTGAACTATGAGGCTGGTTTAATATTGCTTCCTCAGAATCTTTAGATAAAATCTCCATTAACACTCTTAGCTCAAACCAATCATGTGCTCGCACATAATGTTGCTTTTGTAGAATGAAACTGCAACTATAATTGCATCAGCTACTCCTGAAGGCACTTGGTAATTCTTCATGCATTAATCTCGTGACAGAACTGCAGAAAAATTATATCTGATATTAGCGTCTACATCAAGGTAGTCATGTAGAGGTATATGGAACTGAAGCATCACGGAACCATCTATCTATCCTACTACCAAGCCTCTAGATGGCTAAGTTTTAACCAAGAAAAATAGAATGAAGCCTGAACAAAGACATTCACCATAAAACATTACACGGTAATGTATTGGGCAAATTGTCTAAGGCACCATAAGTTGCTTACTTGTGCTCATACATAGGGCAAACTACATAGGATCATATGAATGTGTTCAAAACAAAAACTAAATTTGAAATAGGAATAGCAGGATTAGAAAACCTAGAACAGTAAAGAGGTATTAGTACGACCATTATATCTAACACATAAATGGAACAAACTGTGACACTTGGAAACAATGTTATGCGGTAAATAAGGAAAAATTGACCATTAAAATTTGAAGACTTCACCAGTCACCAGGTTTGCACCAATGAAGAACACTTCTGAAAAACTTAGCACAATCATCTATTTAACATATATATGTGGTAAAACAAGTCATGGAAAAATATACATAAAAATAAAGCACTGTTGCAACATAGTCACGAATGTACTGTATTGTATATGTGTTTGTTAACAAGACAACAGTTTCATATTCTTCCATCACATTACTTCTGACAGGTTTGTATAGCTAGTTATCTCAAGCATAAACACATCAAAAACATTCTGCAAACTCAGAGCATCATTCTAAAGGTGCATTCTAAGGCATCACTACCACCATTTCATAGGCCATCTTGAAAACTACTTTTGAACAACCAAAAAATTGAAATGAGACAAAAACTGAAGGGGTCGATATTTCTAACCATCATCTGACAATTAGATTTGGATGCGTGGCAAGTTGAACGTGCTGAAAAGAGTTATTTGCAATGACTCTACTACGACCGAGCTAAAGTTGATCCGGCCGAGCAAAACAAGTAGCTAGGCTATCCGTCCGAGCAGAGCAAATAGCTAAGCCATCCGGGCCGAGTAGAGCAAGTAGCTAGGCAATCCGGGCCGAGCAGAGCAAGTAGCTAGGCTATCCGGGCCAGCAGAGCAAATAGCTAGGCCATCCGGGGCCGAGCAGAGCAAATAGCTAGGCTATCAAGGCCGAGTTAAAATAGGTCCGACCTAGTAGCTAATAAACTTCGACCAAACAGTTAGCTAGGTTGTCCCGGCCGAGCAGAGGATGAGATCCAACCAAGTTGTCATCAAATAACAACCGAGTTGCTCAGAAAGGAAGGAATGAGCTCGGTCCTTGTCATGACCGAGTTGTTTAAAACATTAACGTGGTGCTAAAAAGATGCCTACAATTCAAGCATTCTGGCTAAACGAATCGACAAAATTATGGGCTTGAGAGGAGGAATTGTTAGAGAGATATCAACAACTTCCCAACTAGAGCCCCGTGTGCCACCTTGAATCGAAATTCATGAAAACCCTAACTGAACAGGGTCTATAAAAACCAAAAAGAGCCAAAGTGAAAGGTACGCTGAACTCTCCTTGTCTTTTTGCAATTGCCTCAGTTCTATTACTGACTTAAGCATCGGAGTGTTTTCGATCGAAGCACTTAGATCTTGGACAGTTTGTTCATTTTGCAGAAAGCAAAGACTAGAAGATCAAGTTCAGAAATATTCATGACCAGAAATATCAAATTCAAATCTTTAGTGAGAGGTATCCTTAATTTTTACCCCTTTTATTTTGGCGCCGTCTATGGGAAATGATGATCAAGTTTTCTTGAATTACAAAAACATGAGTACTTCAGTGATCTTATTTTGATACTGTAACGAGCATTTGTTGATGAGTCTGTAAGTGCAACAATAAAGTGCACAAGAATAGCGTACAAAGCTATTTATGTGAACAACACAAGATTTTGATCATTTTGTGTGTGTACGAATAAAAAAAAAAGAGGCAATTCGTCCACAGCAATAGTGTGCCACCATGCATGGTGGCTGTTGGCCTAATAGACAGGCTTGTGGAGCAAGGAGTAATATTAGTCCTACACGTCAATTGAAGAGGAAACCACATACCCTTTATTTGGGTCACATGCGGTCAACACCAAGTGATGAGAAATTCGACCATAGAGATCAACCAGCGAGAATTGAATGATATGAATCTGAAACGAATCAAAGTGTACCACTTAATTTGCGGTAGGCAAGACCAACATGAATAGAGATAAACTCTCTAAGAATCCAACTGCACATGATCTCATTGGCATATTCTCACACATTTTTTCTCATCTGGAGGAATCATCAATCGGGTAACTTCGTTCCTTCTTTTAAATAATTTTTGTTGCTTATTATATATTGGGTTAGCGTTCTCAAGGTAGCGTACACTGGATATGGACTTAAAGAAGGATGATTCCTAACAATGATTATCCATCTTGGAATTTTAACAATCAGGAAAAACATGGTTGTATAACTTATCACTATACACCCAATCGGTCCGACCATTATTTAGTTAATCTATTGTGTTCCTGTTTGGTGTGTGGACCCATAGGAAAAATTGACTAATTATCTCTCGAATAAAAAAAATGTTAACACATATTATACTCACATAGAGATCATAAAGAAGCCATCGGTGTCCGACTCTATAATGTCGATTTCTTTGAATATGATATTACACCTTCAGCGTGACATTGAATACAAGCATATAATTGTTTAGTCATAAGTGACTCTACGAGAGACATGTTGAAAATAGTGGGACCAGCCACAACCTAGGTATGTTATTAAAGTGCCCTTATGCCCATTAGTAGCGGTCATTTAATCATAAGACATATTGTCTTCTTGGGTTAATTGTTTGATCATCTTTGAACTTTATGAAACAAAGTAGAATTATTTCATACATTGTAGAGCGAATACAAAGAATTATTACAAAGATACTCACATCAACCTTCCCATACATGTCATCACTAGTCGTATATTGGATGAAACATGAAACAATAGCAATGGGGCACTTGGCCAGCGAATTAAAAGAAATGAAACAAATCATGTGTTATTATGGTTGGTTAGGAATTATGCTCTCCGCCATATACTTAAGGGGTTTGTATTACTGAGTTTATGTAGATAGATCATAGAAGTTCAGAGATTCTTCACTCTCTTGACATACACTTGTTTATGGCATTTTATTGTAAAAGGAAAAGCTATTTATATTGACTTGGGTTCAATATTAAAGAAAAGAAGCTATTTCTACGATGCTTGATATTTCCATGCATATTCAATTATCAAGATGATTGGAAACTATTAAAGGGTTAGTTGCTTGATGTTCGACTTGAAAGGACAACAAATATGAATTAAATGATATGTATTCGAGACAAATTAGAGTGTACCACTCAATTTCAAATAGAAAAGACCTACCCGAGTAGAGATTAAGCCTTTAAGAAAATTAGCAAGGTCCAAGAATTTAGCTACACATTATCTCAATGGTAGTTGTCACCAACTTTTTTCTGGAAAGATTGTGATAATCTTCGCATACTAAGACAAAAGTATAGGTCTTGGGCGTAGTGTGCCACTATGCTCAGTGAATATTGGAGTGAGATCCAGCCTAATCAGGTGGATTGTCGTTCACACTAGTACAAATCTTTGGAGATCGCTTTTTGTGTGATCATTCGGCATTCTTGAATAAATTATCTCATGATCCAAGAGCCCCAAAGTTTTTCCTTAGGCCACCGTGACCGCTACAACATAAAAAATGCTTAGAAAATATTGGTTTGGTCAATCCATGTGCCTCCTCAAGGCAAATCCTATGCAGACCACCTTATGAAACATGCCTAGGAAGTAAGAATTTCACTAGAGGGATGTATTTATGACAAATTACATTTGATTATTATGTAAGATCTAAATAGAGAGATACCCAAGATGTCCAGTTTAAGAGGTCAATGACTAAAAAATATTTTAGCTTAAAGGGGCTAAATACGGAATAAGAAGAATCAAAGTGTACCACTTGATTCCTAATGGGCAGCACCTACACGTATGAAAATCGACTCTCTAACCTGGGAAAACCAAGAATTTAGATATGATATGCATCATGGAAGCCTAAGGGGCAAGGTCATTTACCTCGTTGAATAACTATTCCAGAGAAAAATAAATTATTTACTATTATTTACTATTCATGAACGAATGTTTAGCATACAAGAGGTCTTCTTCATCCACACCTCACGTGAGTAAAATGTCTTGATGGATATGGTGCTCAAATGTTATTCAATATACTTTGAGATGGAAGCAAGAAAGAGATAGATATTAATTATCTAGGCCCACTAGACTTGCACCTTGGACAAATATTCATGCTCAGTCGGATGGCAAATTCAACATTCTAGACGTAATTTGATACTTTTATGAGGACTTGACCCCTAATACATGTTTGCAAAGCCCCACCATACAAGCACCAGAATGACTCAGCTACAAGTTATGCTCACAATTCCTTCAATCATGCATGATGATATATTGTAGTTTCTTATGGGACAATATCTGCCACCCACAGAAAATCATCATTGTTCTTAATTGAATGTGATCTATGCTCTTGGGAAGAACTTTTCTTGTATAGCGGTGACCAGCCATAACATAACTTATCCGTTGATATCGGAAACCATCTTAGACAAAGCAAAGTAAATGAGAACTTCAGTGGGATTTAGGCAATCCCAGTTACTTCAGCAATTGCAACAGAAGATCAACAACATAGAGTTATCGCCATTAACAGTGGACATCATAAACACAAATCGAACAAAGGAGTTTGCATCATCATGATCAGAATGCCACAATCAGCATCCGCAAGGAACTGTGCAGCCACTACACGTTCCAAATCACATGATGAAGCATTGAATATGGGCCAAGCAAAACCAACCTTCACAGGTTATTTCTTGCTCTAACCAAAGTTCAAACCATGCAATGGAAGATTATATACAGAGCACATGTAGATCCAAAATGAGCCCTGGGAGGCAGCTTGAAAATTCCGTGATGAAAGGAAAAGATCCAAAATAGTAACAAAATCCATGGTACTTCATCAATCATAGCTAGGCATTGAAAAGTCTGACTTGCATGTGCCTCCGCAATATAGTAGGCCAAGGTCGAGGAAGATGTGGGACGCACCGAGCTCGCCTTCCCTCAAGTCAATACGTTAATTAATAGAAACTACAAGCCGAAATAAGAATCGGCGTCCTTTTATAAATGATATGTCTATGCTCTTGAGCTAGGATGACTGATGCTATATCACTTTAGAAGAGTACCACCCATATGTAGACAAGATTGAGCTTCAAAGCTAATATTTTTGTGGAGTACCTACCACAAGAAAGATGCTTAACAGCGGAGTACCTCCCGCGAATGAATAAGATTGAGCTTCAAAACTAATATTTTTGTGGAGTACCTACCACAGGAAAGATGTCTAACAGTGGAGAACCTCCCGCGAGTAAATAAGATTAAGTCTTAGAGCTAATCTTTGTGGAGTACTTGCAACATGAAAGACCCGAGAAGGCTTGGGCATAAGATAACCTACTGCTAAGGCGGGGAGGAAAAAATTCCTAAGAGAGGCAAGGACCTAGCTTAGGTGCAGCCATCCGATCAAACTTAAGCTCACGGCTAGGCACGACAGTGTAACCCAAACGGGTAAAGTTTGAAGACCAATTAGATCGGCGGATCGGTGCAAGGGTCACAAAAAGTGACCAAGAACTGATGTCCGAACCCTTCAAAGAGGCAAGGTCCTCTTGGCTAGGGGAAGGAGACCATGATTGAAATTTTTAAGTATTGAACTCCTGAGCCCTTCATTGAAGTAACACCTCTTTGCTACGACAAAAGGGCACAAAAAACCATCTTTTCATAACAAATAATACAAGGCAATTGATGAGAGAGGATTGTAAACAGAGAATATCTTCTAGTGTGCCACATGAAAAATATTCTCTGGGGACAAATGAAGGGGTCGATAAATTCTGACCATCATCTAACAATTAGATTTGGACGCATGGATGGTTGAACGTGCTGAAAAGAGTTATTTGCAATGACTCTACTATGACCGAGCTAAAGTTGATCCGGGCCGAGCAGAGCAAATTGCTAGGCTATCCGGCCGAACAGAGCAAATAGATAGGCCATCCGGGCCGAGCAGAGCAAGTAGCTAAGCTATCCGGCCCAGCAGAACAAATAGCTAGGCCATCCAGGCCGAGCAGAGCAAATAGCTAGGCCATCCGGGCTGAGCAGAGCAAGTAGCTAGGCTATCAGGACCGAGTTAAAATAGGTCCGACCTAGTAGCTAATAAACTTCGACCGAACAGATAGCTAGGTTGTTCCGGCCGAGCAGAGAATGAGATCCGACCAAGTTGTCATCAAATAGCAACCGAGTTGATCAGAAAGCTCGGAAAGGAAGGAATGAGCTCGGTCCTCATCACTACCGACCTGTTTAAATCATTAATGTGGTGCTAAAAAGATGCCTACAATTCAAACATTCTGGTTAAACGAATAAACGAAATTATAGGCTTGACAAGAGGAATTGCTAGAGAGATATCAACAACTTCCCAACTAGAGCCGCCTAATTGGAGGAAGGTGTGTCACCTTGAATTGAAATTCATGGAAATCCTAACTAAACAGGGTCTATAAAAACCAAAAAGAGTCAAGGTGAAAGGTACGCAAAACTCTCCTTATTTTCTTACAATTGCCTCAGTTCCATTACTGACTTAAGCATCGGAGTGCCTTCAATCGAAGCACTTCGATCTTGGATAATTTATTCGTTTTGCTGGAAGCAAAGACTGGGAGATCAAGTTCAGAAATATTCATTACCAGAAATATCAAATTCAAATCTTTAGTGAGAGGTATCCTTAATTTTTACCCCTTACAAAAACTAATGCACATTATAAGCCGCCATAAAGGATAGCCATGGAAATTGGGACAAACCCCCTATTACCGTTAAAAGGACTGACTGTTATAAAAGATACATCACCAATTTCAATTCTATGTCCCAACATATCTCAAGATGATACAGTCATATCATTCTACGTTATGTCCAAACAAAACTCAGTCTTCCATTCATACTTCAATGATATCGACATAACGTAAGAAAAGTTCCGAATGTTTAATTCTAAAGACCGTCTTTAATTTCTGATATAAGCTACAAAATGACACAAAAAAATTGTCAGATACAGCAATACAATACATGACGTGAGTCTTTTACAAAGCACAAATAAAATGTGTAATTTCAAACACTGAATCAAGAACAGGCAATGTAAACCTAAGAACCCTAATTTTCAAGCTCGAGAACAACATTTGCAGTTCAATTGGCCAAAAGGGTATCAAAAATAACAGAACCAGAGTGATAAGAAAAACACAGAAGGTCAATATCTGCATTTCTGTCATGGTAATTCCACGAGAGAGAGAGAGAGAGAGAGAGAGAGAGAACTGACATGGAATTAGCATAAAGTTGCACGCAGAGAACCCTAGGTTGTTCTGTCCTTGGTACGAGAGAGTGTGGAAGAAGTGAAGAAGTGCCCCATTGATAGCTCTGAGGAAGTAGGGAAGAAAGATTCTCAGCGTAATTTGATTAAAAATCGTGCTCAAGCAGATTTCTTCTCAAATTTTACGGGTCCCACTCAGCCATTTTGTTTCTCTGTTCTAACAGGAGGAGAAATTGTTGTCAAATGCATATTTCTTTGGATAAATTACACCTGCACCCAAGAAGTTTGTCAATTTCTTGGTCGGACCCTTGGGTATGAAAAATAACATTGATTTCCCTTATCTGCTTATCAGTAACAACAGCAAAGAAAGGAGAGCACTATTGAAAAGACAAAAATGTCTTAAGACCAATCTTCTATCTAAATTATAACTAGCAATTTTAGTTGTACATTTATAAAAAGCTTAAATTTTTTATAGGCAACCAATCAAAATTGAGGAGCTATACAAACACATAAATCAATGTTGAGAATTTCAATGAGTTTGTATAGTTTCTCAATTTGTTTACTCATCGTAAAGAATATGTTTTCTTTATAAAAACATAATAATAGTTGAAAATAATTCAATCTTAATCAAATTTTATCTAACCGTACAAAATTTATTCTCAAAAAAAAATTCGTCCAAAAAAATTATTTTCTCTGTATTGCCCTCAAAGTCAAACAACTTAACTAATGCTCTTTCCAATGTCAAATAACTCATTAATAAACGCATATTTCTCTCTCCCTTACCCCATTTTTTATTTTTTCGCTATCCACTTTAATTTTAAGTTGTGTGCTTAAAGAAAAGCAAAATAAATAGATATTTAATATAAATATTGCATGATTAATATTCAAAATTTGGTATTGCAGAGTGTTTTCAGATAGGGTTTGTTGCTATAAGATGATATTATGTCAGAAAGTAAAATTACGAAGATGACCTTGGGCCAGTATAAAATGTGTCAGCCACCCCAAACGCATACTTGCGTCATCTCTTCAAAGACTTCTTCCCTCCCTGTCTCTTGTCGCATCTTTTTCCCTCCACTCCATTGTCCATTGGTGCCCATTCTTCCTTCTATTTGTCAGCTCTCAGAGTGAATCATTCTTCATTTGTTTGTAACTCTTTCAGTACAAGTAACATATCTACCACATCCCACATCTCAAGTAAGATGTCGTATATTTTTGAATATATATATATATTAAGAATGTTCATAAAGTAATAAATATGGTTTTATAAACTTCAAAATGTAATTCTTAGAATAATCACGAGGTTTAAATTTCGCGTGTAATGACTTTCAAGTTAAATTTAGAGTTGGATAGTAGTTAAATAATTATTATAAAAGTTTAGGCCAAAAGAACCTCGCTATTGAATCCGGAGCGCCGAAAAATGTTGGGATAGACATTTAGTCCGTACCGTGATCTAAAATGGTAAAATAGTAAATTTGGTATTTTAGGTAATTCGTTTTTAATTTTATAGAGCTCATAAAATTAGATGTTTTTAGGATAAAAGAACATTAAAAATGGATCCAGAACATCGAAAAACCTTGAGGTAATTTTAGGCAAAAATACATTTTTTTGGGCATGTGAATAGTACCTGGACGCGAATTTCTGTATTTATAATCACATTTTCACCCCATTTCTCTCGGTTCATACACCTCTCACCTAATACTTGTAACGCCACAAAAATTTATAATTGATACATTAATATCTATTAATCATTAAACCGTGAAAGCATTCTAAAATACTATTAAATAAATTCAACCATTCATTTATTCAACATCAAACTAGATAAATCTCAAATAAAACATAAATAAATCTTCAAAAACTAAACAAAGAAAATCCATGATGCTAATCAATTCGTTAGAGTTAGAAAATTATAAACTAAGGAAAATATCTCTAAACGTCTACTTTTGGATTCACATCGTGATCCACCTCAACATCCCAATCCACCTACTCACTTAGCTCAGGGTCCTCCTCAATACTGAAATCTGAAAAATATTTTATAGTAGGGTCAGTAATAAAGTCTAATAGGAAAACATTTTCAAACTCAAACAAGGTTTAAACATCATTAAAACAAGTAAGTCAAAGTTTGTAAAAAATATATATAATTTTGAATTAAAACAGTGTCAGGTAACGATCTCAAGTTTATGATATTGGAACATTAACATTTGGATCAAAATAGAATCATTAATAAAACACATTCCATAATGCAATATATCATGAACACGGGCTAAATAAACAAGAATTCACATAAAAACATACCTAGCTCGCAAAACTTCACCTTCTCAAAAATAACACCCTATAGGGTCACAAAGTTCAGGAAGGCAACTGACACATCAGCAGTGACAAATTCCTCATAGGATTATGATATACCAACCTTCAACCTCAATCCCCTATGGAACAAATAGTGGCCCTATGGAACAAATAGTGGTGTGGAAGCCTGCAAGTAACCAACCTCAATATGAGTAATAAAAAACTTTTGAATCCCTCAGGGTAAGAAATACATCTAAACACTATGTGATATAGGTTCACATGTAATCCTAGTTTATTAATCTCATCATAAAAGAGATATGCTTTCATAAAAATTCATGTTTTCTAACATTCAAAATCTCACAATTCTCAAAACACAAGAGTAATTCAATCGAAACATGTAATTTTGTACAGATGGAATAAACCAATGCCATTTTAAATTTTAACAAGCCTTACTCCAACTCCTATTCTGACACCTATAACCTAGGGTGGCAAAATCACCCGAATTTCAGTTGAAAAAACACAACTTATGAGTGAGCCACTAGGTCCACCTTCACCACAACCACAAACTCATCATCACTTTTAGCCTTATCAACCCTCACATAAGAAGAGTTTAGAGGACATCATGAACCAGTTCATTCAGAGTCAAATGAGTTTCAACACTCAGACTACCCATACATTTAATGATTTTAAAGCTCAAACTTCATAGAATATTAAAGATATGAAGAATCATCTAACCACATAGACCCAGTCTTTAAGTATATTAGAGAAGGGAAAATTCTCATCTCAACCCAGTCATTAGATGTCTAAAATAAATGGAGGGAGCTTGAAATGCCTGGATGCATATGTATGGCATGACATGTGTTGCGAGAGCTGGTGAAGGGTTCGGGTTCACATTGTATGCATGAGTTTCATTTCAAGGCATGGCTTGAATTGGTAGCATTTATTTGAGAAATGAATTTATTTGAATGGATGCTTAATTTGTTGAATTGCATGTGACATTTTATATGCATTTTTGTTGGGGAGTAGCCTCTTTATGAGATAATTTATTGAGCGTGACTCACCCTTTATGAGAACATATTTCAGGAGTTGGACAAGCACCGACCGGATTGTGGTTTTTAAATTTCATCTTCGTAACATATTATGTAATTTGTTACTAACCTTTAATTTTGGTAAAAAGACATGTAATGAACTTCTTTTGAATAATGATTTTGATGTAAATGAATGTTGTATGAGTTTGGATGAATATGAAATGAGGTTAGATGGCTAAAGGTTGAGAATTGGAGGAATTTTGGGAATATATGGGCTTAGGTACCGATACCTAAACTCATAGGTATTGGTACCACGCTGTCGAACGACTCAGGTACCGGTACCTAAGCTTACAAGTACCAGTACCTGCATTCCAGTGGGCTCAAGTACCGGATCCTAGACCTTGATACCCGTACCCCGATGGATAGTACCAAGACATATAGGTACCAGTACATAGCAAACAATGGGCTCAGGTACCAGGATGAAGTTACATAGGTACTTGTGCTTGGCAAACAGAGGCCCAAGTACCAGAACCACTTATGCCAGATACCAGTATGGATGATGTAAATGGATAATAATAAATCCTAATTATTGGGGTTTGGATCTTAGAATGTTCATGTGGCTAATATGTGTATTGGTTGTGTTGGGTAGTGCTCCGGTACAAGAAAGTCTTTGACACCGCATGGTTTTGGTTATGATTCCGTGAAGGGGATGTAATGACATGGTGTCGAGTTATATGACATTCACGAGTAATTCAGCGGATTGATGGTGTGAGACTCGAGAGTGCACGATAGACATTTTAATATTATGAATTTGAATGTTAAATAATCTAGTGACAGTCAAACTTTAGTCCGTGAATTAAAAAATGAGGTATCGGGAATATGAGGGATAGCATGTTGATCTCGGTAAAAATATTTATTATAAGCATATTCACATATGATATGCATGCGCATGGTTGGTAATTATTATTTAATTAGGAATATTGATATGAGACCTAAACATGTATGATTGAAATTTTAATAGTTATAGGGTGCTAATGAATAATGTATGGGAATTAGTGGGATTGAATGACCATAGGGGAATTGTTTTGTTTAATTGTGAAAAAAAAAATTAAATGAGTATGTTTACATGTGATATGATTTTACTATTTTATGTACGTTAGTGTATGTGAAATTAAATAGGTGGCAAATATGTGACGTCAACTTATTGTTATTTTAAAAATAAATGTGTTAGTATATCCAGGAGGTGGATTAAAGTTAGCAATATAAATTAATGGGTTATTATCAATTTAGGTATATACATATAGGTGGATATATATGTGTATGTATGTATTATATGTGTGTGTGTGTGTGCGTATAGGATATATATATATATATATAATATTGGGTCATGATGAGGCTTTCCACTTAGCATGACATACAAGGCATGTCTTGCATGCAAAAAGAAAGAACAAAAAAAAAGAGGGAGAGATGAGACTCCACTCATGCATGTGGGTAAAGGATAACACTTGGGAGAAAAGAGAGAGAGAGAGAGAGAGAGAGCTCTCTTTAAGTTCGGCTAAGGAAGACAAAAAAAAAAAAAAACTCTCCACTTGAGAATCTCGGCCAAGACTAGGAGGGGAAAATGGTTGAGCTTGGTGGTGGGCTTAATGGTGGAAGATTAGTGGTGGTGCTTGGTGGTGAAGGAAGTGGATACAAGATGTAAGCTTAGTTATGTAATCTACCTTCTCTCCTCTTGAATGTATAGATACTATTCTAGTGTATGTATTTGGGTATTGCATGTGGGTTAAATGTTATGCTTATGGTGATTGCGTAGTACCATGGGTGTTGCATGAAAAATTAACATAATGCTTGTGTGGGTGTGTGAGTATAATTAGTGTTGTTGCATGAAAAATAAAAAGAATGGGATTGTTATGTGTGGGTTGAATTTTGGTCGAGAGAGATAGTAGTTTGGTGGCTAGCTTAGAAATCTTATAAATTGTTCTTGAAATTTCGTAACTTCAAGGATATGAATTAATTGCAAGAAAGCAAGTAATTTTAAGATTTTATAGAAAATGGAGTAAATTCAAGTATACTTTTGTTGGATTTGCAATTATATGGAAAAGTTTATCTTAGTGTAATTAGTTCAAATAAATATTATTTTAACGGATATGAGAAGACTAGCTCTATTGATTTGAGTAGATAACTTTACTCGATGTGAATAAATTATTTAATTTGACTCGAATCAATTATTAAACTTGATGCGAATGGATTATTTAATTTGACTTGAATTGATAATTGAACTTGGTTCGAATAAACTATTTCAAACTTTGAGCATTATTATATATTAATGCCGAGTGGGATTGCAAATATTGGGTGTGCCGGTTGAAGGTGAACACCTCAAAGAACGCCGCACTCAAAACTTTGGCAAAAGGGTCATCTTCGAGGTAGCATTCCATGCAAGGTAGGTGCACTACCCACATCTTTTATTTGATAAATATTTAAGTTTGGTTTATATGTTTAAGAAATGGTTTATGTTGAGATTCAACAACTGAGTGATGTGATAATATTGTGTAATTGAAATTGACTAAACGATGAAGTAATTCTTTGTGGCTTGGGTTGATTGTGTAATTGAATATGTGCATACGACATGAGTTGATTTGTTTGGGTGGTAAACTTACTTGTGAACGTGATTCATTCTTACTATGAAATATATATTATGACAAATTATTATTGGATACAAGTAGTCTTCGTGACAGGAACAAAGTGTTCAATTTGAGTTGTCTACGTGACAGGAATTAAGTGTTCGATTTTGAGTGGTCTTTGTGACAGGAACTAAGTGTTCGATTTTGAGTTGTCTACGTGACAGGAATTAAGTGTTCGATTTTGAGTGATCTTCGTGACAGGAACTAAGTGTTCGATTTTGAGTTGTCTACATGACAGGATCTAAGTGTTCGATTTTGAGTTGTCTTTATGATAGGAACTAAGTGTTTGATTTTATATTTTATATGTGGCAAGAGGAAATAAAGTGATTGTGAGTCATCTAAATGATGTGAATTTAATGTTTGGTATGGGTCATCTACGTTATGGAAATTAGCGATGTGTTTCGAGTTGTCTACTTGATGAAAGATTAGCTATGTGCTATGATTCATCTAAGTGTTGAGAATTGTTTTTGTGTGGCTTGAATTCCTGGTGTGGCCGGGATTTGTGCGAGAGGGGTATTCGTTGTGTGGCTTAATTTAATTATGTGAAACTAATGATTTATGTAGTATATTTTGGCTATGTGGTATACACAAGTTATGTCTATGTGATGTACACCAATAACGTCTATGTGGTGAATTGTAATTTGAATGTTGGTAACTGCTGCGTTGTTAAGGTTGTTCCTCAATTAATAAATTGTTTCTTTTTCTCCTCTTGTGCTCATGATTAATGATCACCTCATTGCTCTCACTAATGATCATAATGACTTTTCAGGAAAAATCGTAAAGATGCGAGGAGTCTACTGTCAAGTCTAGAAGGTCGATTGGGATGTCGTCGTGGGGAGGGGTGGTTTTGTCTATTTGTCCTTTTTAATTAAATTGTATTTCTTTTATATGTCATAGTTTTGAGATCAATATCACAGTCTGACAATAGGTGGGGCTCATGGTGAGCCATTCCACAAAGGGGTTATGGTGAATTTTTATGTGTTTGTATTTACATATAGAAAAGGGGTAGAGATTTATGGTTGTTGTCAAGTTCTTTTTATCGTTTGTGATAGATAGTGTACCCCAAGTTGGAGTGTTACAATTTTTGGTATCAGAGCCAAGTTTACAGGTTTTGTAGACAAGTACATTTAGGTCGGCAGTGGACAGTTTAGGGGGTCTGTATATTGTAGATAGAGTTAGACATTAGGATGCTAATGTTATGTATGTGTATATTTATTAATATTGATTGTTTGTTTTATAGCACTATGAATTAAGGATTTTACAATTACTTTGGATTGAATAGAGATGAAATATTTTTATGTTCCGTTTTATGTTGAATGGATAGAAAGGACAATGTTAAAAAGGGCGTTGATTAGAAAAACCAATAAGGGATATGTTAACATAAATGTTTGAATGAAAGCATAATGGGTTTGATTTATTGAATGATGAAATTGAAACACATGTAGTAACATGATTGTAATAACTAATGTGCTATGGTGGGTTATTATAGTGTTGATTATGAAAAATTTACAAAATTGTGAATAGTATGTGTTATGTGTGAGAAGTGAAGACTTTTAACAACTTTAACTATATCGGTAAAGCTATTATGTAGTACAAGCTAACTGTGAGTGAGTTGTGAAAGTGTCTAAAGTTAGATAATCTCTAAACAAAAGCATTGTGAGTAAGAAATACTTTCAATGTTTTAAACTCAAGGGATGATGTTTGTGATAGAGTAAAAAAAAAAAAAATTATTTTATTTGTTTCCTTATCTTGGCATAGACCCTTGGTTTTTAGTTTGCTAAATCGCTAAGTGCTTGAAAGTACTCAACTGAGTTTAGATACAAGCTCTTGAGATTTGGTTGTTCACAGGTATATATGGTTTATGAATTTAAATACACACTTAGCTAGGGAAAAATGGCATGGTTAGTACGAAATGCCTATGTAGTTAGGTTACATTGTTTGTGAAAGTATTTAAAAACGGGTTGATTCATCAATCATGCATGTATATGTAACACCTATGTATGAATAGTATTTATATAGGATTTGACATAATTTGTGCTAGGTGCAGTGATGACAATAATATTGTCAGGATCACCTAGGGGTTCTCAAAAAGGTGAATAAGTTGGGAAATAAAAAATTATATATATTGTGGAACACAATTGAGTTGAAACTTGATTGCTTAAACTATATAGTTTTACATTCAAGTATGAGGTTATGGTTTGTGCAGCAGACTATTGTTATTAATGAGAAGGATTTAAATTTTTCTGTAATTAATTCATTGACACATGTGAGTGCGTGTGTGTTTATATATATATTCATGTGATTGATAATGGCTAGAATATGTCTATGTAATAATTAGTGTATGTGCATGATGTTTATTGATCTAAAGATACTAACGGGCCTTGAAGGTCGTGAATCTAATCTATTTGTGTTTTGTCTATTTGTCCTTTTTAATTAAATTATTTTTCTTTTATATGTCATAGTTTTGAGATCAATATCACGGTCTGACAATAAGTAGGACTCATGGTGAGCCATTCCACAAAGGGGTTATGGTGAATTTTTATGTGCTTGTATTTATGTACAGAAAAGGGGTAGAGATTTATGGTTGTTGTCGAGTTCTTTTTATCGTTTGTGATAGATAGTGTACCCCGGGTTGGAGTGTTATAGATGGGTGATTAACGGGTTGAGATAGGACCCCCAAATTTTGGGGCGTCACAATTTTATTATTGTAAGTGTGTACTTCGAGAGGAAGAGGCAGCGGGAGAAGAGTAAGGGTTGAGACAATACCAGAATAGGAACAAGCAGGGGGGAAGAGGGTGGACGTAGAAACTACCAAAAAGATAAACTAAAACCATGGAATAGGCTAACCATTAGCATTGTTAGTTGGAGATTAATTGAAACCATCAAAACTGTGAAGCGTTGAGATAAAAGAGCAAGCAGGAATCTCCAATGAGAAAAATCAAATCACGAAAAATATGATATTACTTGGGGAAAAATGATAGAAAACAAAATATTTCAAGTTGCTATAATCCATTATTGTCAACTTGGTGAAAGACTATAGTACTTTTGATCAAGTGATCTCATGTTGCATTGACCTCCTTAAACTTATGACATTCTAAAACAATGCTAATAAGGTCAACAATCCTGCAAGAACACTCACTCCAGTTACCATGGTAAGTCTCCTTCCAGCACTTACAATCTGTATAGGGAAGAGGCAGTCCCCTTGTGAGGCATTTCGAGTCACAATCTTGGCCAGACCCTGAAAATTGCATGCCTCGACGTCCTGATTGTTCATCTGGAAATACATATTGAATGCGTACGAGACATTCCCATGACCATCCAGTTTATTGCACGTTGATCCGTATGTCAAGCTTGTGCAATCGGACAATGAGCAGGCGTAGTTAACATTTTCAGGCACCAGGTTCATGTTCTTGATGTCACTGTTTAACACGCACCACTGCTGTGGTAGGTATTGTACATTCTTTGCTCCAACTGGCATTTTGTCCTGACCTTTCCCGGTGAAGTCCGTTGGGAACTTAGGTTGTCCATCATACCGGAAAATTCCCCAATGGCGCTCAAAGTCGCCCGGGGCAATACTTTTCTGGTTCTCATCTGTTAGACTAAACAGATATACTTCAATAGGCCCCGGGCGAAGTGGGGTTCCTTTGTTTGTAGCCATTTTCCTGAAGAATCCATCATAGAACCTCTTAGCCATTTTGGCATTGGCATTTATATTTCCATCCGTTGGCCATCCGATCTCCCCAACGATGATCTTCACGTTTGGTGCACCGGCCTTCTTGATTGACCAAATTAATGTATCAAGATTTGCATCAAACATGTTGTTGTATTGAGTACCTTTGTCATTGATAGGTTTTGCACCACCGTCAAAGAAAGCAAACTCCACAGGAAAATCAGGATTATCGTACAGGCTGAGAAAGGGGTATATGTTGACGACGAATGGGGCACTGTTGTCTTTGATAAATCGAACTATATCGATCATAAGGGCCCTTATGTCAGATCGAAAATCACCGGCAGATGGGCCTTGTGAACCAGAGTCGTAGACATCGGCATTTTGGGGGATGGTTGCTTTGATTTTGTCTCCAACACCGGCTGCATCAAGAGCTTTCTGAATGTTTTTTAATGCTGGGAAGGTAGTTTTCAGATGTGAGCCATTGTAAGATTTCAAGAATGGCTCATTGCCAACAGCCACGTACCTGTAAAAAGCATGAAATCAGGGAAAAAAAATGACAATTAGAAACAAGAGAACTTGGCCGAGTTTGCAATATTAGCAACTGACTCAAAGGCATTGAGACGCATCGATCATAGCATCAAAGAACGTGCATGAAGCAACAGATAGAAGAAGAAGTCAGACATGACCAATAATTGTGGCCATAGTGCGGCATTGTACAACCGTTACACTGTAATTCGCTGATGTTAACTTGGACAACAAGATGAAGTTGTCTGAGACATTGTGACTGGATCAAGTTGTCTGAGACATCGCCGATGTGGTGTACACATGAAGTGTATACACCTCAAAACAGAAGGAACCGAGATGGATAGTCATATCCGAAATCAGTCACTATATTAAACCATGATTGTTAGCGAAGGTTACTCACTTTATATTGACACCACCATCATACAAATGTTTGGTGACATTCTCCTTCACCCAGTCCTTGGCATTGTCATAATTGTCGCTGAATCGATTCAATTGGCTATTGGGGATACCAAGCATGACTTCAATGCCAGTTCCAGCAAAGTATTTGACAGTCCAGTTATCCGAATCAAACAGTTTAACCTTACTGATCTTATTGTCCTTAAGCATTTGAGCCACCACACTTGGGTGCAGATTTTGTGTTGCCTGAGTGCCCCAGTTCACACCTATGCCATCGACGAGATAGACCATGGCCAAAAGCACAGAATAGGCCCATATCAGGACCATGGCACGAGCCATGGTTCAAGCCGGTTCGATGACAATTGTGTATATTGGGGTAGGGATGAATGTACCTTTTGGATTTGAGCTGCAGGTTGAAGAAAAGGGAATTGAATTGTGTTTTGGCCCTTGGAGGAGATATGAGAATTGATGGAATTGCGTATGTTTAGAGAGAGAATTGAAGAAAAAGAGAGAAATGGGTGATCACAAGTTTTTACTGGTTAATTTGTGGATGCGAGAAAAGGCCATGGAACCTTGTTTTTAGGCTCCAAATGAAGGGTTTAGAAAATAGAAGATAATTTTAGTTAGGCTAAAATTGTAGAAAACTGAACGATGGATTTCAAATTGACCTATGCAGTGACTTCGATTTAGTATCTTTATTTTAATATAGCTGGTGGTGAAATGCAAACGGCAGTTCATAATTGTCGATATGCTGGTTCCCAACTGCTATTTAAGTGAAAAATTACCAAACAAAAAAGAACTTTATGGTCCTCTAATGTTAGCAGCAACTTATCCATCAATATTCACCCAAAGGAATAGAGAACTTACCTATCACAGCTTCGTTTACATTCTCCTTTTGTAGCAACATGATTGAGTATTGTAGTATTGACTATGAAATTGAATGTCATTGATTTACAGCGTACATTAACTATGACATGAAATGAGATGAGATGCAGTAAGTCGTTATAGAATTTAATGAGGATCCCATAGAGAGTGATATGTATGAGTTTGGTAACTATAATGATGAATATGGGCATCGTCATGACAAATTCGATAAAAATAGAGATAAATCAATTGCGGCTACCTCGAAACACGTCATACTGAAAAATACGTTACAAGAGTTATTAGTTGAAAAAGTCCTTGACATGAAGTTTAACTCGGAAGCTGAAGCGGATAATTTTTATAACACATACGCTAAGTTTATAGGTTTCAACGTCAGAAAAGATGACTTAAAATATGACAAAAACCATATTCCAGTGTCAAGAAAATGGGTATGTTCACAATAAGGATTTCAAGCTGCAAATACCAAGACAGATATGAAAGGGCAGGGGAACCCAAAGGACTGACTTGAGTGGCTTGTTTGGCAATATTCTATGTTAAGTGCGAGAGGAAGTCAAAAAAATGGGTAGTAAAAGAGTTTGTGAAGGATCATAATCATCCGTTGGTTCCACCGAGTAGTGTGTAGCGTGCTTTGATGAGTTTTCTATCCATTAATCCCTTAAGATCTTTCCCTTTTTATTCCCTTTCACCCTCTCTTGGCTTCATAAGGTTGAAAGCTACTAAAAATTAACCTAAAAAACGTCCTTAGGGTATTTGTAGGGTAAAAAACTGTTCAAGCAGCGTGAGTCTGATCGCTACAAAACACGCACTCACATTCGAACGTGATTGGTGTTGGGACGTGCCACGTTCGAACATAA